>JAVJGJ010000002.1:24684016-24747379 GCA_035590215.1 Microhierax caerulescens
GGGGTGGGGGGGGGAAGAATAATCAGCATACATATATTAAATGAATCTCTTGAACTTATATAGGTCTATATATATGTGGACATGCAGGCACACATGCACACAGAAACATGGACACAGGTATACAAATTTAAGAGCTGCAAGAGACTGATTTGGCTGATGACATTTTCTGACAAGCAATAAAGCTGTGTCATTGGGTCCCAAATCTGTCATTACACTTAAGCACCAGTCGAACCTCCTCAACATATTATGTTTCAAAAATTATGATCATGTTAAACAACAGACACATTGTCTTGGCTTCTAGTGTTTTCCTCCATTTCTGGTTGAGAAACCAAAAAATAAAATTAGGATTATGTAATTCTGAATCAGACCTATCCTTTAATTTGTCAGCCTAGTGAAGATTTTAGGCACATTCTCAAATAATTTTGTTCTGTGATAATTCATTGAACTCTAGGCTTCTTGGTCAAATACTATTACAATAGGTACATGTTCAAAAAACTAAATTAGCACCAATTAGTATACAGTAGTATACAACGAGTTCAAATTCTTTAATTACTACAAATTTGTGAAAAATTCCTTGTTAAATACTACAAAGACAGTATTGTGTACCATTCACTGCTTTTGACTGCAGAAATTAGAAACTGTAGTTTAGGATATGAATAAATTATTTAGCCAGATGGCTTTGTCTAATATGTCTTTTTAACTTTAAATGAATCCTGATCTTAGAATTCTTTCAATCATCTTACTATAAGCATTAGGAACCTTTCTATTGCTTACCAGTCCTTTTAAGAAGGATTAATTGAAGGAAGATTAATTGAAGATGTACTCCCCTCTCAAAAATCTGATTAGTTACTTCCAGAAGTCAACAACAATCTCCCCATATTTTTGTGCTTAACTGCACTATACAGAATCTCTAACCAAGCCACGCTATGGACATTTCACTGTTCCTTTTATTATGTGATGCAAATGTCACGCTGATCTATTTTAAACTTGTGGCACATTAAATATTTGTGACTATTTTAGATAGTAAGTAGGGCAAGCTATTTTCTGAAGAAATAGTATTTACTGTGCATGTGGGCGGTTGTTTTTATTCCTTGATGTATTCCACAGTTCAAAGATGGGTTTTCCAGCCCTGTGGAAGACAGCATAGGGATTTACATCTCTTCAGAACTGACAACAACTGTCAAGAGTAGTGATCCCTAGTTGACAATGACAGCTGACAAAGGTCATTCGTCAGTTAAAGATGAATAAAAGGTTCTAAAATATTAATGTGGAAACAGCTTTAAAGGAATTAAACACTTTTGAAGATGTGACATCTTATTTAGCAAAAATTATCCTTAAAATTGCAATCTGATGGGTAATAACCAAACCGATTTCCTAAAAGAAAAATGAGTACAGAAAATATGATAGGAACAGAAGTAATCTGGTATTTAAAGCTAAGGGAAATTTGTTTTCATACATGCTGTAATTTGAAATTAGTCAATTTTGATATGCTGTTAACCAACACAAACAAAAAAAAACCACAAAACCCCCAAACAAACCACCCAAAACATTACCAACACAAGACCAGTTATTTCAGATATTTTTCTCAGTATTTCTGCATATTCACCAGAATGACTGGCCAAGCATAATTCCCCTGAGGGACTCAGCTATGCTTGACAAATCAGAAAAGATATGACTTTATATATATATACTTGAAGCACCAACTCAGTCTCATATTTACATTTACATTCTTGTTTGCTGGATTCTAAGTTTGTATTAGATTTTCAAATGTGGAATAATATTAATTTTTATAGAACATAAAAAAACCCAAAACTATAATCAACACTTTCTTTATCCCTAACAATTATAACAGAGACATATAAAGTGAATTGGAAAAAATACAAAGGCACTTTTTTAAAGCACAACATGTTATGACTAAATAGATAAATGCTAAGAATATCAGAGAAATTAATTTTGTTCAAGGTACTATTTTAGTCTACTACTTCACCAGCTGAATAGCAAAATTAACACAGTTGCATCTCAAGGAAATGTCTGCATAGGTTTACATGGGTAGTGCAAACACTTGGTAGAGTATTCTTAAACAGCCAGTCTACTCTCCTGATTCTACCAAATTGTTATCCCAAAGATAATAAAATACTCATTTTAATGAAAGAAGCAAGTAACACAGGCTTGTTACACTGAAAATACTCTCAATATTCTACCTTTTCACAGATCACATGCTTAAAATGAATTTATAAGGCACAATTATGGTTCAATTGTAGTTGACTGCAGATCAGAGAATAGCTGATTCAAAAGACTGAACTCTTTCCTACAATATAATGCAATATAGTATGCTGTAAGTACCTCAGCTAATGCTATAGCTCAAAAGTAAAATCACAATAAAATATATGGACATTGTCAGATTTCAGACGTTTTCAGTAGGGATAGATATGTTTTAACTTACCTCTTATTCTTTCTCAAATAAAGAGATTGAAAAAATTTCAATCTACTATTACAAGCCATATTTTCCAGAGCTTTATGGTTTTTTATAGCTCTTTCCTGAATCACTTTTAATAGTTTGCTCTCATTTTTGATGTCTGGAACTAGAAATGGAATTCTGATAACATGCTTGTCACTGCAGGGTTAATACAGGTGAAGTATTGCCTCCCCACTTCTAAAGGATACTCCTGTAATCATTTAAGGTTTACAGCTTCTGTTTTTAGTATAACTCTGGAAAACATGTTCTGATAGCTCATGAAAGTTTAATTCTGATTTTTATTTCCATAAACACAGGACATCTAAAACCAAATTATGCATCACAAAAAATGCATTGCAAACTTTTTATTTTGGCGTTACAGTTGCCTATACAAGGCATTGGATTCCCATGTGTTCACTATCTGAATGAGTTTTCCTAACACATACGAGCAAAATAAATATTCCTGTGCTGCTTGTGGCTCATGAAAAAAGGAAAATTAAACAGATTCAAGGCCATAAAAACTGCTGAAAAGGATCAATGCCTAGTCATATATCCTGACTGGTCTCTCCATTGCCACAATGAATAAACCAAAAAAATCAAAAAGAACCAATTTGGCCTTAAGAATTTTAAGTGACAAGTCCACCGCCTTTGTGATAAATTCAGTCATCAGTCACACTTCAGCAGTCTCACAACCTGAAATTATCTCCTGGACCAAGGCCTGACTTACATGACTTCAACTATGAAGTCACCATATGATTCTCATCCAATCCTTTCAACATGATAAGAAACTTTCTTCAAGTTTCCCCTTTCCATCATAATTATTCCTGTACCATAACTGAAGCATATGGAAAATTTCTAGAGAAGCAAAATTTCTCTAGAAAATACCTAGAGGTTTTGTCTGAATTTTTGAGTTTGATGAGTTCCCACAGAATTAAAGGCAAAATGCCTACAAACCAAGCATGGATTCTTGCAAAGTGCATGAGGGTCTAGACTCATTCAGAAAACTTATTCAGCAAAAATCTTTCTCAAGCTGGATTCAGGAAACATCTGCAAGACACCTTGCTACAAAGCTAAGGTTCAGGGCTAACAAATTATTGGACAAATT
Source organism: Microhierax caerulescens (assembly GCA_035590215.1). Taxonomy (NCBI): domain Eukaryota; kingdom Metazoa; phylum Chordata; class Aves; order Falconiformes; family Falconidae; genus Microhierax; species Microhierax caerulescens. The sequence goes on from JAVJGJ010000002.1 coordinate 24,687,577, forward strand.
CACTTGGTGAATTTCCACAGAAATTATTCTTGGCTTGCAGGCTTCTGAAACCATAGAAAAACTCAAGATGCTTTAATCAGAGGGACCATAGGGACCCATTCTTAATTTGTCATATTGATTAAGAAGCAGAAGATAATGCAAATGGCTTTGTACTTTTTAAATATAAAATCAGGAAGCCAAAAATCCTTGGATTCTCAACTTCAATTACAATCCTGTTTTGGGATTTCAGGCAGCCAACAGCAACAATAATAATGCTAATAGTTTCAATTTCTTTTCTTTGTTCCAAATGCCTTGGTAGAATATTTATTTAAGAAACAGCATGTATTTATATAACATTTTCTACAAGGCAGTAAATCTGAAAACAAACAGATTAACTGTGCCAGTCCTAGTGTTCTCAACCAGCCAGCTCTGTCCTCAGACAGCTTTTTTAATTAGCTTTAAAATAATAAGCTGATTTTTCTAGGGTATTTTTTTTTCAATCCTTAGATTGTGGGTTTTCTGGATTTCTTCCACTTTTTTCTCAGAGATCAGACATATTAGTTTAATACATCTCCCTTATATCCATCATGCTGGGTGTTTCAAAATATCTTACTCACATAATGAGCAACACCATTTCTTACATTTCTTCTATTCCTTGTACACTACCTTAAGGGCCATAGATTTTATTCCAGTGATACATTTAAGAAGATACATCACAACAGCCAGAATGTCTAATGGTTCTGATTAGATTCTAGGTTCATTTTTAGAAATACTAAATGTACCATACTCACTGCTAGTACCAGAATTCCTGGTTCAGATATTTCTTACTAAAATAAAACTGGGTTAACAGAAGGTAGCATACAGCTGGTGTCAGAAGAATGACGTGTTCAGAAAAAAAAGTAATGACTTTTCCTAGCCTAGGCCTTTTTTAAAGAGAGACAAACTATTTCTTTCTTCTAGGAAGTGCATAACCATGTCACATAAACAACATCTAAGACCTGGATTGTGCTGCTAGAAATGTTCCACATATGGTCAGGGCAAGGACACTGGTATAAATTTGGACAAAAAATCTGATCCAAATTCCCATATATTTCATAGCCATGATGGGCTCCATCCATCAGGGTCCTGAAATAGCATGCTATCTCTTTTTACCTACAGATTTCCAGACTACCCCAGTGGAGGAAAGATGGAGGGTGAATGTCAGATGTAAAATAGATCATTACTGCTGTGTTATACTGACTTTTGTTAAGAAGAAAGTAAGCATAGAAATGAAAGAACTGTCTCTACCTTCAGTTTTCTAGTCAAGAAAAAAACATTAATAGAAACTGATTATAATACAGCAGCAGCTTCTTCGTTTAGTTTCTTAGAAATAACACATGGCAATTTTACAAGTAATTGTTGCAGATGTTTACCTTGTTGTGAACTAGTGACTATTTAATATCTGCCAAATGGAAGCTTATTTCTGCACTTACAATTTTTTCCTTGTGTTCCCCAGTGAAGCTTTTACAGAATATGTTCAGCTACCTGAATAAGGCCTCCCACAAGTAAAACACTCTGAGATCCTGCCACCTCATGGATTCTAGTCCCATTTGTGAAAGTGTTGCCACTGGGAACAGTTTGTACATGGAAATGAGGACTAAAAAAATTAAATCATGGTCATTGCAACCAAAACCTTCAAAAAACATCCAGAAAAGAAGCAGTGTAAGAAACACTTATGCCAAAGAACTTACAAAAAGGTCAAATATGCTAAGTGTGCATTAAAGAAAGAATCCAAGCACTTAAATTCTCAAAGAAAAATGAGATTCACGTGCTGTTTTCCTCTTTTACTGATAACTCCTTCCTAGAATAAGCATTTACTTTGTCAGTCAAGAAAGAGTACCTACCTAAGTGCAAAATAGAACTAACCAAATAAATTTCCTAAAATGGTAGGTTTCACTGGGGAGACAGAACATGCTACAAGTGCAGTTCATTTTGCACAAAACATGTTAAAAGCTGTATCATTACACACCTTAGTCACTGGAAGGATGGAGGTTAGCTGCGGTGGGGAGAACAACCTTACAGTAAAACCTGTTTACTGTGGTACAACTGTTGAGACTAAGTACTAGTTTCAAGATTTAGCTTTGTATAAGTAGATGTAATGTAATTTGTAAATAATTGAAATTATCTGTATAAACAATCCCCTATACTGTATGTTTATGAGGACAATTTTCAATCAAAATCACTCTATGATTTCCTGGAATGCTGAAAATAAAGGAGACTTCATAAAGCACTGTCTTCCTCTATGCTTTCTCCTATTTAAAACCAGCTACTAAGCAGGGAGATGTAACCCTAGGAACTACATCATTTTGAGGGCAAAGAAAAATAAACCCATTCTTTAGTGCTTCTGCAAACAAACTAATAAGCTCTTCATGTCATAATCTGTTATGCGTAATTGGCTTTGTGCATGTAGATGGATGGAACATTTCCTGATAGTTGTGATATTTGTATTCAGACCAAGCATTCATTATACCATTCAAATCACAGACATGTAGAACAAAACAGCTGATTTTGCTGGGAAACCAGTGTTACAAATAGTTGTTAACAGCATGTTCTGGATCTGGACAAAAATCACACAAGAATTGTCAATATTTCCAAGTAAAAAAAAAATTTCCTACTACCTACTTCTATGTCAAAACGAGTTGTGCCACATCAGAACAGCAGAGTGAAGAGAGCAGATGGTGAAAGATGCACCATTTCAACCTCTGCACAGCAGCCCAAGGTTTCCATTTAAACACTCCAGAGAAGGCAAGGCACTTCAGCAGCTGCTAGTGAGCACAGGAGCTTTGTTATACAGGTTGAAGTAATTCAAGGATCCTTTCCTAAGCTATATAAGCAGAACTCTTCCAGCAATGCTGCTAACACAAAAGGCTTCTGATATACCCGCAGCTCAACCAGGTCGGCAGATGTTCAGGTTTTTTTACTCCTGGGTTAAGAATTCTTCATCCTTTACACTGTAGCTAATGCTGCTTAGCTGAGGTTAAATAAGAAATCATTACAGTGCCTATGTTTAATGCTTTGCTCACTGCACAACAGATAATTTCCATTTTAGAAGAATTAATACACATTTAAATATCTTAAACACATTTAAGACAATATGCTGTCCTTTCCAGCTAGAAATATTTCACATTTTTCTGCAATTCTTCCAAGTATCAAAGTTGCTAAGCCTACTGTTGATATAGTAAAATTTAGAGCATTTCCATTTCAATAACGCTCAGCATTAGCATATACAGTTGTCAGCCTGAAAATGAGGTTGCCAGGGGATTACAGTGTGCTATTCCAAGCAGGAAAAAAAAAAAAAAAGTAATTCTCTATATTATATGTTTCTAATTATAATCAACTATAAGCATAAAGGTGTAGTCACAAAAACATCTTTTCTTAATGAGAGAGAACTGTGTAAATAAGGATTTTTCTTATGCTTTAACAGCAGGTATTACTAACTCCACAACACAGGTATTGCTTTGAAAAGGCATAAAGCATATATTTTTTATTATTTTGTTAAATTACCCATGGGATGTTTATTTTGATACTGACTGCATCAGTGTCATTCTCAGTCATCTGGCCATACTCATAAGTCTCACCTTTGGTTACAGCAGGCCTGGAATCAGTTCTCCTGCCCACTAATTCCTGCTTGATAGCTCCACCTGCTATATTTCTTCTAATATTATTTTTTTTCTTGCAACAGGATGTGCATTGGACCTTTAGGACCACAATTAATCCCACCAAATAATTTCTGTGAATAAATCCTTCTTCCACAGTTTACTCATGAGCATTGTATTAATTCATTACTTAAAAACTGAAATTTTGAATACATAGGAACAATATAATCTCCTCTGTCCCTTCACTGGATTAACACAGTTCTTCAAAATAAGGTTGGAATAAAAAACTTTGAAAACAACTGCTACATGAGGAAGTGAAAGGATTATTGTATTTGTAGTCACAAAGATATTTTTCCTTCTTTAAAATTAGTCTTTTTACATGAGACATGATTTTATTTCTCTAAATATTTCTGAAAGTCAATACATTGTTAAATTATCTTAGAAAGAAAAGCATACAAAAAAAAAAGAGGGTAAAAAAAATCAGTCAATTCTAAATTGAGCAAACATTAACAAATGTTTTGGCAGATATTCTCTCAGTTTAATTACAGAATGAGTCATGTTTAACTGTCCTTCTGGATTACAAATGGAGAGTTCCTTAGAAACGTATTCTGTGTGTATATATAACATATATGCATATCTAACTCTTACAAATGTATTTTTTTCAGTATAAAGCTGCTGATAATATGCACTATTCACAAAATTAGAACAGTGTTCATTTGGATTCCTGAGACAAAGGAGATGTGTTATTACCATGTAATGTTTTTTTCTTTTCAGAATAGAAAGACAAATCGGATTATTTTAGATAATACTCTGAAACCAAGGAAAACTTGCATTATTGTATTAAAACCTGGAATGGAATGGCCTTAAAGAACCATTTGACATTCTCTCATATGAAGAAACTGTAGTCAGTGGGTTTCAGTTTGCAGCCTTTCTTTTCAGAGATCTATGGACTATTTATTAAAGGGATCCCCCCAGAAATAATAATGAAAAACAAATTTAGTGTAAGTACAATATATGGGCTTTTATAGGCATTCAAAAACCAGCAGAGACTGAAACCCATTAATGCTATTGCCTTCTCCGAGATGAAACAACCGTTTATCAAAAATAAGTTCAAGTTCTGACAAAAAAATTATACATGAAGTTTCTTTCCTCTCAAAAGAAAACCAATGGTTTACTTAATAACCAAAAGATTATGAATGGTATGGAGACTGATAGTGGGATACAGAGTCCTTCAAATCTTTGAGCTGTGTGCTAGGAAATATAAACCAGGATTTGTTCCAATGCTGGAAAGTGATGCTTTCCTACTATGAAACAGGGAAGTCACTAAAGTGAAATGATTGTTAAATTCCAACACAAAAGTCTAGGCAACAGCAACTCTTAAAATGTGACATTATGCAAAGAACATGAAAGAGAAGTGCTGCCTGTATATGTGGATTCAGCTGTAATTTGCCTTTCATATTTTAATCTTTGATGCTTGTGGATATTAGAAGTAAATCATTTAATAACCATAAATATACTACTACCAAATGTACACACCTTCTGTTGTTGACACTATAGTGAAATACATAAATTACCAGGGTTAAAGCTATCAGCTGTATCCAACTGACACAGATACGTCCCTCTCATGCACTGGTACAGTTATTCGCATTGTGACAGAAAATATAGTGTTAGATGAGTTGGTTCTCATCCTGCTATAGCGTGCAAATGAGTACCTACTGCACATTTTTCTACTTTCTTCCTAAAAACCCTCGTATTTTCTTCACCTAACACATAACTCACTGAATTACAGAGCTAACTGTGTTTAGTTCTATGGTTCTGCTGCAAACACTGTAACCATTTCTCATGAAACCTGACCATATACATTTCCTGGCAGTCAAGATTAATGAGTTACATTTTTAGAAGGGGTATTACTCACTTGGGCTTTTCTACTTTCATTTTTTAATGAGGTAACATTCTATCTTTGTACTTTCATTTTCATCCTATGAATTAATCATAAAGTGTTATCAGTATGAATGCTCTCAATGTTTTGCTAGTTTAGATATAATTTTAATATTCATCATTATATTGTTATCAAGACATTACTTCTGCATCATAGCTGTATTCCACTTACAAAAGGGGGCAAGAACTCTAGTGAAGGCAACTGCAGAAGTCTAGGTATTTCATAGCAAGAAACAATATGAATGGTTTTGGTCCTTTACTCTTCATAAGACAAATAAGAATTAGCGGTTGAGCACCTTGATGACTTGGTGATGTCACAAATGCATTTAATTTTGATGGGGCATGCATCTTGGTCCTTTGTTACTAGCATTATGTTACACATTTTTTTCCTGCAGTATTCTAGTAACTTACTGAGTTACTGCAGTTTCTGCAGTATTCAAGGCCAGATTGGATGGGGCTTTGAGCAACTTGATATGCAGCACCTGGTAGAAGGTGTCACTGCCCATGGCAGGGGGGCTGGAACAAGATTATCTTTAAAGTCCCTTCCAACCCAAACCATTCAATGATTGATTCTATGATCCTAGTAACACAACATTCCTACAGGTGCTGAGTAGGAAGATTATGATAGGGGAAGCAATGGACCACTTCCTGTGGAAGCACTGAGAGCTGTGCATCTGTCTGACAGTCAGGGGGTTTTATGATCAGAATGTCTACAGAAACAATCATGTATTTCAGCCTCAGTACTGCTACTTCTTCATGACGGCGCTGCCTACTACATACCAGCATTTCCGTGGCCAACTCTAGGAATGACCCAAATACAGTGAACCCAACACCTCTTCCAAAAGCAGAAAACATCATTTTTCAGCAGTTTTTGTTGGACTAGCACCAACAGGCACAGCAAGTACTTTTTATTCTGCAGTTAAAAAATCTCCTTCAAAACATCACAAGAAAACTAAAAAAGGGCATTATCTGGTTAAAGAAAAAGAAAGCACATTCTTTTTTCACAGTTGGATGCATAACAAACTGAAAAGAAGATCTGAAAACAAATTAGATGAGAAAGGATTTTAAAGAGGTGGTTTAGGGTTTTTTGCCTAGATGATTATGCAAATCAGGTTCCTTTGTCTAATGATTACATTTATGTTTTTGTACTTATACTCTCACATGCACATATTATGCATATAAAACTTACCATTGCAATTTGTTGCCTCCAGATTCAAATTATTTGTCAGAAAAGATGACAGTCAAACTCAGTGCACTATAGGGATAAAATGTGCTCAGTGCATCTTTGCAAACACTGAGAAGTAAGCATTATCATTTATCAAGTCACGTACAACTGACATGTATTAGAGGGTTTTAGAGGACTGTCTTAATGAGAGGACATTTTATCAAATGACAAATTTATTTCTGAATGTACATAAAGTTTCACTATCCAGAAAGGGCACACTACCTGTAATATACCTGAAATAGGGAATCATGCTGTATGCACAGGTGTGCTTCCACAGGTATTAAGAAAACTCCTTTAATTTTCAAGGTGAGTAGTTTTCATTACATCACCACATAATTAAATGACCTGAAATAACTGTCTAGTTATATCATCTCATGATTATATCTTTAAATCATGGACCACCATCCTCCGCCTTATCACTCTATGTTTAACGATACATCAGACAGGAAAGGGTAGCTTCTACACAGCCCCTAATTTAATCGTTGGATCTAGTTGATTCCCAAACATTTAGAAAATGAGATAGGAATATGTAGTTTAATCATCAGACAAAACTGATGCAGAATGATAGAAAGCTTTATCTGCATCTGGCAAGGAATCTCAAAAAGACAGTTGTGTCTTTTTACATTCTAGTTTGGCTATCTCTGGTACAGAAATATTTAATTCACATAGTTGCAGTGAAGCTTGATGAACACAAGGCACTTGGAAGTCTTGATTGAAAGACATCATATAAATGTCATTCAATAGCATTTGAGTTATTTGTAACTCAGTATCACGAGAAACAAAATAAAGACTGTTGCTGTCAGGTCTGATTAATATGCTAGAAAAGAATAGTTCAGATAAGCAGAAAGAGAACATTAGTAAAAAAATTAAGAAAAACAACTGATTTCTAAACCTAAGCACTGCATATTTTATTACAAAACTTATGGATGAAAATACTATCTGAATCTGACTTTATTAACTGATTAATACTGAAGATAGAGATCATCTATGAAAATTATCTGTTTAGTATCTTTTATAATCATAAAAAGTATCCTTACTATTGCTACTAACTGATTCCTTGCAGCAGTATCTGCAAAGAGGTCAAGAAATGAGCTAGCAGTTGAAGCAAAATGGCTACATCCAATTTTTTGACTCATTCTTTTAATTTTAGGAAAAATGGATAAGAAAACTGGCAATGCACTCTATCTGAATCTAGGCCAAAAACACCATCCATCTAGCACAATTGATCCAGAAATTACAGTCAGAAACTACAACCTAAAGATGAGGTTAAGTAATGAATTTGTGCATCAGTATCATGGTGACGTAGCATCATACACTGTTAGGCATGAGAAGTACCCTTATGCTTGTACAGACTACCTTGTCAGCAGTGTCCCAGACACACTGATTTTGCCTTTAGCATAGAGTGAACATACATACGTAGAACTTTTATTACGGGTTGGCAGAGGAGAATGGAAAGATTTTAACTGCATAGTGTTTCTCTTACCACGGTGTATTTTTCCTGTTGAAGATAGCAGAGCTAACATCATAAGGCTCAAAGTCACTGGGGAGGGAGGAGAGAGACTGCTGCCTTCCATTCATAAAGGCAAAAGGGAAAACTCTGCTTTCCATTCATAAATGCTTAGCACTGAAAGGACTGCAAGTAGCATAAATTAATATAATTTAGTATTCATTAAAACCAGTTAATAGAATATGTTATACATAAATTATGATCAAAAAGTTAGATGAGCATTGAGAGGTTAGCCACCTACACATCAGAAAGATTGGTACCTATTATCTTACATTAAAAATTTTAAAGAGAAAACCCAATACATTATAGGCTGTTAACTGTAAAATGGAGTGGTGAAGCATTCAAAGTCAGCAGCATATTTGTTCATTCATTTAGTTTTCACTCCTTCTTAGCATCTTTGCTCCTGTAGTTATGTCTAAATGGTAGCACCTAACAGCACCATATTCTAACTTGCATTCCAAGCCTATGGTAAGACAAGACCAGTCACGTATCAAAACCCCTTCCTTCCCCCATTTCCATAGTCTTTGACAGAAATAAATCCAGGCAACAGACCAGAGAGACGACAATGACTGGGAAGCTAAAATTGTAGGCAAATTTCTACCATGCAGTTTGGGTGGTGCCTGTATCTGGTTCATGGAGGTTGGAAAAGGCAGAAAAAGTAATCTTGGAAGCATTACTTAAGTATTATCCACACATTTTATGTGAGTCCTCTTTCCTAGAACAGCTCTGAACTTCTTGTTAAGTAAACCTCTCACTGAAACATATGGGAGTTAGAGCAGGAGGGTTGTGTTCAAATCATTGCTGGAGTGCTGGAATTAACAGGCTTCTACATGCTTTTCACCTATACCTGACAAAGTAAGGCCACACAGTAAGGAATATGCACTGAATACCACAAATATAGAGAGACTAAGAAAAGGAGAGAGATGAGCATCCTCTGTCCCTGCACACATCAGGCTAAAGGAATGCATGGTTTATTCCTGAATATGATCTGCAGCTATCACTAACTGTGTTAATGCAATCATTCATGGTTCGGGGTATTAATTTCCATGAAATGAAAGTCAGCAGTTCACCCTGACTTCTGACTCCATCTGATGAATTACCTTGTCTGCAGTGCCTGATCTATAAATAAACACATCTGTTGGAATGCTAGGTTTGAAACTCTGGCTGAATAAATTTCTCTCCAGAAATTCCTAATGCTACTAAGGCTCTTCCAATCTCTTTTGTGTTTTCGCCTCCCCTGCTGTGCATATATTCATCCCCTTCCCTATCTAGTAGGGATAATATTAGTATTGTTGCTTTCTCCTTTTCGGTTCCTTAAAGGCAGACCTTCAATTAGGTTGGCTGAGAGGGCTAGAGGTGGTGAGAGCTACTGATCTGTATTCTAAAGCATAGAAAGTTTGGTTACCTCTTCCTCAAAAAGATTATTAGTGTTGTTTTTTAACAGGCATGTTTAGTAAGAGCACTAATAAATTAAAAAGAAAAAGAATGGGTATATAAGACAGTAATTTGTGTTTAGTTCTTTGGCAGCAGTAAAGAAAACAAAAACAAATTTGGCAGGCTCCCCTTGTCTTGTTAAGCTTTGCTTTCTGATATCTCCCTTCTCCAGTACTCCCCTTTGCAGATCAAATAGGAAGACACCCACAATTTGAGAAGGCAACTGTTTGGTTTCCACAGGGATTGCAGTTTGACTCTTGCAAGCTCACATTCTCCTCATTAAGACATGGGAATCAATCAGATTAAATGTCTGTGTTTATAGAGGGAATTCCGAGTTGAAACCAGAAAGTGCCTGATCCCAAATAGCAACTTTCATCAGGCACTACAGCGTCATCTTTTGACAGAAATATTTCTGTTTTAAGATCATCTTTAAAAACCCAGGTCTACTACAAACAGCAAAGAAAGCTTTATGAAATAATACTGTGCAGGTTTTTGGTTTTTTTTAAGTAATATTTGACCAGCCCTAAAATTAGCATTAGAAGCATGTATAGTTTTAATATCAACCTGAACATTTGAAAGGGTATGATCCATACAGATGCAAACAGCAGATGGTCATTTTTATCATCTACCATAAATCAGAGCAGACCCTTTGATGAGGAATTACTTCAGTTAAAGATTCAGGGCAAAAAAAGAAGTTATGCAGCCACTTAGTCTTTTTGCCTTCCACATTTTAGTGAACAAGTGCAGTTTCAAAGTGCAGCCCAGATACCCAGGTAGTATAAACTAATTCCTTCTCTTTCTTTCTGAAAGAACAGAAAATATGATACTTAAAAAAAAGGGTTAATAACTGATGTTGCTTACTATCCCTTCATACATATTTAACCTTCTATTGCCTTTGTTATATGGAATAAAAGAAAAAGTTATCTTCACAGTTAGATCATGTCATGCTATATTTTTCCTGATTTCTTGTGACACGATCTATAATTTTCCCATCAGGCCAGCTCATACATCTTTAGAGACATGATCCTGCCTCTGAACTTTCTAACTTCCATAGCTGCTGATGTTGACCACACAATCACATAAATTAATTCTGTATATGAGTTAATACACTAGAATTCTCTCAGGATCAGTAAGAGTAGCTACAGCTGCACACTGCAGCAGAGAAAGTGGAGGCAGAGACAGGAGCTGAAATAAAGTGTTAGCAGGCAAGTGATGGTAGATAATGCAGGATTCAGAATCCCAGTACCATCTTGGGCTGATCATGCCTTCTTACGTTACAAGTAGAAGACTGTATTTCCTCATAAAACATTTTAAGGAAGGTAAGAAATAACTTACATATTAAAAATTTCCAGTTCCAGTACATTCAAAATCTTTTCTATCTGAATACAAAAAACCCCATGTTTAAAATAATGCTTGTCCATGGAAAACTCATTGCACACAAGACAAGTTTTTCAGCCAACCTGTGTTGAAGGATAAAATATTTATAATTAAGCTGGCTTGGATGAGAAAGTAGTAAACTCATGAAAATTAATTGAAAATTCAATTAGCAAAGCCTACTTTTTAATATTTTTCCCAAATGATTTTTTCTTACTTTCATTAATAGGTTCAGAGTTTCAACTATAAATACTGAAAAATGTTAAAAAATTATAACGCTACCCAGGTTTCTATCAAAGTATAATACAAGAACTCATTGCCTTATTGGGAATTTTAAATTGCATACACATTTTTCCCTCTTCACTGAGGAACTTAATATGTAACTTTGACATACACTCCACAGGCCTGTTCCAACTGTTAAAAAAAAAAATAAGCTAAGGAGGAAGAATTATTTATAGCTTAGCCTTTGACAGTAGGAATTCTAGACAATTTTTGAATCAAGCTTTGTAACATTAGAAGAGAGGGGGAAAAAAAAAAAGGTGGGGGGGGTGGGGGGTGGGGGGAGAGAAGAAGAAAGAGATCCCTGAAGCCAAAGAGATAAAAAAGGAAAGTGGATACATTTCTTTTTTTCTATGAAAGTACTGGCACTTATGTTCCTATTGGTGGTCTTTGTCATTTTAACAGCAGCTCTTGTACTTTACATCGAAGGCCTTTGATGCACTTTACCAACCGTAATGAATAAGTCTTAATATTTCTGTGAAGCAGTAAAAGAGTATCCTCAAGCTTAGAATGAGAAAATGAGACAAATACACAGAAAGGATTTATGACCCAGTTGTCAAATATAGTGAGCCACTGAATCAGACTGTATGTAACTTTTAAATCACCTAAAAGCGAGTTGTTAGACCAACTCAGTGACCAACTCAAAATTAGATCATAAAAGAAAGACATCCCCAGGAAGCTGTCATGCTGTCTATTCTTGTAACTACTTCCATAATGAAAAGGGATACTGCCCCATTTGAGAAGATAATTCCACACCTTTACCTTCTTGAAAACATCTTTTATATATATATATATATATACACACACACATATATATACACACATGCGTATATATTTTATATTATCATTCTAGTTACTGTAAGTCAATACTTTCTTATGGAATAGTGACTCATGAGGAAAAAAATAATCAGTTACTCCTGTGATGCTCACATGGCAGAATACAGGACTACGAGTTAGGAAATAGAATGCAAACAAGTCAAAGCTATTTTTTTTTATTATTATTTATTTACCTGGGGGTGTTATGCATTGTAGGTTTTCAGAGGCATTGTGTGGTGTGACAAGGAGATGCACAATGAAGTCTGTGTAACTAAACCCTGCTTCCTTTCCACCACTTGAATGACACAAATGGAACATATGCTCTGCCCCCTGTATTTTAAGAAGTTGGGGACATGCTGCTGCTTATCCTGCTCATAGGCTGTAAAGAGCTACAGACACTGAAAATTCTCTGTGAATGAAAAGAAGTGATTTCTGTCTCTGCTAATGATTTAGCTGAAAGCTGAACAAAATGAAATGTAGTAAGATTCAGTTTCTGACCACCTATATTAATTCAGTTTCTCCCCTGTGTTCCAAAAAGACAGTGTGTTTATCTCTGTGAAGATTATAACAGGGTAGGTGGTAATCCCTGCTGGACAGCCTGGTTCTAAAATAGTAAAGCATCTCTTTATTTCATGCTACTTATGCTGGACTGATTTAGCCTATTCAAGGGCTTATGCGCTAAGTTTAATCCTCAGAATTCTCAAAACAAACAGTCCATAATAATCACATAAAATGCTGATTTTTTTCAAGTGCAACAGAAGAGATTATTTTAACCCTAACACCATTCCCACAATGCACTGCAGAAGTTAGACAACATGTTCTGATACGAAAAAGGTTAGACACTGAAAACATTAAGGTGTAGTTTCAAGAGGATCGTCCTACACATTCATTCAAGGCAAGAGATAAGGAAAGGAATACAGAGATATCAACAGGTGAAAAAAATCATGTTAAACTGAAGATCTTTGCCAGCTATATGAACTATCAGCATTTCCAGGCAGGGGGACCTGATAGCGGAGCAGCCTGTAGCAGAGGAGAGGAAGCACTACTGAAGGGCTGCCTTGTCTGGACAGAGTTCATATGGGAAATCAGCAGTTTATTCACAGTCCTTACAACCTCAGAAGCTCTTTTCTTACAGTGCAAGTAATGTATGATTTTTGTTTGTGTGATGATGGATTCCATTAGTCTGGATTTTCTGACTCTCAGATACTTGATCATATTCAGATCACACTTATCATGGTTATTTTTGAAACAGCTTAAGACTTTCTAGGGTCACAAACTACTGTCCTTATAAATAAGACAAAGGTGACTATACCAAAAAGGATTTGTTCACTGGAGTCTGTGCAGTTATATTGCAGACAATGTAGGGACTGTCTCATGCCAGCAGAAGGTGTTTTCCCTACACATTCAAAAGCTGAAGCTAAAGTTATGTCTCATAATCCATTCCACATTTTCATCAATGGAGAGCATTTGGCTAATATAAGCATGCTAAATTGGCTTCATCTGGCAGTCACTTTAACCACTTGGCAAACAATAAGAACTTAGAGGCATCACTGCTATTTGCTTCCTAAAAGTCTGCCTATATTCCATCAGACCTTGGCCACATAGCATTCAGATATCATTAACTAGTTGATGAGTATCCACAGCTGATGCTAGTTGTGGTCTTCAATACCCATTTGGAATACTGGGAAAAATACTTAGCCTCACATTGTTATAATATTTTATATATATATATATATATATAATATATAATATAATATATAATAAATACTATATAGAGTTGTATCAGCATTACCAACATCTACAGAAGGTCTAGTCACACCTTTGACCTGTACGATATAGCTATACATAAAAAGAATGTTACTGGAAGATAAGTAATACTTTCAGGTTTTCAGCTGTTAAGTCAAGCTCAGACTTGGTGATATGTGTTATCAAAATGTCTGAGGGGGTCTTTACCACACAAGATTTTTATGTGCAAAAACTATAATTAAGAAAAATAACACATCAATCACACTAAAATTAACAGTCCCAACTGGCATTTTTTGCTGTTTATGACATTGCATTACATCTTAGCCAATTTATTTGCTTTAGACAGACTTATTACTCTTTGTTGAAGAACGACAGTAATAATGGCTGCACATTAAATAAGAAATATAATTAGTCCTGCTAAAAAAAACTGAATTAATGAGTATTCTTTTGAAAAAAAGATTATCAAGATATATATTGAGATATTTACCTTCACACATATAATTTTTTTCTGGTCTTATCGAAGTTATGGCACAGTGCCTCGGGTATTTTAATTTTTGAAGCGCTGAGGACCTTTCATTCCAATTACGTAGCCTGCCTTTGACTTGTAATGTTTCACCTGCACCTCCTGACCATGCTATGGCCATGTCTTTACAATAGTAATCCCATGTGCTCTTATCCTCATGACCTTGAACTGCTGGATTCTGAAACACCTGTGTTAAATGTTTTGTGTGGAAAGTTCTACTGGTGTTTCAATAACCTTTTTCTCTTTCCATCTCCCCATCTTCTAGCTTATACTCTATAACTTTAAGATCTCTTCACTCTTCTCAAATTTTTTTATTTTTTTAATTGTAGAGGCTTATATATAGCAGGTAATAGTCATTTACGCATCCAATATTATTACTCAATGTTATTACCTAATAATTCACTATTGTGGTAATATCACCCAATATTACCAATATATCACACTTGCAAAGGTTTACTACCAAATGAAAGCCTTCTTACTTTGTGAACTGATGGCATTTCTCTCCACCTTCAGAAATGTCTATTCGGTACAAGGTGTTCATGATACCTTGTTCACTTTTTAATATACTTTAAAAGAAAAATGTCTCTATGTAGAATTAGCAAGTCTTCTCAGTAGGGAAAGAAACAGTTAAGAGCTTTTAAACTTAGAAAGACTGTAAACCAGGAAAGCTACTCACTCAAACACTTGAAAGGACATTGTTAACAAACCCAAGACCTAACACTGCAGTAGTTAAAATCCTTCTGAAGCACAGTTCCTGACTCAAGTACTCTCTTATGTAGCAATTTAGCCTTGCATTTCTCTGTCACTATTTTACACCATTCATAGATGATATCAATCACTGGGTCAGACTGTAATTAGTGGACAAAATTAGAACTTACAGTTTCAGAAAAAGAAAGATGAGGATGGAACATTGGAGGGAATGGAACCATCCCTTGAATGTTTTCCAGCTTTTCTTAAAGTTGCAGACATTTAGAAACAGAGCAATATACAGCAATAATGAAGTTTCACTTCAGCAGTTCTCGAAGCAGCTTTACCACTATTTTACTGACCTAGCACACAGAACTAAATAGCTTATTCTAGTAAATGCAAGAGTGTGCACAAATAATGTAGCTATACAAAGCCAGCTCCCTGAAAGGCTGTTGCCAATAGATATAACTGTCAGTCTTAAAGTGTGTTTCAAAAAAAAAAATAAAAAAAAATATTGCACACAGATGGGAGCTGAAGATCTGTGGTTCTGTTGAGGTTCAGATCATGTCTTTTAAAAGCAGTCCAAATGGTTTTGGTTTTGGTTTTCTTTTTAGCATTGGCACATACCTTTTTTCCCATTGTTGCAGATGCTCAGTGCAACTGTTCTGTTATGTGTACAGGTCTGCTTGCATGGTCTCAGAATATTCAGGAACATCCATACACCTAAGGATACTCTAAAAATCAAACCAGACTTCCAACCAGCACAGAGTCAAGAAATGTTCTCTGTATTCTCTGTGTGTCTTTATTGTGCCCTTCATGATCTGGAATGTCAGGTACGTTAGGATCTTGTATTTCTTAGCAGAAATGAGGTCTGTTAAATATAACAAATACACAGCCTCTGGCTCAGGAAGTTCCTGACACAAATCTCAGGAACCTGAGTATACAGGGGAAGTACATTTGCACAATGTTGTATTGTTCCATTATTACCTTAGTTTACCATCACAGATAAGATGCTGTCTATGGCAGACAAACTTTCATTCTGACCTGGTAAAGCCTTTCTTAAGTCTCTGGAATTTACTAGATTACATGGCATTACATTTCTACAGTAGATATTTCTTCACAGTATAAAAACGGGGGGTGGGGACAACAATCTGTCCAAAGAATTTACAATTGGAGAAGACATGACACACAAAAAAAATGAGACAGAGTTAATGCAAATCTCTAAAGACCATGGAACATGTTAACAACAAAAGCTGGCTAGAAGTCCAATCTCCAAACTAAAGCAAGACTACCGTAAAACTACCATAAAGTTAACATTTAAAACAAGACAAAATCCTGTAACCCAAATTTAAGAGATTATCATACTATTCTAGTCTGAAAATTCATTTGAAAATGGCATTTTATAGCTTAGTACTGGTATTAACATACTAATAATTCTCAATTTAAACATGTATTAACTGTTATTTCAATTACAATTCTTTGCTTTGTATTTGTCAAATTTGTGCAACTGAGAATTAACCTTGACTGATCAAATCATTAATCTATTTTTGTTGGTGTATGAGCCACACAACCTGAACAGAAGTAACTGCCGTGATTGCTGTAATAGCAGGTAAGGATGAAGACTGCTGTATTAAAGTACTCTTGTCCCTGATGGAAGGGAGGACTGGGTCTGTCTTTGACAGCCAACCTACTCCTTCATTGTTTTTTTTTCCTTCCCTCCCTCTGGAAGTCTCAGTCAAATTCAATGGGCTAAAATCTCCACAACTAGAGTCCATATCCATTCTGTGGCAGAATCTCATTTTTGGCTTAACAAGTTTCTTCTATTTTTTTGTCAACAGCTATCCTTAGAATTAACAGAAGACATACAAGAGCAGAAGAAAGTCAACACATATGAAATTATTCGGCCGCCAGTCCCACAACTAGTGGAAATATGGTCCACTAGTGCAAATTCACTAGAAAATGTGAAAGCAACATGGATTTGTGGCCCTCACAGACAACATTATATTATTAATAATGTTCATTGTTTAATCATGTCTCAGCACTCCTTATACACAGAATGGAGTGCATCTATATTCTTCTCAATTTTCTCTCCAACTTAATTGGCCCTATTTATGTTCATATATAGTGCACATTTTATGATTTATATTACTGGAAGAAACAGTGATCAAAGTCACCATCAGAATTTATTTCCTTCATGAATCTTCATTTGTTCCCTTGTTTACCTATTCCAGTCCAAGCTTCAGGGAATGTATTTTTAAAGAATATATGTTGAACTCACTGAAATGTGAAAATCCTTCCAACTACAGAATTTAAAAGGCATCAGTTTTCCTTAAAGTTTAGGCCTGTTAAGCTACATCTAATAAATTCCTAAACACATTATTACAGGCTACACTGACTCCTCAATTGACATTTTGCTTAAGCCAGGCTCCTCTTCACAGACACATGTGGCTGTGTCCTCATCAGCTGCAGGGACAGAGTTGGACTATAAAGCCCGTCTGTCTTCCATTCAGCCCTCTCCTGCATCGCATTTACATTTCATTGCCTGGAGAGAAAGTTGGACCACTTTAATCTAAAGTCAGTGTCTGCCAGCTAGTGAGCAATCAGAAATTGGGCACAAGCTTTAGTTCAAACACTGTGCCAACAAAGGAAAATTGAGCTACCATAATAAGTACAGATTTCTTCAACTGGCAGACATATCTGATGATCCAATATCCCTCTAAATAGTCACTAAAATATTGGGCCTTAAAATCTAATGAAAGTGATGTTTTTGCGCTTCTGGGTGTAATTTTCCTTGATTCCTAAATTAACACCATTTCATATCCCTGTAGGAGCTACAGCTTTCCCTTGATTACACAGAAAAGTAAGGTCAATTCCAACTTGCAAAACAAATTCTAACCTCAGACAATGATTGACATAGCTCTGTGTTGTCATATCTATGCCAGACCACATTTTATCTGCTTCTCAGGCTCTAAACTAAATATGGGTAATGCTCATGCTCAACCATCAAGGGTTTGGGTTTTGCTTTCATTGTTACTGCTCTTGGGTTTTTTTCTCCGTTGTCCCCTGGTAAGAGGCCAAAAGTAATTTCTCAGAATTTCCAAGTCATACAGCATTCCTTTGTTAGAATACTGTTAGAGTTACAATTTTAACCTCTGCAATTCTCCCCTGCTTAAACCTTCTTACATTTCCAATGCCCTATGTCTGCAGTAACAATTGTAGTAACAACTACCACTGGCATGCTCAACAGCTCTTTCTGAGTCTCTGCCTACTCTTTGTGGTCTCAAAACCACATCTTCTGCAACTTGGCTGATAATGCACAATTTAACAGTCTCGCATTACAAAATACCTCACGCCACCTGCACTGCCTGGAAACTCAAGTTCCCAGTTCATTTCCTTATAGGATTAGAAATGAGGAACAGAGAGGAACAAGAGGTAAGTTCACACTTGAGTATAGACTGCCCTCTGACAGTATATAGCAGTACATTAACTTGTAACATCACCTTGTTTACTCATTACTTGTTGCCACATTAAAGGACTCCTGATGCTGTACAGCACCTGCAAGCATGGAAGAAGAAAAGTCCAATCTTGTCATCCAGTTACTATCCCATTCCCTATATCTCCTTGTGTTTCAAGTGGACATCCACAAATACTAAAACTTTGGAAGTTAATTACTGTCCTTAATGCAAGTGTCAGTAGCAAACTGTGATAACATCAATAAAAGTGTAATATGTACTTTGTCCATTTGACCAGAGTACTTAAAACAGTAAGTATTAATGCCACAATTGTATCTCTAGTTCAAGAGATCAACATTTACCTGATGCAAGCTTGGATCAAGGTTTGTGGTTAGTTCTCTGAATAAGAATTTTGTTAGTGTGTCCCAAATTACAAGAAAAAAAAAAATCAATAAAATACATTATTGATGTATTTAACAATTTGGATCTGTATTTCAGATACCTAGGAACCAAAAAGAAAGGTAAAATACAAAGGCCATAATTCAGCCAGGCATTAGAAAAGCTTTATAGACTTAGTAGAGCTATTCCAATTTATACTTACTAAGAATACAGTATCAGACCATTATAAAAAATGATATCAATGATAGAGGAAACAATTCCAATTAGTTCTTAGGGATCCAGCCACCAAGCATGCTGAAAAAATACAGTTTGCTTAGTAAAAACTACAGTGGATTTACAAAGGAAGTTCTTCCTGACGCATGTTGGAGTTCTCCCAAATCATTACAGTACACAAGCAAAACGCAGTTAACGTTGTCCACAGTACTTTGCTATCTAAAAATCTTTTAGGAAAATCTCATCAGAAGCGATCAGGTAAGGTAAGAAGTTGTAGAGGTTAAGCAAACAAACTTAAGAGGAGGAAAAGAGTCTTATGTTCATTTGTAAATATTAATTCATATGATAAACTCAGGATATTCCAAGGATTTATTTGGATAATTTATCTGCAATATCCAGAAAAAATATTTTGCTGCCTTTATGAAATGGGAAGTAGAGAGGAATATATAGTGATATTTTTTCCAGACTCTACATAATTTTAACACTATTTATGTCACTTTATTCATATCACCAGAAAATACCTTAGGGTCTGAACTGTGTCTCTTTCTTATTCAGTCAAGCATGAGAAAGCAGCTTCACTTGTATTTTTGCTTTTCAGGTTTTAGATCTCACATAGCTCCTAGTTTCCCAATGCTCTAATCTATTAACTCCTTGGAGTTAATACTCAATACTCAAATGGAGGAGTATCTTGGCAGCCACAGAGTCAAAGGGGTCAAACTGGACTCCAGGTGGGTGACTTAAGAGTCAAAATGCCTCTAACTTTTCCCTTTCATAAACAGGCATATCAAGACTCTCCCCCAGCTTGGTGTCACCTGCAAACTGACCGAGGGTGCACTCGATCCCCTCATCCCAATCTGGCTGCCAGTTGGATGTAACTCCATTCACCATCACTGTCTAGGCTTGGCCATCCAGCCAGCTTTTCACCCAGCAAAGAGTACACCCATCTAGAACTATTTTGTTTGCTGAAAACTATAAAAACAGCACCAAACTCTCACCTAAAATCAATATGTAATTATCATGAATTCATAGCATTAGTATGAGAGGCTCTTCAGTGTATCAATAATTCCTTGGGGAAATCCGTTTCCCTTAAATTTTGTATTTTAAACTGCATATTTTAAACTACTAATTAAGTACAGTTCAGGCCTTTATAAGACATATACTAATAAACATTCTGATTACTCACAGTAATAGAGGTAGACAGAAAACATCTCACTGGAAAGTGGCACAGAATCGATACCTTATTTTCCTTCTCCCTCTTCAGTGTTTAAGAAGTATTGTATTAACATACTAAGGTATTAGAATTTTAGGTTCTACTATCAAACCATTTTCTTAATGCAGGGACTTAATGCATTGATACAAAAACCACTGAAACTTTAAAATATGAGCTCAGGGAAACATTTCTATAGTTTGAACTTGCATCAATGAGCAGGCAAAACTTGCTGATGTTGTCACCATTCCAGTTCCTGAGATTGTTAGAGGCGTCAGCTTCACCTTATCCATCTAGAATATTATTTATCCAGCACAAATCTAATTGCTTCCTCCTGTATAATGACTCCAAGATCAGCCTTTCCTCAGTTCATACTTCAGCAGTTCATACTGCTGAAGCTGAAACCCAGATTACCATTTTTCGTCCTGACCTTTGCAGCATCTTACTCTCCTAACCTGACACGTCACTTTGACCATTTTCAATACATTCCCCTTTATACAACTACATTAATCTTCTTGGCTGTACCACCATGCCACCAAAAGACTGCTTTGTGTTTCAATCTACCATGAACTCCTGATCCAAAGCAAAGTTTTATATTGAATGTGCTTGTAGCTTATAGTACAGTATAGCCCATTGTCTGAACATGGGAGCTTCAGTGATTTCCATCTCTATTCAAACCAGCTACCATAATCTATCAGTTCAAATTTCTTTCAAGTTCTCTCTCATTTTTTATCATCTTCTAAATATGGGATGGATTCACTACAGAATGACTAAAATTACTATTGCTCTTCTAATTAATCCTTTACTGTCACCTTTCTGCTGATACCTGTCAAGCCTGAGAATTACCATCTACAAGACAGGCCGCTGGGAGCCAGGCTTTTGCTCCCAGGCCAAATGTGGTGCCATGTCCAGCGCTGAAAGTCTGCTGGCAGATGCAGGAGACTTGCTCGGTATGTATTAAATGGCATCTTCATACAGGCATATGAGACTCCCTCACATGGACATTAATAGCAATTATATAAATGCAATGCATGCAGTGTACACGTTATCTGCGTACATCCTCTATACATGACTCACCAGGTTTGGCTGTGAATGTACACGAACTGCTCAAGTCCCTTGGCTTGTTTAAAGTAGTTCTTAGCAGCTGTTGTGTTACTACAGCTGCTTACTGTACAAAAGAGCATTTTTGCTCCCTTACTTTGTTCCACTTCATTGTTGCACCCACCTATCATCATATACTTTCATCCTATGCTTTCCGGGGCAGGAAATGCATTGTGACTTTCAAACTTCAAATCATCCATTTGCTATGACATGTCACAAAGTACTGGAATGCAGAATCTCAAGGTTTTCTTGCACTATGCAGTATAATTAACAGTCTAGAATAGTCTTTTTAAACTATAACATAATCACATAAAGTTTTTCTCATTTTCTTTACCAAATACACAAATTTTGATGAGTAGGTTAGACACACTGCTTTGTAAGCTGATACTTAGTCATTTGAATGAAAAAGAGCAAAAACATATATATCCGTATATCCTAGCATTTGCTGTATTTTACAATCATTTCAAAACATAAGGAAGAGGTTCTGGGCTTCACGCCAGCTGAAACAACTGGCATTAAATCTCATAAAGTGAGGATGTGCACATCTTTAGTTTCTGAAACATTTCTTCACTACTGACAGTGGAACAGCAGAAATAAAAATAAAAATAAAATTACTCCATTCCCCTCTGCTTCATATAATCACACTGGCAATTTTGGAAGTATTCTTTATGATCACCTTTCAGATGAATATTATTCATGAGTTGGACGACTTGATAGGTAGAACTTTATCTGTCAAATATTCACTAAAAAACTAAACTAGTAAAATAACAGTTCTGAGCACAGGGTAAATAGCTTCAGTTAGCCACAGAAAGAAAAAGCTGCTGTTCTAGTATGGAGCAAATATCATCACAATTTTATCGGTGATTTTCAATACAAAAAATTTTCCTATTAATATCATTTATCTTTTATCTATTTAAATTGTTATATTTCTGTTTTTAAAGCAGCATCTAACACAACAAACTTCTGCCCTGAGAACATCAAGGAGGTGAATGACAGGCAGTCAAAGGAAAGATTTTTCTGGTAGTTGTTTGAAGATCTGGGCCCAGGCCTGGAGCTGATTTCAGTTAGAGATAGTTGCCCTGCAAACTGCAAGATGAAATTTCCTGCTACTACCTCCATTTTGACTCCATGACCTCATTCAGAATTTCATTCTCTGAGGTTTACATTTTGGATTGGAAAAGCGATGGTGATAGGACTAATAAGTGCAAACTGCCTGCACCATTAAGACTTCATCGTACAAATAGTTACAATCTTGAGACCTTTGAGTGTCGCCAATTGGTTTCAGAGGGACTACTAGCACACATAAGGCTGTACACAAGCATAATGTGTTTTGTAGAATCAGTGACTAATTCACTCTAATTAAAATTTGACCCAGATCTGTGGTATCTAGGTCAAATGAAGTTATTGCTATCTGAAAACTATCCAGTGATGTGTGTAAGCTTGTAGTGTCATGGTACTGACTTGTGATATAGGTGCCTCTGTCATGAGCAGAAGCCATAGCATACTTAGGGGATCTGGTCTGAGCTCTAGATAAAACTTTTGAGTAGGTTGGGCATGCTAAATATAGACATGATTTAAGTTCAGAGTGAGAAACAAAGTTACTGGTGGGGAGCCACTGCCTATCACAGAGATAAAGCAGCTGATCAAAAGCATCTCCTGGCAGCCCCTGCTCTCTGCTCCTCCTGAGCTCCAAATTCAACAAAAGCCCTGCTTTTTGTCAGAAAAAAAAATACTCCCACTACAATAGAATGACAAGAATGACAAGACATATAAGTACTAAGATATTTTAAGAATATACATACCTTCACTGATTTCACCTAGCATATCAATAAATAGGCCTGTCCTTGTTAATTATGAAACTGATTTCCAAAGTTGACTTATCTTCCTTGGTAAGCTACATATACATAGACGTATGCATGCCCCTAGACATTCAAGTCCAAGGGAAAAACGGTCATCATTCACTCAACTAAGCTGAATTATCACAATCATAATTTTTTTTTTGTTTTTAAATAGATATTTCAGAGTAATTGGAGAATAAAGAAAAAGATGAAGGAAACACCTTGACAATAACACGATGCAGGTAGTATGGTATTTTCTGTAAATAAGTAGATAAATTTTGTAATTAAGTATAGGTGTTTTTGTGGAACCTGCTTATCTAAATTGTATAGAGAAAATTACATTTCATGGAGTTGCATCATTTGGCCCCACTTTGTCCTACCAGAAAACAAACGTGCTGAGCCATTCCACTTACATGAATGCATATGGCTGAGAACACCTAGTATGCACCATGAGAAATGCACTTGTACATCCTTAACTTAGAAGCATTTCATTGTTAACTAAACTGATTCAACATAAATAAAGGTACAAACACTTTCTAAGCACTTGCTGGCAATGAACTCAGAAAAGCATTTAATTTCATAAACTAAACTACCTTTATAAAAATATATTGTTAACACAGTGTCCAAACAGCAATGAAATTGGGAATCCTGAATAACACTTTTCACAACTGGTTAGCTGTATGTGTGTCCTTATATCCCAGAGCTGGCCTTGAACTGGATTACTAAGAAAGACAGCTCAAATACTGGACTTTACATCAATTCTGCAATCTCTGTCTCAAATGTATATGTATTTTTTCTGTAGGCAAATTCCAGTGATTACAATCATTTTGGAAAAGGCACATGATAGAATTTACAAACACAGTATGAATTGTGGGTTGTTGGTTGGTTTTCTTTTTCATTCTCAGCTTTCTTCTACTTTGCATTTTTGTGTATACTTTTAAAACTACTACAGCACTTATTTGAATTTTAAATAAGAATAATATGTTCCAGAAAGCTAAAAAGACCACCCATGCAACATATGATGAGGAAAAGGCAAATGTGTTAATTTGTAGTTATCACTAGTTGTTGTACGACTACCTTTTCCTAGGTCATCTTGTATGAAATGATGACTTCCATGGGAAGCTGGACACAAACTGCTATGTCAGCCTTATTGTTTTTTCACCACCAAGAATCCTTAGACACATCTCCCTAGTTTACATTCCATTTTGACATTAAAGCAATGAAAAGGAACCACTTCCTAATGGAAAAACAAGTCTTGCTCTCATCTATCCAGGCTGAATACCATATATCTACAGAACATTATACAATGGGTGCGAAGTGTTGTTACTGTTAATATTTATGTACAGTTCAGCCTTCTTTGTCCAAGTATAAATGATTTGGTAGAGGACCACAATTTCTCCAGCTATATATATTATTAAACATCACAAGGAGTTTTCAGGCCTAGATCAGA
The DNA here is from genome assembly GCA_035590215.1 of Microhierax caerulescens. Lineage (NCBI taxonomy): Eukaryota > Metazoa > Chordata > Aves > Falconiformes > Falconidae > Microhierax > Microhierax caerulescens. The sequence continues at coordinate 24,712,380 of JAVJGJ010000002.1, forward strand.
ATTGATTTCAAGTAGCTCTTTATTTTCCTACTGCTGGTATGTCGTTCATCATCAAAATTGCATGAAATTGTGCTGTTCCATGGGATGACAACAATTTAAATTAGAAGAAAATGAAAATTAATAGCAGAAGTGATTTGTGATAGATGCTAATGTTTGGATTAATAATTCCTAATAAAAAATGTATGAAACGTCATTATCTGCCAAGAAGTTAAGGTTAATTGCAAACTGTGCCACTGGTTCTCATTTTGTACAAGACACTTACTCCTCCTGGACCTCATCTTTAGGGATATTGGTTATCTGCATACAGTACCACAGTTATATTGGCCAATATGTAAATAGGAACTTGGGAGTCAGCACTCAAACCTTTCTATTTGGTACGACTGTAGATCTCCTACACTCTGCTTGTGTATAATCATTTCTCCCAAACAACAACAAAACTTAATATAAATACTAGGTTTTATCCTTTAGACTGTAACTACTGTAGAAATGGGAGTACCATTCCTGCAGAATACAACTATATGCAATAAGTGAGATCTATTTGAAATATTAAAGAAGTTCCACAGCTTTACCTAATCAAAAAACCAACAAATGAAATTAACATTTAACTCTCACATGATCACAAGGTCAATCTTTAGATACTCAACTAAAAAATAAAATCAAAAATATCTATTCTTTTATCTAGAAGACATTGTTGATCTGCCATGTAACTGAGGAATGACTTTATAATGGACTTGTCTTTACAGAATAAACTCAGAAACCTGCTGTTCTCTTGAAAGTAACATTGATCTCAGACAGCAGTATTTGTGAGCACCTTTTGGGCTGAATACTGTGTGCCATGTCTAAAATAATTATTTGGAAATTAAATTAATAATACTGTTAAATCATTTGGGAAGTATGTAAAGCACACATTTCTTATAGCTGCATTCCAGGTTTGGCTGGCGAATAGCCAGATGGCTATTGATTCTTGGTAGAATGCAAAATGATTTATACTTCCTAGCTCTTTCATGGAAGTTCACTCTTTTGACGTACCACTGGCATAAGAGCCAAACTGTATGTACACTTCCATTGCCTAATTAATGCCACATCACAGATTGACTCATAATTCCTGAACACTCAGGTTGGACTGAGAAAAATGTTTACAAATCAAGACATATATTCTCAATTGATTTTGACTCATATGATTTTGACTCACTTTCAGCCCATAAATCATAACCAAGTGTGACAGTTTTTGTATAACTATTAAGATGTCACTCTTTCCCATTGTTTTCATTTGAAGTCATACCCAACCTACTCATGTATCGCTACCTTTTTCAAAAGTGATAATCTTTGCTAGAGTATAAGAAAGAGTTTTGAATCATTGCAATGAGAAAATACAGAAAGTTTTATGATAAATAAATCATAATAAATTCCACTAGCAACAGTCCTCGACACAATTCATTACTGGGGGAGTTCTTCCACTAGCAAGTCAGTATTAAACTATGCTGAAAATGTTCAAAGTACCTAAAACTTGTGGGCACTCCTGAAAATTTTCACAGTCTGTTCAATAAGTCCTTCTGTAACACAGAAAAGACTTGCAGTGGTTTCTGAAACTTACCATGAAAGCATTCAAAGCTATTTCAACAAATTCTTTGCTACTTTTGTAAAAGCCACTTATTACAATAGAACTCTTGAACAAAAAGCAGAAAATAATACACACTAACCTGCTGCTTGAGAAATGTGAAAATTTATCACATTCAATAAAATACAAGACTAATTCCTTTTAAAAATGTAATAAAGGAAACCAAAGTTTGAAATAGCTCTTTAAACTAGGCACTGTATTGACAGAGTTTTGCATAAATTAGTTGGCTAGATTCCTGCTGGGGAACTGAGTTCAACTTACTCTTTACATGAGATTTCTGACCCTGCACATAACTACTCCCTTACCACAAGAATCATGGAGGACCTTACATAAAGGGGCATACTACTTAAAATAACTTCAATAGCAATAAATGCATTTCAGTGCCAGTTTCTGCACCCACATAATTTAAAATATTCATTTTTTATTAACCATACACTGAGGAAACACATTAAATGGCAGATCTAGGAAACAATGTCATCCAATTACACGTAAAATTTTTACAGCAGTGGAAGCTGTTCCAACACTGGCTGGGGAAAAAGGATATAATGCAATGTGTCTAAACCCCCAGCTAGAAAAAAGAAGCCTAATTCTGATGCATGCAAACCTAATTCTATGTATCTAAGTCATGACAACTAAAACCACAAAAAACCTTTACTGGCAAACAAGATAACCCTGCTCTCTGCCTGTGTGCTGACAACTGTCTCACCCAAAACTGTTCCTTACTGGAAGAATCACCTTGTGAGGCAGATCTACTGCCCATTTTCTACTTCATCCAGCTGGCCCTCAGAGGTTAAAATAGTCTTTTGGATTCACTGCCAATTATCAATGTTAACAACTTTTGTAAGACCTGCTCATTGACTCAAGGAATACTCCGGAATATTTACATTCTCCCAAACTCAAGTAATACACTGGGACATTTACATTCTCCCATTGCAGTACTAGTACAACACAAACATATACAATTGAAACTCAGTCATTTGTGGCCCAGTACATGAGTGTAAACTGCAAGAAAAGTGGTTTAGATGGTTATGCGAGATTATGAACCACAGTGCCATTCTCATTATAGGAGTACATGCACAGTGGAGTGCACTGTTGGGTGCAAGAACCCTCCAAGACCTCAAGCTTGGCCTCAGAACCAAGCAAGCATGAGATTAGGCAAAATTCACCCCTCAGACCCCTGCACTGAACACAGGTTAGCTAGATCTATCTATTAACTGATGGACTTTATCCTCCTGGCATTACTACTATACAGTTTTGTGGAAGTACCTATGTCCCTCTAAAAAAAGATACCTAACACATGGATACTTTTGAATCATGTCAGATAAGCAGTGTAAAAATAAAGAGAAAATTTGATTCAAATCACCATGCCCTATTGCTTTAGCTGTGGTGGTTGAAGTAAGCAAGCAGGATGATGTTTATAAAAAGTTACTTCCACCTGTAAACTTTGCCTAGGAAAATCACCATTCATTCCAGAGCAACAGCTCTACAAGCTCACTGCTATTCACTTACATTCACATTATTCAATGTCAGACTTTAAAATCTAATTTTCACTTCTTGTGGAACTTTTGGAAATCACACCAGTTTAACGAACAACTGGGAAATAATAAAATATTTTAATACATACGGCTAACAGCTGAAAATGGAAGGGTACAGCCAGCCCAAGACTCTTGACTGATTCCAAAGAGCATTATTTCCCCCTCATTATTCACTGATGGAGGAAGATGTAGTCAGTGTTTCCAAATCAAAGTGAGTCTTAGGTCAGACTCAGAATCTGCCTGCTTGAGTACCAGTTATGGCTCACAGAAAGACACACATTTAGTGGAAATCTTACAGATTGGCTATATAGTCTTTCACAACACTTTGTAGCCAGACCTAGCAAAAAATTGTGGACTAATGGTCATACACAAGATTAAAGTAAAACTTAGACAAGTTTTTTGTGGGGTTGGGGTTTTTAATTTAATTTTTTATTAAATGTAAAAATGTATTTTTAATCAAATGTAAAATTAATTTAATTTTAATTTAATAATAAATGTATTATTGCTCTGACTCAGAATGAGGATCTAAGCCAATGAGTACATCACACTATAGTTTCTTACCTGACTAGAGAAAAAACCACACCTGTATCTCTTTTCAGGCTCTTTTGGAAATGTTCTGTTTTCACCACATTTACTAGCATAGACAGATAACCTGTAGCCTGCAGATAACTCTGCAGCCTGTAACTAGGTGACCTGAAAATCTGGCATAACAGAAACCAGAACCAAGATCCTTAACAACCAGCAAAAGTAATATAAATACTCAGCTACTGGATCATTCCAGCTAACTTTTACTTTCATTTTAAATGCACATTGCATAATTGATGTTTTCAAAAGTATAACAAAAGTTATGTGAGGATCGTCTCAAATTAAAAATAAAATAGTGGAAGTAGTGATGGATAGAAGAGTCAAAGATCCCTGAGTATGCCTTGCAAAACACTTCACAGGATAAGGAAAATAGAAAATCAGCAACATGTAGGTGCAATGTTGAAGAAGAGCAGGCTGTCAGGCCAGTTTTCCATGAACCTCAGCATGGAAACAAGTAGGGAATAGAGTGTAGCATACCTGTTTAATATAACAGATGAAAGAAGAAAGAAAAAGAGAGAGGGTTTTTTAAGTAATTCCAATACTAAGCTGAGCTGCACCACTCAGCTAAATTAAGACTACCTGGTTGTTCAATGCTGTGTGATTACTGAAAATAAAGGATCCAGAAAGAGATAAAACTAACGCTCCTGCTCAAAGAAAGAAAAATATGTATTTTTACATATATGCAGTAGAAAGACTGAGCAATTAATACATTCCATCAGGTTTTCTGCTGAAATTCTTGTTATGTACATAAAGATACATGTCAGAGCAAGATACAAGCTAGTTTGAGGTATTAAAATTGCCTGATATGCCTGCAGAGAAAAAAACAGGTAAGAAATAAAAAACAAATATTGCACTGCCATATTTTCCCTTAATGTTGTAAAATTCAGGTCTTGATATTTACCATTTTAGTTCTGTACAATGCTTGATATAAGCATCTCTGTTCACTTCCATCACCCAAAGTTTTCATCCTTTTCATACTCCTGCAAAATACCATTCCATAATGCACAGTATACCTTGCCATTTCTAGAGGTGACCTTCTTTAATGCAGCACCAGATATAACCTGCTCACTATTTGAAACTCGTGTTTTCATAGCTCATAAGCATCTCTTCACCCTCCTCATTTTTCAGTCTTAATCACTGTAATGTAACTTTGCTAATGTTGAAGGACCAAGGAACGGGTCTCATTAACCACTTTATTTCCCTTCTTTTCCCAAAGACAGACATGTTCTAATTAACTACTTTTCTTACCTATTCTCAAGACAATAGACTAGTCCAGGCAGCCTGAGTGGAAATTAAACAGGGTGAGATCTCAGTAAAATAGCAACATCAGTCATTGCTGCCATCCTATGCCAGATGCACAGAAAGCAAGTGTAAAGATTTTCTGGTCTTAACAGGTATCTTCAGTGTTGTGTACAAAGTGCCATGTACTTATAACCTGCCTTCTGCCTCCATTATAGTGACCAGAAAAGTTCAAAGGGATTTTTATCCTGCTATGAGAACATTTTTGAGGGATGGTTCTTCTCCAATAGGGTAATCCTTAAGGAAATGATATCTCATCCTATGCTAACACTTTCTAGCCTTTCAGCATAGGAGCACGGAAGTGAGGACAGGCATGTGTGAGAGCTAATTACTACCAAAAAAAGTCCCACAGAGTCCTTTAATTTGTCTTTAAACCCATTTAAGCATTAGAATAGATCAATAGATTTGCATAAAGTGAAGGGAGGATTAAAGCCCTCTCTGAAAGGCAGGCCAGTAGTCTCACTGAATACATGTACTGCCAGAGGTTAACACTGATTCTTGCCTAGAGCATAGCAATTTTTGTTAGTCGATATCACATGATATGAAAGACAAGACAGTTCCTATGTATCATACTCCCTGACTGTTCTAAAACAAATTGTTTTGCCTCCTGAAAGTTATGTTGCAGTTGAAGTTCAAATACTTGTGTCACAAATAACTATGAGGGAACACGGATAGGGAAATACAGGTACTCACTTTAGGATTTCTTTTCCAAGGTCAAAAAAGAAATTGCCAGATTTGACACAGATGCATTTTTCCATCCAGAGAGAACACACTTACGTCAGCTGATGCCAAGCCAGAATTTAAAGGAACACCCCAAGTATGAGGAGTATGGATTCTGTTACTGCTATTTTGTTCAGTTTGGGGCAAGAACTCTCTGACAATTACCTGAACCCTTAGGCTTATTCATATATAGTGAATATGAATATAGTGCCTTATTCATAGGCAGTGAATATGCTGGTGCAATGTTTTTATTTTTTTATCTTATATAATCGTATAATATATTTTTATTATTATTATTGTTATTATAAATGTATAATTATATATTAATAATATATTATTATGCATATTGCGTTATTATTTTGCAATGGAAATATATAAACTGCAGTTAAGAGCAGCAAGAGAAGGAGAAAAAAGCAGCAAATTGGTGCCTTAACTCTTCATTTTCACAGAAGAACATTTAAATTTCTCTGCCAGAAGAAAGATGCTTTAATATTTCAGCTTCAATCTTCCAAGAGTGTCATATAAATTGTTGCAGGAAGGCAAAATAATCCCATATACACCTACCACAGGTTCATTACATTTTCTCCTGAAATAGCTTCTGAATAATGCAACACAAAGAGTTTTAATCTGGTGAAGCCTGGTATTCTTAGAAGCGTTTTCACGGTTATAAAACATGCTAAGATTGGCAGGTAATATAGACTGAAAAGTATTAAACATTTTTTCTCATTTTTCTTAAGAAAATGGAGTCAGTAAGAGAAAAAAAGGAAAAACTGTCAAGAACTGTCTCAACATGACAGCAGTATTTATTTAGTCCATCCTAGCAAGAGTCTGTTGGCCATAAATTTTTCATAAATAATGGTTACTTATTTTTAAGCTTGTTGTAAAACTTGCAAGGAGCTATGTTGGCAATAATATATCTTGTCTTTCTCTGCATAGGTATCAAGACCCCCCAGATTTTCTTATTCCCTGGGGAAAAAAAAAAAAATATTTACCAGAATTTACACTCAAAACTCAGCACATGTGAAGTTTTTGTGCTAGTCCTTAGGTAACCTATCAAATGTGCAGTACACCTTTTGCCCACTCTAATATAGTCTCTAGAACATCTCTTATGCTTCGGGTTTTTTTATTCATCAACACAAAAATCTCCTGAACAGTTCTGACAGACTCAAGTAGGAAAGTGGTTCTACCAAACCTAACCTTCGCATTAAAATTTTCCCACATTATTTGCCCTATTAGCTGTTCACAAGTGATTGTTACCCACATGGATATTAGCAAAGTGCTAGTTTCAGGAACAAGTAGTTTAAGCATTCACATTCTCTTGTAGCATGACAGCTATTTTCACATTACATCATCAGCCCCTACACTAAGCATAAGACCCATTTTATCATTGGTTTGTCTTACATAGCAGGAATCAGCAGGATTGATTATGCCAGCACATAAATATTTTCAGAAGTAAAGGAGGGAGAAATTTTTTATTAAAACTGCTATGGGATACCAAAGACTAACACTCAAAGGAACCTGTAGGTTTTATTTTCCTTGAAAGTGCTCCCTGAGGAACGTATCAAGAGTTTGAATTATTGGATGTTTTTCCTACATCTTTGATTATACACAGTCTTTCAGTGCTGGTTTGATTGCAAATCTATGGTGGTGTACAATTTGTGATTTTCAGTGTCCCAAACCTACTGTACAGATTCATAAAATAAATTAGTTATACAGAGAAGTTTTATTGGCACCATACAGACTGAGTAAACTAATAACTATCCACCTCTACCCCAAATGCCTATGGACTTCAGAATTACAATATGATAAAGTAAAATCTTTTTGCAGTTTGATACAGTTCATTAATATCTGCTCATTGCATCATGTATGTTATTGCATAATGAATGATTTAGTATCACAAGTCAGTAGCCCTTTAACTTTTTACCGTGTAACATAACTGTTTCTTAATTCATCTAATAAATGCAAAAAATATCACATTTTAATATTAATATTATTTTATTTTATGTATGAAGGCAAAGAGATAAGCAAGGGAGATACTGTACAGACCTGCAGTCAATTAAAGCAAGTAGTTCATATGAATACCTTCTTTTTATAACTTTTATCCTTAGATAACCTTGCCAGAAGATATGAGTAATCTTTGCATGAATTGCCATGAAATTGCCTTTTATTCCAGTGGAGTTTTCCTGTACTGATGTGTCCCAGTGACTGTAAAATAGCACATGCAATTCAGCAGACATGTCCCTTGCTTTACGCTTACTTTATTAGAGTTAATGGCTCTTTTTACTCTTGGGGACATATTTCTATATATATTTCACAACAAAAGTCATGGTGTCTGGTTGCACAACAGCCCGATGGTGCTAGAAGCCTTCATTTATTTGTGTTTGGTTTATTTAATATCTACTGCTTGAATATTTCAGGTCATTAAAAGGTCTTAAAAACAGGTCTTCTTTTTACTAAAGGTCTTTACTAAAAAGTCACCTATTTACTATCATTTCCAGATACCTGGGTAGAGACATCCAGCATCTCTGCATACTGCAGAGATGGTAGCATTGATAACATTCCTCCTGGTTGCTGTGGCACCCCAGGGGATTCATTTTCCTGAGTTACAAAAGCACTGAAGCTTTATGACTGTAGGTCCTCAAAGGCTGACAGAAATTGCCATAATATGCCTCATATTTGCATTTGAAAATGCCCTTTTGGATGTCACTGCTTAAGACTCAATGAAGACTAGGTATTATAGAGAGTACTGAGAGACAATAAGCCTCTTTTCTCTGACACATAGGTCTGAGCTATCATTCCTTACAAGAGGCCAAGCTCAACATAATCTGTTCACGTAGATGTCCATAACATTATTTCTTCTTTCTGAATACTAAACATTTCTCATTCTGGGATGTCCTACTGAGGCAAGATGCTAAACCAATCATTTGTCTTTGTTAGTCCCAAATTCTGCCTGGAAAAGGAGAATCAAAGCGATATTTTAAGAGCAGACTTTTTTCTTTTGCATTAGCTACAGTGTAAAAGCACCGACATTAAGGCCCTGAGGGAAGGCTAAGGGAACTGACTAGCAAGACAGAGCTGACAAGAATATATAGACTGAGGCTGGATATCTTTAGAACCAAAGTCAGATGCGCAAAACATCCTTAAAGGAAGTTTGGTTAGTCTTTGCTTTTATCCCATGTTCTTTCTGGTAAAATATTAGACATAACCCTGTTTGTTTGTTGGTTGTTATTTTTAAAAAATTCCTACTTGCTCCCAGCTATTACTTGCCCTGCTTGCTCATTTTATCTTCTTTTTAAGATAATTGTAGAGAGTTGAAATCAGAATCATGCCTATCTGAGTATGTGTACAACATCTTGCATAAGTGGTACTCTTGCTGTGCTAGATTTTATGCTAATAATACCAAGTGCTTTAGGTGCTCTATTGCAATATAACTCAACAAACAGGTGCATCATACAGTTGGTAAGGAATGCACTTACTGAAATATATATATATATACTTAAGTTCAAAAAAGAAAATATCCCATACTGTATACATATAAGGTAGACCGGAGAGTTGAAAAAAATCTTCCTTACAGGAGTTGAAGAACACCCAGTTCAACACAGATAAAATTGAAATGCAACTCTAAAAAAGCAACAGCTCCATAAAAAAATTCCGAAAGAAAATAGGGCTATATCTATTGACTGGATTTTCATGTGTTCGTCTGTCTGCAGTATTTTTTGGGTCACAGGGATGTTATCTCTTACAGCCTGACTCAACAAGGTCAGTCAGTTTTCATTTAACCTCAAGGCTAACAGAGAAAACAGTAGTATAGTTTTCCCACATACACTGTAACAACACTCTTCATCATTTTGTGATTATGGTTAAGTTGGCTGTGTCTTCTGTTCTTTGTTCTTCACTGAACAGGACTATGCTTCTCAGAAATCTGCATTTTCTGTCAAAAGTTTTTCAGGACATGCAAATAGCTTTCACTCTAATTTTTTTCTCTTTACTGCTTCCCTTTGCAATGTCTTAATAATTTATCAAATTTCTGGGATACTAATTTCTACCTACTAATACTATTTAAAAATTCATGAGGTGGAATGCTTTCAGTTTAAACACCAAAGACAGCAAGCCATCGTAGCCAATACCTACATACTTTTTAGAACTTGGTCTTTTGTACAAGAGAGAAAATACTGACAGCCAGGAAGAAGAAAGTCTCTCAGTGAGCCAAATGTGCAGGCAATAGACAGTGTTTACTAATAGCACTAATAGACAGTGCTAAAATATTGATCTTGTATCTTACTTCTAACAAGGACGTAAAGTGTGTAAGCATACCAATTTCTGACCTTTGTATTCCTTAGACCATCTATAATTTCACTTCTTGGTTTGCTCAGAGCTAAGTTAGCCTCAAAAAGGCTGACCAGCTTAGGTTACATCTCATACTCAAATTTAGTTGGTGTGGTTAAGCAAGTTAGAGAACCTGGCTGCAGAGAGGGAGTCCTTAGCATCCATGCCAGAGTAAACTTTTATCTTTGCCTGTTCTTGTGCAGGATATCTGAGGCAACCTAAGATTATCTTCCTGCTTTGTTTCATTTATTTCTGTGCAGCTTTGAAACACCTTACACATTTCTTCCTTCCCAGAATAGCTGTGATTCCATCAAATTTCAATAAAACCAGAATGCTTTTTACATCACTGTACTTCTTTCACAGAATGTACGAGTGAACAAATAAGCATATGTGTGTGTATACATACACTTTTTTTACCTTTGTATCTCTTGAATGACACACATTTTAAAAGTCATATATTCCTGAAGAACTTCAATCTACTTTAATGAGCCTTTTGTTCCCTGCTTTTTAATTGCAAGTTCTTTCTGCTCAAAGTAGCCAATGTTCATTGCTATTTATTTGCAAGAGCTGAGTTTTTTAAATAACACGGACCACTCTTTCAAACAGTTTAAATTGAATTACCTGCATGGGAATCTGCAGAACCAGACTGGTATTTTGTCTTTCCTAAATGGATTGCTCTTACTATTGTTAAAATATATTTCCATCTTGCAAAGACTATGCACACATATTTTAAAAATTTGTTTCCACAGAAGCTTTTTGGTTCCTAACCAGTGACTTCATATTTTTCAGATGAGCAGGTGTGCCTGTTGTGTTACATATCCATTCACCTAATGAAACTACATTTTGGAGTCCTTGTAAATAGAGGGTTGCTATTTTTTAATTTAAAATACAGTTAGAAAAGGTTAGTCACAGACGGGCTAAGTAGCTGTCTGTGCTTTAAAGAACGGTTAGTTTCTGACTCGCCAAAGGCATAACATGTAAACGCACTGTTTACTACAATCTACACCAAGTAAAGTTCGCATCATACTTATTTTCATGCTTGATTTAATGGAAAAATTATACCAAAGTTCATTATTGGGCATTACTTTACATAGTGTTATAAATTGTTTAATATTAAAATTACAGATTTTTCTCCAAAGGATATTTCTAAATAGCTTGTGGAATAACCAGAACATGAGAACTTCCATGTGAGTCTTGTAAATCAGTTAGAAAAATCAGGTCTTTTGGAGTGCTTTAAAGGAAGGTAAATGTTATTTTATGTAAACGAAGTAGGACCAGATTTCTGACTTCAGTTGAAGTGTGCTTGCCAACCAAAAGAGAGGAGAGGAGGGTGAGTAAATTTGCTCCTGCTCTTAATTGTAAACTTTCCTGAGCTTTGCTTTGCATAGGGATTTTCCTGCACTGCAGCAATCACCAGCCTCTATGCTCTTACACTACAGCGGTCTGTTCCATTATGAAGGCATCCTGGCTGTGTGCCAGGAAGGACACGGCAGATGGAGGGAGCAGAAAAGGATCATACACAGAGATTTCAAGTAAGGACACAGAGAGATGATAGCACATGATTCAACTAGCTGGTTCGAAGCTGTATCAAGATAATGTTGTATCAAGTAGGTTTATGTAAAGTGGTTGGAAGAATTAAGTTTTTGATAGTTCTGAAATTTCACTAACTATTCTGGCAAGTACTTGCCCCAGACCAAGACGTCTTGCAAAAGCACCTGATACTGCATTTAAAATTCCTATTCAGAGGTGGACTTCCTAAGGAAGTATTAGATGGCCTAATAGGTCCTTTTGGCATCTCTCTTCTACAAATTTCACTCCAGGACCTGAAAATAATCTAGAAATAAATAGGGAATTCAGCACAATTCTGAAATGATGGGGAGAATCAGAAAATGATAGAAGTGTGCAGTTGTATACCTCTGGAGAAAAATGGCAACAGCATGAAGATTTTGGAAGCTTGAACCATTGAAAATGATGATCCCATTCCTAAATGCGTGTAAATGACAGGAAGCATATTATTTATTTGTGAAATTTTGAGAATAGTATTTCCATGTTTATAAAGATGGTTTGGAGACTTATTAAAAATCCATTAATATTAAGAGGCAACATTACATAAATCAAGAAAGACTATTGCTCCTGCACTTGCAAAGAGTTAAGAGTAAAGAACTTTGATTGCCCTATATTGTTAATGGAAGAGGATAAGTTTTTAAATAGATTCATTTTAGTAAATTTCAGATTTTGAAGGCAAAAGAGGTTAATAAATTTAACTAATCAAGCAAAAAATAAAAGCTTGTACTTGCATCATCTTGATTTACAAGCAGTTCAGGTAGCCCAGAGAACAGCGGCAGGGTCAAGACAAGACAGCTCAGCAACCAGCCCAACCTAAGCTTTCTATTTGTAACTCAAAACTTATTTTAAGTAATAGTTAATGTTTATGCCTTCTCTGATGAGGCTTCCTAAATGAAAATAAATCTAAATTTTATTTCTATTCTGCTCAGATGAAATTTTCTTTTCCACTGAAGAAAAAAACTGAAGTTTCATTCCACAGCAACAGATCTGAGGGATTTATGTGGAATTTCTCCTCTTCTGTTACTTCCCATCCTATCCTGTATTAGTTTTACAGGGGTTTGAAAACCCTAAGTTATAACTAACTATCTCTGGATGCCTTTGGTGGAAAAGGAGCAGGGGGAAAAAATGCTTTCCTCCTGCTGCTTTCCTTTTATTTTATCTCACCTTCAGTCAAAGAAATTTTAATCCAACACCTGAAACGTGACATCTCTGTCATTGCTACCTACACAACACAAAAAAAGAAATCTTTTGTCTTACTATATATGTTTTTACACATATATCTGCTTCCCAATGTGTTTATATATTATGCACATACCATAAAGCATGTGTTCTAACAGTTTTGGAGATCTTCTGGCAGATGTTTATAGAGAATCAAATAATACAATTTGGCTTTAAAGTGAGTTAACTGGGGCTTCCTAAGCACAGGGTTTAGACTGGAAAAACAAGCAATGTCTCAGTAGAACGGCAGAGGGAATCAGAGAGACAGCTCGAAGTACAGTATTCAACACTAACAATTTTGGTAGTGACAAAGAGGTTTGGTGGGTTATGTGAACTGATGAGTTTAAACTCATCACATTTAAACTATAAATAATGGAAAGGTTGAGTACATAGACTGACAGGTAGAAAAGGAGGTATGCAAATGAGAACTATAATTTATTAGAATAAAAGAAAAAATTAGCTTACAGTGTTCCTTTGCATGATTCTTCTTCATGACTCAATTTCACAGTTCTAAGAATATGAGTGTGTGACATTTCCTTGCACTATCAGATACTTAGTGTTGAAAAAGCTGTTTTCTAGAATACTTATTTTTCTGAAACTCAAACAAATTTTTAGAAACAAATTTCAAAGCCATGTGATTCAAAGTAGACAAAATACAGAAAATATTTCTTAAAGTATTGCCAGAGTTATTTAGCCGAAGGTTATATTTCCTCCATTTTCTATCTAAACACCTGTCCCAAGACAGTATTATCCATCTAAATAAAAAAGATATTTTCTCATGGTCACATATACGAGTCAGTTGAGGACACATAACAGGACAAGAGGCCTTCTGTACTAAAGCTTTCTATAGGAAGAAGTGTAAATTGGAACTCAAAATCTGAAAGACACCTTTTCCCACTAATATATTCTATTGATTTTAACTAGCTTATTTAATAAAATGTATGGATTACATGCTTGCAGTAATATTTTTAAAAATTTTTTTACTAACCATTTTTTAATAAATGCCTTGCCTTTTCTTCAGTCCTTTGTACCACAAAAGATGACTAGCTTTTTTTTTTTCTTTTCTAAAGCCAAACAAGTTTTCCAAACCATTCTCATGTCCAAGTCTTTATTTATAGAATTTGACATTTTTAGAACAGACATAAAGGACAGACTTCTCAGGTCTTACTATGGTATGATAAGGTAATGAAATATTCCCTCGTGTGAAAAATATGAAAGTCTTAAGTATGTATACCTGCATATACATGCAGATGCATATGTATGCAGAGGTATGTGTGTGCTCGTGTGTGCAGAAGATAATGTATATGCTTCACAATAAAGAAAGGATGCTGACAAACTTGAAGTGATAATACACAGGCATGAAAGGAGAAATAATTTTTACAATTAACTGTTCTGAACTAGATATAATTATAGTAATTATTACTGCTGGGTTTATGAAACTGTTGAATTTCTCTTATAAATTAAAAGAAACCTTACTTTCAGTGGAGATTACATAGTTCACAGACTTTTCTCAGGTAATTTATATGGTTTCACAACCTGCAGTGAAACCCTTGCTCCCCAGAAATGCTCTCTGCATTTCAAACTCCGTTGTCAAATCAGTGTTGATTTCAATATTTATTCTACCCTAAATTCAGTTAATTTTACTGCAGTGTATTCTGTCACAGTTCAATCACAACAACTGAGAACATAGTAACTGACGCTTGCATAACATAGATGCTAACTATACCACAAAAGTGCCCTAGACAAAAATATAAGACAACCCTTTGGGGTAATTTTTTTTCATTGGCTGGCATGGTAGATCCTTCCCATAGTATTCAGAGTTCTTTAAATCAATACATAATTAACTAAATCCATTCTAAACACTACAGAATGCCCAGTCTTTGTTCTAAATGCTCTGTGTGTATGTGCGTGGGTATGTGTGTAACATTGCAGCCAGGAGAATGAAGAATCCATTATACTTAAATCTGCCAAGATGGAGCACGGTAAACAATCTCCATATCAAATTTTATCCACATAAATTCATATATGGCATATTAATTGCACATATTTTTTTCCATATTTAAAACGTTTCTCTAGATTTCATGACCTAAAACTGTCCTCCTAAGTTTAGCTAGAAGAACTGCAAAAGTAAATGATAAAGTTACATGTCATAATATTAAACACAAGCAACCTTTTAAGTGCAAATTTTTGGTTGGTGTGCATTCAAACATTAGAAAATATGAAAATAAGTAACCATGCAGTGATAGATTCTATCAGTCAGAATATGGTATGTGATTTTTCTACATTGTATAAGTCCTGCCTGTAATTACAGGAGACTACCTGGCACAAGACAATTGAAAGCAGAACTGACAGCTTGTGCTTACCTCTAGGAATTACACTGTTTTTGAACAGCAATAGCTTCTAAATTCTCTTTTAAAAAAAATGCAATAAAGAGCAAAAAAGAAATAGCAACATCCCTGGGGAGATAAACAGCTTACAGAAGTTGTTCTTAGTTGATTCTCCTTGAATTTTTTACATGTCTAAAGAAATAAATTGTATGAGCAGGTGTCCATTCTCTGGTTTCTAATCCTAGAAGAGACTTTGGCACTTAAAGGCATGTACAGCAATCAGAAGTGACTGTGTTACCACAGAAAAGCATTCTTACATCTTCCAGCAGAGCCCTGATAACTGACTGCTTATATGCTATTTTCCTGTCCAGTTAACAAGAAAAACACATTACCTTAAGCCAAGAGTACTTAATCTTTCTGACTAGGTAGAAAGTTTCTTATACAGATAGTGAAGTTTTGTATATGATGCCACATCAAACCTCTATGCTGGACTTACTGAATATGTAGTAAACCTTATTTATTATAAGAAAGAGAAAGAGAGAGGAGGGGGGTGGGGACTGGAGGAATTGATAAAGCCCATTTTTCCTAGTGGGACACTGGAAATGTGAAGAAGGCGTGCTTGGGGGAAAAATTATTGTTTTTATGAATCTTACCTTACCCGAGAGCTGCAAATCATTTCATTTCCCTCCCAACCTCAAACTGGCTTTGTGGTGAAAGGCAAACTTACTATGCTGAAGGAAATAAAGTTTTGCAAAGGTACTTCAAATTTACTTGAAAGCTACTTCAGTGTCATTTTCTAATATTTGTAAAAGTCATTACAACTTCATGGCATACCAATGCAAATAAGATACTATCCCAGAAAAGATGTCTCAAAGAGAAGATACAATCACTGAAGGATCCCTATCCTGTACATGTTGGTCAAACATGTAGGACATACAAAGGCTATTGAGAGGAATGGGCATAAATGAAGTGTCTTGTGGCACTTATGTTCAACACAAATCCAAATCTCCTCAGCAAATTAGCAAGACATGGATTTGGAGCTCACTTTCCGACCAAAGGGTTGCAATCTATTTTGAAGATATAGGCTATTTGCAGGCTCTTTTGTACTGTTTCTAAAACTGGGAATAAGTAATTAAATTCCATAAACAAATGCCCGGTATTTATCTTGAGTACTTGAAGATACTTGTTGAAGAAACCTGACACTGATGCCTTAGAATATTACCAAGTACCAAAGTTTGAATCTGAAATGTGTGAGAGCTACAGACTTTTTCAGTCTCACTTTTTCTACAAAGGGAGGAACGTCTAGCACTTGGCAGCATAAGGCCCCCAGGAGTTTTATTGGCAAAAATTAATATTGCTCTAAAATTCTTGAGGAAAAAGGGGGAAAAATGATTGCATTAGAAGGACAGAAGTACTCACTCACAGCAAATCGTAAGAACACCAAAACAAGACATCTAGAAAACCAGAATCAGCAGAAGAAGAATTTTGTTACTTTCCTTTCATCAGTGGTTCTTTGTGTGTTTGGATTTGAGAACTAAGTTTCCATCTGGCCTCAAATATTCCAGTCTTCCTAAGACCCAGCACAAGAGCTGCACCTCAGGCTGATTAAATTCCTGGTACATTAACTAAATACTTTTCAGAAAAAATAAGTATAATTTTAGATTACAATGGGGATGGGAGGTAAAGACTGGCAAAAATTTGCTGCTGGAAAGACAGGCTCACATGCAGTCAGGAGTTCTGCAGAACTACATCTGTATGTTTGTATCGGCTCATCTTTTAAGAGCCCCTTTCACTGCAATACAGTGTGAAACATAAATGCACAGCATGATCTGGCTTTGGACAGGACATTTATGAGACCGATACCGGCCAAATGTCAATTCTAGCTTTGAATATTCCCTAAGATTTGTAAGTTATCATAATGTCTGATTTAACTTAGAGCAGAAAATCTCTTGGAAATCAGCACACTTTCTGAACCTCTCCTTGATATAAATTATGTGATAGTACTTATTAAACATCAGAATTTGATCTCCAGAAGACTCTGGATGGATCTCACATACTCCATGATCATATAAGGGATTCCAGGTCCAAACTGTAAAATCTAAAGACTCCATTCATCTGCAGTCATCTCCAGACAAAAGCATTTCCTTCTGAATTTGAAGTAAGTT
Source organism: Microhierax caerulescens (assembly GCA_035590215.1). Taxonomy (NCBI): domain Eukaryota; kingdom Metazoa; phylum Chordata; class Aves; order Falconiformes; family Falconidae; genus Microhierax; species Microhierax caerulescens. Next base: position 24,729,739 of record JAVJGJ010000002.1, read on the forward strand.
TTCAAATATTTGAATGTGACCAAAATTTCCATTTAAAACTTCAAAATTCCCCAGACAACTATATGTTTGATGACAGAGCATTCCTTATGTACCTAACTTGATAGGACTAAAGGACACGTACTTTTCTTCCCACGAAAAGGTATTTTGGGATTCATAAAATAAGTATTCATTGATCTGTCTCAGCCACAAAGCCCATCATAACAGACATTCTCAGAGCTTATCTATGAAATCCAGCTCCGCAGGGGAAAAAAAATGAAAAAAAAGAAAAAAAGCCACTCCACTAGTACCCCTTTTTACAGCAAATGGTGAGTTGCCAGAGTATTCACTGGGGTAAATATCTAAAATAAAACCTTGGTTACTGACCCGTTCTGTTATTGCGAATCATATGTGGAATGCATTTCACTTAGCTGTACAGAAGTGCACCAACTACTAAAATGCATTTTCACTGAAAATCCTGTTGTTTATGCTCTTTGCTATACAGGCAGATAAGATACTCAACAATATTTCATCCACATATAGAATGGGAAAAAAATGAAAATGTTTTTATTTTTGCTTTGCTTTTCCCTTCTATCTGCAAGTCAGTTTCTAAATTTTGTATTTTATTCATTTTTATTCATCATTGGTGCTGTAAGCAGCATAGCCATTTTTCCTTGATTGTAGAAAAAATGATGTTGTTTTAAAATACCAAAATAAAGAGTCTGTTAGCACATTAAACTTACATCTGCTTACATAGTATATCTGTCCCTCCTCATCTCAGCACTCCACAGTAAGCCTAATGTTAACACGTAAACATGCCTGTTCAATTAATTTGTAATGCATGCCTCTATATATAGAAATAAAGAAATATTTCAAAATGAGGATATCCTCACCTGGTCCAACAGCTTTCAGTGACAGGGACTAGTACCAGATGCCTTGGAGCCACACGCTGAATCTCCTGACGATCCAGAAATACTATGCTTCTAGACATAGGTTTTCAAACCTAGATAGCTATTGGTTTCATTCTGTGTAAACATATAAAGAATTTAGACTAACTAATTCTGGTAATATTTCCAGTACACTTCATTGCTTGTTCCTCATTTTTGTCCTATGAAAAATGACACACACACACACACAAGAAGTAACGATGAGTCCAATAAGGCTAGCTGTGATTTATCTCCTCTTTGAAATAGAATTAGAAGTAAATTCCTGGCTTTAAACTAACATTTCCTAGACATCTTCCTTATCTCCCATGCTTTGTTACTGAAGCTGGGTAATCCATATGAACACTGCAGTCATGAGAAATTGCAATATCAAAAGACTAAGTGTGGTCTGAGATATATATTCTTCACAAACTATATTACAAAAGTTTTCATTGAAACTACTGACCAAATATTTATGTATAATGTCACCTATTTCAAGCAGGTGGTAAGACGAGGAGTGAACCCACAAATTTATGGTAATTAACAGTTTTATATCCCCCTCCCCCAAAACCATTTAGTAGGTGACTTCTTTGAGCTATGCACTATGACCCTTGCCTTAAAAAGTTCTAGAAATCTTTAATCTATCAACAAAGGACAAATCAACTTCCTAACACAACATTCAGAAAACAATTAAAGAGAAGCATTAAACACTCCGAGACCACACTGTCCAAATCAGATGCTCATCAGTTACCCAGCACTTACATATTTCAGGAGTGTTAGATAGATATCAATGTCTTTAAAAATCATTCTAAGAAGGAAGCATGAGTGAAGTAGCCCACAGAATACCTCAGTGCAAAATGAAAATCACAGAAAAAAATATTTGTAGCAAGAAATGTATTTTGTGCAAATAAGAAAGAAATAGTTCCAAAAAAATGAACCATGTTAGTAGCATTGAAACTGGGCCATCTGGAGTTGAGTGCTGCATTGTCCTCCCAACCACTTGCTTGAGGCCTATAAACATCATAATCATAAAAGCATGCTTCTAGAGGGAATAGAAACTGCCCCAGGTAACCATGTTTCTGTTAAACCAAGATGATTTAGACCTCAAAAGTAAATAGGCCACAGCTATTACAAGCTAAAGAAATTAGGATAAGATAAGGTAACACTAGAAAGGTAACAGCTTCAACATTTGCAAATGAAGAGCAAGGCATGCACTGCTGTGGAGATTTTCAAGGACACAGAAAGAAATTTGTGACCTGTAACAAAATTCTGCTTCTGTTTGTATTGTAGCAGGCACCACATTGCAAGACTGCCAGCAATATACCATTTCTCTTTCCTTGGCCATAAGAGGCTATAACTATCAACTTTTTTTCTAGAATTAGGCCTCCATTAAATGGTTTCTTACTGCAAACAGTGAAAATAATCTTACAGAATGCTAAGGATGGTGTACAAGCAGAAGACATTTGTTTCAGCAAGGCAGGTGAGCAACATTATTTCCCTAAACGCTAGTTCATTTTGAACAGTTTCTTCTCTCAAAATCTCATCCCAGGTCTGATCTACTACTCACTAATTACCTGTCTTCTTGCTTACCCCTATGTGTTCCCTTTCTCAAGATCTGCATTTACTGCTTCCCTTTTTCTGATATTTTAGAATAGTCTGTTCTCTGTGTTCAGTGTGAGCTGGATACTTCTGCGCTATGCAAGAAGGCAAGATACAGGCAAGACATTAGAAAAAAATTCCAGCAGTAAAAGTAGTGAAGCGGTGATATAAAAGCAAGGATAAAGCAGGGTCTACTTAAAGCATTGGGGGTTTTGTTCTCCTGTTAAGCCACAATGAACTGTAAGTGGAAATCAAGCATAATTTTATTGAATTTAGCTAGTTTAGAAGTGTTATATGTCTGTAAGGATAATTCAGCCCTGATTTGGCTAAGGTGTTATTTTAAGGTGTTTTGAATATACCAGGAGAGTATTACCACTGCCAAATTTACTCAAGCCATCAGCACTAAGGGAAAATCCACTTATTTTATTCAGTATATGATCCAGTTAATTGATGGAACTCAACCATTGCCAAGGACACACTTGCTACTGAAGTATTAGCTGTGTTTTGAGACTCCAGTCCTAGAGACAGTAACAGAAATATTTGCCACATCCAACTACCGATATCTGTAAGACTTAAAGGAAATACTCGCAGAAATGGAAATAACTCAGAAAATCACTGCCTGAAGATACGCTGTGTAGCATTTGCATCTATTTTAAGTTATAGCAGTAGGAAAAACAAGGGGGCGGGGTGGGGAGGGGAACTGTTCCTGGGGAGCAAGAAGTACTTTCTGAATAGTATTGTCTTTTCAAAAGAAAATATATTGACCATGTTACCATAACAATTTCAGGGAACAAAATCCTCCATTTGCCCCAAGAATCGAATAAAGGCCCAATTCATGTATATGTTGTTCCAGATTTAGTATTTGATATATGTGCGTTTTTCTATAAACAGATTAATGGTGAGCTTATTCAGTACTGAAATAAGCAAACACAGCAGATTATTTATCTTTTAAACTAGTTACAGAACAGCATTGTTTAAGAGTAAGTGCTTATTTAGAGGTTCATAGTTATCTAAGCCTTGTCATCACTACTTATTGCCAAACTAAACAGGTAATTCATTTTTACTTAAACCATCATACTGGTTTGATATTTATCACCATGGAGCAGATTTGAACTGATAACAAAGCCTTGCAGGAGAAGCATGAATCTGTTCTACAAAATATAGTGGAAGGATCCATAAACAAAATGAGAGTTTGATGCTTTTTAATGCTAAACTAAAACTGTAAAGTTTCCAGATACTGGAATCATGCCAGATTAGAGCTTAGTATGTCACCTGCAAGGCAGGCAATTCCAGTGCAGTTATTGCTCTGCTTAACCGAAAGTAAGACTGTGAACATTGATTTATGACATCCCAAATATGCATTCATACCATTGATAGCCAGGGTCTGAGAAATGCCTTCCTGAGCTCAAGAAGATTTATCTGAACAAGTGCTCTAGCAGCCTAAAAAACAGCATATTCTTTCAGCCCCATAGATTTCTTCCTATTTCCTTAGGTTCTTCTTGTTATTTTCTTAACTGTGTTTTCCAGCTAAGCCACTCCAAATGTTCTGTCTTGCCCATTTTTGGCATACATGTTGCAGCTTCAGTCCTTCAACTGACCCCAAAAAAATTCAGAAAGCATTTGCTAACTAAACAAGTTGACTGCAGAGAAAACTTGTATAAAAAAAATGACTCTACCAGCAGAAACAACAGTTTACACTTAGGAAAAAAGAAAGTCTTACCATGTACCTTATAGACAAAGCATGATTAATAATGATCTTCCTATACAGATGTATAAATGGTGTGATACGCACTTAATGCCATTGGCCTTGAAAATGAGAAACAAATTTAATAAATGTTAAATAAATAAAAAAGAAACCCCAGTCAAAATACATGTTTTGACACATCTCTCTATAGCAATTAAATCAGCCAACAGACACTCGGCAGTTCTGGCATTCTCATGGCTTTATTTATAAAACCTTTGCAAAATAGAATGCATTTAGAAATACAGTTCAGCTAAAATTCACTAACTTTATGAACATCGATATTACCAGAATTATTCTTTGCATGCCCTCTATCACTACAAATCTTTCAAACTACTTAATGCAGTTACCAAGGCGAAGGTTGGTACAATTGAAGACCGTGTATTACTCACGCTCCAGGGAGACCTTTGTCCTGAACTACCTCACTACTCAGTGAGGGTGCATGCTAGATTATTATATGAGGCCTATAGCCCATTAAAGCTTGAGATCTATTTGTAACTCTAATACTAACTTCTAAACTGATGATTTGATCTCTCTTCTTTAAGGTCTGGGCTTTGTTTTGCATTTGAATGGGGGGGGGGTTGTTTGTTAATTTGTTGGTGGTTTGTTGTTTTGGTTTTGGGTTGGTTTTTTTTTGTTTTTTGTTTTGTTTTGTTTTGTTTTTTTTAAGTGGATGGACATACTTCTGCATCCAACTAGTGGGGAGTTGATTACTTGATCTTTTAAACACCTAGACTCTGGTGTCCAGACTGAACTGCTAGACACTGTCATAGAATGCAAAGGGGAATATTAAATAGTTACATAAAAAGAATGTGCCTGGGGTAAAGGAAAGGAGGCATAAGCAGAATTCTTTTTGCCATACAAAGGTTAAGCTGGTTTTCACTGTGCTCATGGAAACACTGGACATGCTTCTGACACCTGTTGCTACAGAATAAAGATAAACAAGGGCATAACCTTGAAAAGCTCAGCTTGATTTCTCAGCTGGCTAAATTAGCCAAGGTGGAGTGTTGCACTTGGGTAACTATACTGTTTTCAGGACCTGAATTAATTCTGATATTACACATAATTCTATATTCTGCTGCATTACGATATAGAATTTATTATGTCTGAAAAAATAAGAATGAGATTACTGACATGACTAACTTTAGACATGTTAAATTGTATCCTCATATGCCACACAATTATCAGTGGCTTGTTTAATAGAACAGTTAACATAATTAAAAATTAATATACTTTGCTGTGCTTGTATTCTGGTTACATTAGTAAACACCTGAAATTTATGCCACACAGAATAAAACCATATAAATGCCTGGGAACAGAAGCTATTTGCAGAGAAAACCTGAGTTCCAAAGTGTGCTGCCTCACTTCTTCCATTCTGTCTAATGATTTCAATTTCCTCATACAGAATTTTAAATCAAAAGTAAATGTACAGAAGGCAATGGAACACTACCAGAGGAAAACCAACCACGTGAAGAGAGAATTCAGCATTCTAAGTCTGACCTTTACAACACCATGAGCACTTCTTTGATATCTCTGGGAAAAAAATAGCAGAGGCCAGTAGGGATTCAGCCCTGTTCTAATACAAATTAAACTCTAGCACATAAATACAATGAGAAAAAGGAGAGTTAGGAAATAAGGATCCAAGAAACATTTCGCCTTTTTTTGCTTCTAGAAAAATATTTAAGAAAATATGGTCTGCATTACATCTATATACAAATTTTGACATATGCACAATGGGCAGATTCTAGAAAAAATTTAATTCTTAATTTATTTTATTTAAATTCTGGAAGAGTATGGTGGGAACCCCTTTTTCCTGTTAATTCCACATCTACCATTTCTTTTCTACCTGAGTCAAAGGAAGCAACGCCTTCTGATCACGTACAGGAAGATCACAAGCTACACGGACCTGCCTACCCAGCCAGAGTTTCCTGCTTGTGTGTTCTGCCATTTTTTCCAGCAGCAGCTCACTGAAGCAGGCAGCCTATGCATCAACAGCTGCTGTTGATGTTGCAGGTGGCAAGCAGGCAAGGTTTTAGCCTGAGGGTAGTAGAAACAAAATCTCATGATGGAGACTGAAGGAATATAACAAGGTCCTTCCTGTTTTTAATGAAACAGATACTGTTCAACAGATTGACATGTAGGCAGAAATTTAGCCTTTCACACTAGGGATAAGAATCTAAGATAAATGATCACCCTTTTCTCTCTCAGATTTCTCTGATTGTTTTGTGAAAACAGAACACAATTTTCTAAAGACATGTCCAGTATTTTGTTTAACATTATTTTACTATGACATCAGGAATGACTGATCCTATTGTTCCATTGATCCTACTATAATTGATTGTACTCTCTTTTAACAGGAAGGTTTGTTTCTTCCTCAGTCTTTTCAAAATGAATTCATCTCCATTAAACATGTTTTATTTGCATCCAGCATTACTTATCCCCACAGCTCTACACACATTATCAATTATCAAATCATGTTTTTCAGGAACACATATATCTTTATGCCTTTGCTTCACTGACTATGAAGGATGCAGATTAGAAATTACATGAATTCTGACTTTAGCTATAGATTCCAGAAAAGTAATCTAAAAATAATTTGAATCTTTATAAAACTGTGTTTTCTAAAGATAAGTTTGCTACACAATTAAATCTTGATCACTTAAATTTTAAAAAAATCCTAAATTTGAGCAACATATTGCTGTAAAATATAGGTATTTTTAAGAAGTGAAAGGATGCCCTATTTTAATCAGATTGCAGTCAGTGATTAGTCATATAAGCAGAGTATATATTGCAGATTAAAAATGGAGCACAGTCTTCCCTCATCTAGAGCATGAGTTCAAGATGCAAATATATATCCGTGCCTCCAAATCTCTATGCACTTCATTATGAAATATTAATATGCGTAGCATGAACTGGCTGGCAGTCTATGGCTCCTTTGGAGGATGCAATTCCTTATGTGACTGCTTGGAGACTATTTCTACAGAATGATTGTTGATGGTGGTAGTGGTGCATAGACAAAACACACAATAGTTTTCTGATGCCTGGAATTTTGCTGAATTGTTGCATTATCATTTCCTAAGTTATCACCTCTCAAGCTTCTGGGGAATTTTAAAAAAAAATAAAAAAATCAGGGAGGCCTTTTCCCCCTTTTTTCAAGAATGATATTAGCGAAAGATAAGTAACTGCCAATTACCAAGAATATTCTGTGTATGAACTTGAAGAGGTCTCAGACTTTAGGGGGAAAAAAAAGAAAACAAAACTACTGAAAAAAACCCAAAACCAGCCCTAACATCTGTCTCTTGCTGCCAATTGAAATTGCATCAAGATTTGATCCAAACTGGACTCTCTAGAAATTACCAGCAAATTTTATAGTATTACACACATAATCCTGCCTCTGACCCAGACAATTTGCATATATTATTAACTGACTTCACAAAGTTATTATTTATATTATTTATGCTTCACAAAGCTGATCAGGAGTTTGCCGATTCCTTTTATTGAAAAGTTACTGTCAAAACCTAAATATGACAGGGTTCCCAGTTTCAGTGCACAGTCAAGAAAATTACATTTATAGAGGCAGCATGTGACAGCTCACCATGACGCAAGAAAGACCACAGCTAACTACCTGCTTCTCTTACAGAGTAGTCAGCATCGTAAGTGGCTACTAAGTAAACGCATGATGAAAGAGACCCTAGTATAAATCCACGGGCACCTTCACGTCTTGTCCTATTAAAAAGTGACTCTCTAAACACAGAGAAGAAAACCTGCAACAAGAGATTTTGAGGTATGTACAGCTTCAGAACCAGTAACATTTCTCCAGAGCATGCACCAGCCCTAGTGTCCCAGTAGCCATGCAGTCTGTCTGCTCAGGACACTCACCCTGCTTCTCAGGGAGCTGGATCAACTCCCCAGCTATTTACAACTGAAGGGGCAGTTGCCTGTGTGAAGGATGAACACAGGAAAACAGGACCTCTCTGGTATAGAGTTAATGGGCTTAATTTTCATTTTTTTGTACAAGGTAAGTAGCTGAGAAATTGGAGAAAGATATACTTGGCAGAAGTGGATATACAACTCAGACTTCAGATACAACACCCTCTAATCTTATTTACACAAGCCTTTTAAAATAGTCAGGTTGGCATATCTGAGCTCTAGATGGAGAACTCCCGTGTTACAAGAAAGCTCAGCCACTTCTAATTTGATTTCCAAGTGCAAAATGCAACACCACTTTTGAGCAGTCACACAATAGAAAGCAGCTTCTAGTATTCTCCACTGTTTAAAACTAAAAAATAACATTCTATTTTCAGAGTCCAATATAAATCCAGAGTAGCCCTATATACTACTTTTATTTTGATGGAAATCAGTATCTGGTCTGAAAGTTTGTGATATTCACTGAATACAAAATAAGAATGCCAATATTACATGGTGTATACAAAGGGGGAAACAGGATTCCAGGGGATCATGCAATTTCATGCTTTGGGGGCTGAACTATTAGACCTTCATGCTCTGACAGGTAGGATCCGTTGCAAGAATGCACACAAAAACCAACAAACTCAGCACAGCTACACTGCCTAACTCTGCATGTGTAAAAGCCATAAAAAATATAATTAAAAATTATTGCTTAATATCCCAAGAAGCTTTTCCAATACAGTATCATTTGATTGACTGATATAGCAAAAAAGCACACAGACAGCCTGAGGAGACCAGGCTGGCAATGGCATATGCATAATTACACCATCCATTTCTTTCAGTTATTTTTCCTCTGTGTTTATTGCAGTTTTTTCTCATTGGTAAATGAATGGCAATCTATTCCATCATTTTAAATTAAATTTGGTGAATATTAGTGCCCATGAATCTCAAAGAAAAATTGCAGCACCTGGAGCTACAGACTAAGAAAAATAATGTTAATGGTCTTAAATTACCCTGTTAAAAACCCCAGATGTGTCAGTCCCTGACAATGGCTCCTGTTATAAAGAGAACGAAAGAATGAAGAGGTCCCTTCGGGCCAGGTTATAAGGTTTAACATTGCAAGAAAGTCCTCCCCTTGCTCCTAGCCTGTGGCTAGCAACCGGGGGTTCCTGCTGTAGTAATTTCCACAACATGCAACTCAAATCCCAGGCCACAGCAATTTAAAGGTATTTCCATTATGATTTCTACCACATCCAAAAAAAAACCCAGTGCATCACCTCACCTCTTTTTTCCACCAAGTCATCTTATATAAATAGTCCTCAGTATAGAGCTTTTACATTTACCTGCCTATAGAGCTTACATTTACCTGGAACGATCCCCAAGTAAAAGGACTCTCTGAAAAGAAGACTAGTTTGCGTTTGCAGAAATAGCCCCTATCTTATTTATAATAACAGTTCAGAAATAACAAACAACTAGAGGCAATAGAAAACGGTCGGTTTTATATTAATGTTACTTACACAAAGTATACAATGATATATTTAATTAGAGTTCAAGTACTGTAAAAATTTGAGATACCTTAAGTTTTGTTATCTTTCCACACTCCAATATGTCATTATTTTGGTAAACATCATAATTTTGTTGGATGTTTATAAAGTCACTTTTGTTTCTCTAGAGAACAAAGAACATTAAGTGGAACTCTACGTCCAGTGATGTCATATAAAATTAATGAAGACATTTATTTACTGACGGGAAAAAAAAGTGTTTATAAAAAACTTATCAGATTACATACAATTTATAAATACAAAAATTTTGAATATCACAATTTATTTCTTTAGTGCGGGTAGTTTTGAGCTGTGACAAAAAGCTTCAATTTTCAGGATAAACAGCAGTTTCTGTTACTGCCATTCTTGTTTCTCTTGCTTCTGCCAATGACATGATTTTCTTGGAAAGTGAACCACTCACTTGGAATGCTGAAGCATTTGTCTATTAAATTCACGCCTTTCTGTCCATTTTTCACCATTTTTTCTAATTTTGGAAACTATTTTTTTCTGCTAGTAAACTTCAGATGATTTCATCTAAAGCAGTAGACTCACAAAGCAGGTGGACAACACAAAAGCATAGGATCCTTAGCCAACATTAAAAGGCTTCTTTCTCTCTGCCAATGATAAAATTAAATACACTTTAACAGGAACCAAAGCAGATGCTTTGCCTAACAAGATCTATTTGAAAAGTAAATGTTCCACTGTGTCGTCCATTATTTCCTATATTTTCTTTTCTCTCTCTATCTTTTTTTTTTTTTTTTCCCCCATCCTTAGAGCTAAGCAGGAAGATTCTGGTTTAAAATTTTTAAAAACTTAGGTTTTATGCATTCATACATCTTTTCAGACCAACTATTTGGAATCCAGTAGACCACAATGCATAAATCCTTCATTTTCCAAATAAACTGAATTCATTATTTATACTTTCAAGCCACAGTCATTAATTCTCAGAGTGAATGTAGCATAGTTTAGGGCAACAAGTGTTTGTTGTCAGCATATGTTTTGTGCATTTTTATCCCCCTAAAATGAAGCAGACCTACATTTGTGTAATTTCTCATCTGCTCTGGGGTAGCTTCAGCACTACCATCTGCAGGAAAGCAAGCTGCTTTATCAACAGCGAGCTATATTCTTGGCAGTGGGGGAGGGAGAAAAAAAAATAAAAATCAATGAAGAGTTTTATGAATAGGCTGTCTGAATTAACGATTATGCAAGCATCTCCTTTTTCCTGGATAAACATACAAAAAAGAATGCTTGTTTACAATTATAAGTAATGTTCTAGTTCTCTCTCCCACCAACAATTTGATTCTAAAAGATAAGAAATAATTGTGTCCATTTATTTTCACATTTAATAATGCTTGTTTATTCTACAATATGTGCTCTAATTTGTACACATCATATAGCAAAAAAAATAATTTAATAGAGGAACTAACTCCTAAAAGCTTAACTGATTTTTCAGATGGTCTTGATATTTTTTTGTTAACTTTTAAGGAAAGATAATGACATTTTTCTTTATAAAAATAAGGATTTTAGGAAAAAGTGGTGGGGTTTTTTTTTCTTTTTAATTCTATGTATCTGAACAAATTGATCAATGAAATTTGCACTAAGAAAAAAACTTCAGCATACCGTGGCCAAAATTTTCCCCAAAACATTTACCAAACAAATTAGTACATATTTTCATTTAAAGTTGATAATGAAAATTTCAACCCTGGAGAAGGAAATTGAGAAACTTCTTATGAAGAGAAAGGCTTTTTTGGAAAAGAGGACAAGCTCAAACTACAATTGAATGAAGGGTTACTCTCAACAGGCTTGGCACAGTGGGGAAATATCAACTCAGTCATTCCTTTTGCTTGAGCAAATTGTACTGCTTTATAATAATGATGCAAAACATTAGATCTGAGATTAGCTTTACTAAAGTGACAACCCCGCAGATAGTAACAGGAATTTTCATAGAATCATAGAATAGCTTGGGTTAGAAGGAATCTTCAGAGATTCCTAGACAACTCTCACTATGGCCAGTAATTGCTTTAATTATATCAGGTTGCTCAAAGCCCCATCCAGCCTGACTTTGAACACTTCCAATGATAAGACAACCATAATTTTTGGGGGCAACTTGTTCTAGTGTCTCAATATTCTCATTGTAAAAAATTCCTTCTTTATATCCAGTTTAAATATACCCTCAGTTTAAAACCATTGTCTCTTGTGCTGTCACTACACTTAAAATGAGCTACACATATATACAATCTTAGAACCAAATATTGTTATTAATAACAAAGATGTATTTCTTTCATTGGATTTTGTGGGAGAACAAGAAAAAAACTACAGGTAATGAAAATCAGATTGCTCCATGAGAAATGCTTGAAACAGCAGGAGGAATTATAAATGTAACAGTAATTACATAAGAAACCTCTGAAGAAAAAAAAATATATGTCTGTAAAAACGCGAGAAATTTCAATTCAATTAAAAACTGAAGATTTGAATTATTTATTTATGTAGCTTCAACAATTATTTTTTTTTTAATTTGGTGAATCAAAAATCCCTTCCTACCTCTTTAAATAGAGAAAAAGCTAGAAACACTGGTTTCTCTCAAATAAGACAAAGCAGAATCTTGCCTTCAATTTTTTCATCATGTTAACGGCCAGTCCCTGAAACCCAGTACCTAAGCACACACATAACAAGTTAATTTCAGGGACTAAACTTAATCTGCAAAACCTGAAAATGAAATCCTGGCTGCCCCAAAGTCAGTAGCAAACACCCCACTGGCTACCTTACATCAGTGTATTCGTATGTTAATGAAAATATTAGGCTGATATGCACTCCATTTGTCCATCCTACTTCATTGAACTTGTGCATTAATGAAATACTCAGACATACAGCTTCCATTGGAGAAATTATAATGCTGATAATGAAATCAGGGAAAGTATAACATCTACCACTAGAACATCATGAGGGGAATGGTACCAGGAGAAAAAAAAAAATTAAAACTTATCAAACACTCAGGAAGGAACCACCTGAGTGTGGAGGAAGGTTGGGAAATTTGGAAGAAGATCTGCTTGTCTAAGCAAGGAACTTCTCAATAAAGCACTTGAACACAATAACAGATGGCTGGAAATAAAGGCACGCAACAAAGGTGGGAGTATAAAAGCCATGTTTGGATACTTAAGAAAAAAAAATAATCAAGGAGGCCACAGCCCAGCTGGAGCTAAAACTAGCATTGGACACAGAGTCACAAAGGGACTGTACAGGTGTGCCAGTTACAAAAGGAAGTTGGGGAAAGTGAAGGTCTGTTTCTGAATGGAGGAGACAATCTGGTGACAAATCACACAGGAAAAGCACAATTAGTTTATAACTTTTTTTTTGCTTTGATCTTCAAAGGAAAGTTGAACCTCCTCCAGATGAATCAGCACATATTGGAAAGGAGAAAGGCAACAGTGAATGAGCAACAGGCTAGATATTACATGAAAAAGATTTTTGTATTCAAATCCACAAGGGTGGATGGGATTCATATAAGGGTATTGAAAAGGTTGGCTGAACTGTGAAATCACTCCTAGTTTATCAAATTCAAATTCCTATCAGTCATGTCCTCAGAAAGCAGAAATCTACCATAAGTGAAAAGACATGGATAGAAATGAACCTGATGCAAAGATTCCCAATCTATCTTTCAGAAATGATCATAAAAGATGGGTTCAAGAAAAGATGAGATGTATCCCTTCTTAAAAAACAGTAAGACAGCCTGGAAATAGGATAGCTGGTGTGAAAGTAGTAGCGGAAATAGTGATGTGTAGATTAGACCAGATGCAGCAGATGACTCATTTCTTTGGCCTTCTATGGTGTCTAGCATGCATGGGTAATTCATTCTCCAACACCCACACGATAAAAGTGTCAAATTCAGTCTGCCCTCCAGGAACAGATAAGATTTAGGACATTTTCCACTGATTTCTGTGGCTTTAAGGCAGAGAAATGTTACTTTAATTTTGAATAGGAGGGGCAATAAAGAACCTTACTGGAAGGAATAGTTATTAAATCAGTACTGAAGGCTAGTAACTCAGAGACAAGTGTCACTTTCCACCCAGTAAATCTCGACACCATGTGCAGATCATTCACTCATCACATTGAGCCTTTTTTCTTACTATTTTTTAATAAAACATATGATATACACATCTAAAGACGATTTTAACACTAATTATTTTCACCCATCTTTAAAAATGACATTTTGATTTTAAACAGGTAAGATTTTCTAGAAGCTTTCTGCCAGTGAGGCAATCTGTGAACAGTCATGCTCACTTGAATATATGTTAGTTTGTAGTACATATTAAACTTCTGCAAAATAAACACTTGAAAATTGTACACTGGATGTTTTAAGTATTTGTTCTTCAAAACACACTGTAATGCTATATGTAGCAGTGTGAACATATGAGCTAGTGTTGACACAGCCAGATTCAGCTGCCTTTAGGGAATATTGCATCTGGATCCTTTATGAAGTGCAGCAATTGACCAAGAGCAGTAAGCTTACTAGCCTAAAAATAGAACACCTTCTGTCTTGTTTCAGGAGCTACCATTATGCTGTAACACACTTCAGTAATGTCTGCATAGCACTGACAGCAACACACTGACCTCCCCCCTCAAGATGGGTAAAGAATAAGAGCTGCAGCAGATTGTCTTACAGACCAGAGAGAGGTGAGCATAACACACTAGCTCACAGCTGCTCCTTTTTCTGTGGAAAAAATAAATGTGTCTTACCACTTACTGTAGAAACTCAGAAAGTCAAAAGGACTTAGTGACACCAAGAGAACTGAAAATTTGAGCATCATCCAAGCAAGGATCCAGGGGAATTACTAATCAAGTATTGTTTACATTCAGCAAATTGTTTGCCCTCTGACTGCAGATGAGGCACCATTTCTGGGGGATAAAAGAGGTGGCACATTGTATCAATACCATGACTGCCACTATTGCAATAATGCCCAGTGACATTTGCCTAGTTTGGTAGTCCTTATGGCCAGTCTACAGAATCAGGTTTCCTATAGAGACAAACACATCTAGAAAGTGCTCAGATTAGGTGGGATTGTTTGCTTGCTCTTTAGAAGCGCCCAGTTCTCTTCATTAATTATAAAAGGAATAGAGCAACAAACTGGGATTAGATCTGTATCTTTAAGACAGAAAAAAAAAATTTTTTTTTTTGAGGTATTTTCATCTACCCCAAATGATAGTCCTTATCTCAAGATAAAGAATAAACCAAAATTCTGAGGGTTTCAAACAAGGGAAGGGATAGGGTCAAGCACAGAAACAATCAAGACATCTAGTTACATGAAATATTATAGCCATGATGGATTGTTTTAATACAGCACACATGAAATGAGATCAAATGCTCCTAACTCCATTCTCCTCCACAGAAAATTCCAATTAATTTAAAATATTTTTTACTAAAAAAGGAGGGCAAGATTTACCCCTAAAATCATCCTGATGCCCATCTCATGAAGAACACTGAATATGTATCATTTAGGTGCTGGTTCCAGTGATGCCAGTGATTTGTAAGCAATAAGAAATTTCTTAAGCTTAAAACCAGAGACCAGCAAATTTTAAAGTACGTATCCTTAAAGGGATCCATACACCTCAGAAAACAGGGAACCAGAGGGATCTTCTTACAGAAATGATCAACACTGAAGAGACTGTTGGTTCCCTTATGCTGTATCAGCTGTGACTGCGGAGTAAAGCATCTAACTACACACTAAGACCTCGAAAATATCATGTCTTTGGATTCACTAAAGAACTGCTCACGCTACTCAAAAACAATTCACGTATTGAAGGCTACATATTAGCCCAGGAATTATAACCGGACAAAATAATTAAAAAAAAAAAAAATCACTACGTATTCTTATGTTTTTAGGAATGCAAAATTTGAACAACAAAAGTCTTACAAACTTATTCTATTCTGAGAACAGGTTCAACCTGTAAAAGTAAAAAAGAATGAGAAATAAATCAAGAGGCTCTCTCACACCATAAACTATGCCTGCACTCCATTCCAGGGGGAAAGCTGTGATAGCTTTTTTGTTCAATTAGCAGAAAGCCCTCAAAATGCAGAAAAGCTTTTTAACTCATTAGTGAAGTTTCTGTCACTTTGTAACCTATAGTTCCAATAAAAATCACTCAACTGTGCACCTAATCAAGGAGAGGGAATATTATGGCAAATTACTTATGCTGAAAACTATAGAACTTCTTATCTAAGGATGTCAGTGTTTTAGGAAAGGGGAAAATATTGTCTTTTTTCTCATTCTGCAGTGAAACTAATTAAAGAATGGCTGTCCATGAAATGGAATGGGAATGTGGCTAGAAGGTACAGTTTTATTTCAAAGAACACAACTTTATATATATATATATGCATAGTTCTGCTACTAATCACTACATTTCAGTATATACAAACATCACATAATTCAGTGAACTCCTGCAGATATTATATACCATGAACAGCATGGATGTCCTCACTGATAGCAAATGTAACCTAGAAGTTACATGCACACATTTTTTCCAGAATTGATTACTTAGTATTTTCTGTATAAATCATTTCACCATTTCCTACAGTCACATCCCTGCTAAGGAAAAAATTTTGAGCTCACAGTGCAGTTGACTTTTTTTTTTTTTTTTTTTTTTGAGAAGATGGCCTGGGATCTATTTCCCTGATTATATAATGTCTTGCAGATCATATCAAAAAGTTAATGAAATGGAGGACAAGACCTGAGATTTGCTGTTTCACATACAAGATGATGGAATTAATGAAGCACCCTGCAGTACTCTGAGGCAAGCAGACATTAGAAACCCAGATGTCAGACATTTAGTAATTATGGGTAAAGAAAATCCAACCAACGTCATGTAACAGGTTAAAAAACACCTTTTAGCAGAGTTTAGAAAAAAGTTAAGTAGAAGTAGTACAAAGAAAATTAAAGGCAAAGTTTTTCTCCCCAGCAATCCTCATGTAAGTCTTCAAAATCTGCCATACATCTGTTATCACAAACAGCTAAAGAATGATCTTGGGATTCATCTTCTACTTATTCTTACATGTTTAAAAGGACTTCAGAGACACATTCAAGAGAGCATGATCAACATTTATCCAAGAAATACACTTAAATAGTTATGGCTGTAGATACGCTCCAAAAGACATACAAACTATCTTCAATGCCACTGAAATGACAGTCTGGTTGTACACCCAGGATATTAATCCCCACCTCATGTCCTTTACTGCCAGCTAACCCTGTCTCTATGGGAGAACACAGTGACACTGGTGGATTATGCTATAAAAGAAGAAAGTTAAAGGGTAATTGGAGTCAAAATTGAAATGAAGGGCACAGAGTTAAAGATGAAATAGTAAATCATAATTGTAGCAGTAAAATACATATTGTATTTCCATTATAAGAGTCCCTTCACAACCAACTGCCTTCATTGTTATCTTAGCTTTCTTGGTCAGTCCTTGAACTGACTTGTAACTATCCACAATAATAGGACACATAGAGAAGGTTATTTAGGAAAAGTAGAACTCATATTTGTATTAAGTGGTCCTATAATTCCAGTATTTTGAGAGTATCGAATTGACAGCAGCTGGTCCACATTCTAGATCATAAGCTTTGATTTTTGATCTCTATCTTATACACTTCAAATATTTTTATTTATTTGCTTTTTGGGCAATCACAGCAATGTCTGTGGCTTCACTCAGCATTAAAAAAAATACTTTGTTCAGCCAATGAAAGGTCCTCTAGGAAAATGCACCTATTATTGTTATACTCTGCAACATGGGGGGGAAGGGAAGTACAAATCTTCATTTGTACTATTAAGCATTGTCTCGTTTGTCAACTGTCACAGTATTTAATCAAAAATCTTACAATAGATGGAACTATACTTTGCAGCCATTAGTCACCCAGGTTCTGGGAGAAGCCTACCACACTGTATGATGCAACCATACATCTCTTATTTCT
>JAVJGJ010000002.1:24749277-24769901 GCA_035590215.1 Microhierax caerulescens
GATGTCCAGTATTGCTTTAAGAAGTTACACAAAAATCTGAAAGACAGACACATGTATGGTTTATGTTGCCCCAGGAGAGCAGGAATCTACACAACAACCTCTTCAGGTCCCTTCCAACCTTACATGTATATAAATGAATCAGTAATTTACATTTAATTATTACTATATCATTAGAAAGGCAGATTAATTTTATCATGAAACCTTAAAAATGATGTAATTTAGTAGTTAACTTTTCAGATTATACCTAAGAAACTTCAGAGCACAAGGGCCATTTCAAATATGACTCATAGCTGCTCTGTTTTTTATTCTGCATCTTTTGGGGCAGAAGGTGAGACCATATTGTCGTATTTGGTTTTTAAGTTGTCTAAAGGACAAGGCATAAATGTAAAATCTTCAAATAATAAAAATGTCCATCTTCCCAGTCTGAGGCATTATATCATGCTGAAACATCTTGTGTTATTTCTTCCAAGACAAGCAAAAGAAAGGGAAAAATAGAAAGCAGAGAAGGAAAATAAAATGTGTAGTCTATATATCCTACCTGACAGTAAAAGAGAACAATTCCCGTATTGCCATCTAAAGAAAGCTTGAATTCAGTGACACTCTTTAAAAGAAATGTTAAGCTGGTATGACTGATTGCCAACAGATCCTAGAGCAGAAAGACAGTAAAAGCAAGCTGACATCATCTATTCAGAACTATTTTGAGCCTTTTATTTTGAGTATAAAAATTGCCTCTAGACAAAAACTTAGCATGTAGACCTAGAATTATTTATACTTTTTCTTAAAAAAAACCCAAGGGCACTACTCTGTGTCTGTAATGGTAAATCTTCTGCTTGAATGAGTTTTCATAACAATGTGAAATACTGCAGAATGCAATAGTCATGTCAAGGGTGTAGCAAACAGTCATGGGGTGGGAAAAGCCTCAGTGGAAGCTGCCTGTGCTTCATTCCCTAAAGAGGCTGCTGTAAAAGTGTATCTAATACCACCCTTACTATTCAGGGACCACCTCAGAACACAGAGAGAACAGGTAACAATCCCTTTTCAGTCTTGATTTAATATTTTTTTTTCCATGAAGGATTTGTATATTGAATCGTAGGAAATAGGAGTCTGCAGTGTTTCACTGATTTGCATGAGCCTTATTCTTTCAATTTCACAGGATTATGGCCTTCTGTTGATACACACATTAAATGGGATTAACAATGGGAATACTGTGCAACAAGAGAAGTATCCTCACTGTTTCTAGAAATGATTGGTGAATATTAACACTTGGTATTTTTAGTTCAACACAGTGAAGTATTGTGTCAAGAAAATAATATTCATCACCAAGATATACTTCTGAAACTCCTGGATCAACAGGAAAATAAATGACGAACAAACAGCAACTCTGACAAAAGCAAAATCTTTTACGAAACCCAGTTCTTTTCTCACCAGTTACCCATGAAAACAGATTCAAAACAGGGCATCTCAGCTGGGCATAAAAATTCAAAGTACTAGATGCTAAACATACACAAAATTTGCGTTTTAAAAAAAATAATAATCCTGAATATATTCCCAAAGCTACAAAGCATAGCAGTGTACATATGTTCAGAAATACTTTCTTTCCTGTTAGTTACATGCAGAAAATAGCAATTATAAATGAAATAGGATAGTCTTGCTCTAAGTGAAGTGATTGAAAAAAAGTTTAGAGCTGTAGTTTCTTATGCTCTGCAAGACACTTTCAGACTTTTAAAGTCACTTTTATGCTTGGCTTGACATTTAAGAATTGGTTTACGTATATTCTCCTAATAAAGAAATAGAATCTTATTTGTTATCTCACAGAGGCTTCGTGAATGTGCTAAATAGGACAAACTTGGGATCTGCCTAGCTGGATGGGTGTAGACAGCTATATGTGCATTCTGCCCATGCTGAGATGTGCCAGAACATTAGCCAGTTCCAGCACAAAAACAACAGAGCCACATTATCATGGCTCTGAGTTGGAATTAATATATCTACCTCTCAACAGGGCTTAAAGTTGAAAGAAACTTTCTGTTTATTTGATTTCTAAATATGATTTGTATTGGCAAACATGAAGTAGAAAAGCACATTGTAGTAGTTTTATTTCATTAAATGGTGAAAAGATAAAAAAGTCAATTTAACCATAAATCTTTAGAAAATTCAAGCTGTCAGCTACTATAATTTTTGACAATCGAAAAGAAATGAAAAAAAGAAAGTAAGCTTCTGCACCAGTTTCTTTATCCAGCAAGTATTCTTTCTCCTAACTGTGATTATAGAGCATCACTGCTAGTCCAGTGAGGCATATAAAGCATCATGATTCATATGGTTACCTCTTGTAAGATGTTTAAGACAACATAGATGTAGGGTGAGTTAAATTTGGCTAAGTTCTTGCTTCTGCTGGTTGAAGATTGGCTTCTCAAGCTGGAATTTCAATAGAACCAATGGAAGTTGGGCAATCAACTCAGGTTCAGCAAGGTCAAGCGCCTAAATCCATTAGTCTTCTCTTTAAAGTGTACATTGACAAACACTCGTGAAGGATAGGCTGATTTTTCAGGAACACTAACTGTAGTTCTCACTAATTTTAACAGAACTTGTAACATATTGTTTTTCTCCATTTGTCATATGACTTAAAAACCTCCTTCAAGCATCATACTGGGGATACTAATTCTGTGTTAAAAACAATTTCAGAACCATTTCACTCTCATATATGTGTTTGATCCATCTTCCAGAGGGATACACCTACTTCTCAATTCCTGCAATGGCTTCAAATGGGATGTATCTGAGCCTCAATTTTCCTCAGCAGTAGAGAAATCAACTCTCATTTCTAGAATGATTCAGAAAATGCAGAACAAAAGGGAAAATATAATTTATTCTAAGAGGTTGAGGTTACTTATTTCAGCAAAAAGAAACCAACTGTTCAACACTGAGCAAACAGACAATTGTGAAATACACTAAAAAAGACCAAGGTCTATCTAGAAAACTAACTAGAAAGTGTTGCAATATACTATCATCTTTGTATTACATACCTCCAGTTTACTGTTCGGTAGATGATTAATACAGAATTGGCATTAATTCACCCCTAACATGCTAATTACTTGTAGGTTATTTTACTTAATTTTTAAGGCTGTTCTTGAATCTTGAACAATATATCTGAAAAATTATTACAGTGTATGCAACCCTGTGTAACAAAGAACAGTAAGAAGCTAGCCCTTGATCCAAAGAACTAAGATTATAAAAAAAAAAATAAACTGGACATGAAAGCACAGGGGGGAAAATACCAAATTGGGTAGAATTAATATTGTAAAGGCAGTATCATCACATCGTCTTAGCTAATATCATCTTACTTCTTCAATAGGGAGTGTGGAAGGTGTTAACGTGGGGGCATTAAAGAAAACAAGGTTAGAGGACATTTAAAGTAATGGAATGATGAAAAATGCTGAAGGGAAAAAATATTAAAAAAGGAAAAGACAATTGTGGGATGAAAGAAAGGAAATTTGAAACAAGACTGGGGCAAATATGATTTTGTTGGACTACTATTACACTTCAGTTCTACATAAAGAAGAAAAATCATTCAGATGTCTTGTGTCTTGTAAACCTAACTGTTGCAGTAAGAATACAGTGGATTCTGAAAAGACAGCAAAAGTTCACACACAGCGCATTAATATCTTTTCTTCAAGATCAGTGTGTTTGGGTGATATGCCTTCCCTTTATTAGATAATAAGCCACTCAGCCTACAAATGAAAGAGGGTTTCCCACACCCTGTAAAAATAAGCAAATAGGTGAAAGATTTAGCTTGAAAATTATTTGCTGGAATAAAGGTGAATATAATTGATAGTGTAATCCTCTACAAAAGACTTTACTTTCCACTATGCTGTACTTTGCTTAGACTGTTTTTCCAGCCCTCTGACTCAACTGTCTGCAAACACTCAATTGTACCCTGCAGCCATTTCCAGAGAAACAAACAAGGTCAGCCTTCATTGGCAGAAACCTGAAATCATACAAAATGCTTTTGGTATTCATTACTTACGATCAACTATTTGAGTACAAACAAAAAAATTCAGCCCAGCATGAACAGGAAGAATATGCAGACCATTATCTTGTCCAAACCAGACAGCAGATGTAGAATTCTTAAAGGGTTAATTGTAATAGAGACTTTGTCTCCACAGAATGTAACACACAGAGGGTATTCCTAAAAGGTTAGGTTGTTGAGATAGGAGTGGACTATAATGAATCATATATATATTATTAGCCTCATGCTATAAACAATACATTGCCTTAATTGTATGCATGAAAGATGTAGCTAGATATGACCTTCCCTCTTCATATACAACACATACTGAATATTGTAACTATGTTAAGCATACAGTTCCTTATAGACTGTCAAAGAGCTCACAATGAATTATAAACACTTGTCCTCTATTTAAAAAATGTTCCCAAACCAATCATTTTTCTCTAACATATTCTCATTTATAAGTATTCATAGAATAAAGTTGGTCAATAATTCTTAATTCATAACTTATCTGTGAGTTTTACAGCAAATTTTCACTGGTTTAAATTCAGGCTGCTTTCTAGAGAAAGATTATACAATCTCTCTGTTGTGCTATTAGCAGATTGGTAGTACAAGCACTTATAAATACATATATGACACACCAACTAGGTATCTGTTAACAGGCCACATAATGGCAATTCTGGTACAAAACATGCCATCTAATGGGTTTACCAGCAGAAGTGTGAACACTATTGTACTGGTACACATTTCCTAGAAAGCCAGTTTTATAAAAAAAAAAAAAAAAAAAAGAGTAGATTTTTTTCTAAATTATAAAACTAGGCAAAATGTATTTGCCCGGCATTTCTTGTTTTTTTCACCCAGCTCTCCTGAACCATTGAGACCAAGATATATTAATGACACTCCTCCAGTTGTGATGTCTTTTCTCATTCTGAACCTATACTTAGAGGTCTCACGAGACAGACGATGATATTCCACTCCCATGACTTTCATTTGGAACAATCTCACTGAAGTGATAAAAATAAGAATATATCACATTTTAACCAAAGTGCAACATTTTAGTAGGTGAAATTACCCCTACAATGCCCAATAGCAGGGTTATTTACCTCACACCACACAAATGCAAGTAAAAGACTGACTTTCTGAACTTCACTGTTCAGAAAAAGTGGTGACATCCATATAGTGCCATCCCATTTATGAAGAAGGCACAAACCAAGCTTCTTTGGTACATTTGGGTTTGTGATTTTTTTATATAGAGAAAAATCCTCTGTTTTCTTTTTTAGTTTTTAGCCTACAAGAGGTCTCAGTTTCAAGTTTTCACTGAAGTCCAAGAAATTAGAACCTGCTTTAAATAATCCTGCCAGTATCCTATAAAACATGAGACTTACAATATTTCTAATATGTCAAGACTTCATAAAGTTTAAGCACCATCAATCCAGACTCCATGCAGCAGAATAAAACTAATTTTCTCTTCAGGTTACATAAATCAGAACAGTGTTCAAGGAAGGTACAGTTACCCTCAGCAACCTTAATGCAGAATTGTCAGAAGTTTGTTTATAAGTATTTACATAAAATACAGGAAACAATGCTTAGAAGAACACGTCATTGGAAGCTAATGGATATCTTCCTGTGCTCTATAACCAATAAAACAGTGGTGAAATGAGATGTTTTAATTATTGTTAAATTTGATAGGGTAAAAATTTGTATTTCTGATATCACTAACGACAGCTTTATATTTCTCATAAAAGGCACTAAATATACATTATTTTCTCTGGTGTATTTAATTCGTACTCAAGGAATCTCAGCAATCCATATGATCTATCAGGTTGAACAGGCCAATGTTCACGTTAAAAGTGGGGAACAGTTGTAGGCCTGATACAGCCAACAAGCAAGTTGGACTAAAATGGAAAGAGCTTTCTAAATACCTTGGGTAGACTAAAGCAGTAGCAAGAATGCTGTGACACTCAGGAAAATCAGCCTGACTGATATCTTCAAAAGACTCTTAGTGGGAAATTAATCACTGTTTTATCTGTAGTCAAACTTTCAAAAGCACTTTTCAAGTAAAAGCTATAAGGTTGGTTCAGGATTTGCTATTTTTGTTTCTCCTACCGAGCTACATTTTCTAATTTGTTATTACAATCAAAATATTTATAGTTTCTTGTCGCAGCACTCTCCAAACTATCAAGCTACAACAAGGTCTTTTACCATCTCATGCCGGCATACTCTTCATCCCAGTCCCTCTGCTGCCTTGTCCTCATCTCACCTCCTCACTCAGGGCATCTCTCTCCCCTCTCACTCCTTCTCCTCTTCTTCCTTGGCTGCTCCCTCTTCATTGACTCTCAACCTCTTAACAGAACCAGCCACACCTGCACCTTATCTACATCGACCAACCTGCTGCCCCTGAAGCCAGCCCACAGTTGTATATTATCAATGATAATTAACCCAGCTTCATTCTTCTGCAGTCTTTATAGCTGTTTTAAGCAAAAGCACCTCAAAACATGGACCAGCTCTACAACCAAGGTAGGACAGGTCTAGAATGAGGATTGTTATTAAGCAATACCATTTTCCATTAGCTGCAAATCTGGCACATTGAATTTTATAGTACATGACATTTTATAACATATCAAAGAACTTTAAGAAAAGAATGAAGAATGTAGGAACCCAAAAGAAATACGTACAGCTACGTTCCAGAAAAAATGCCTACCTAACATCATGTCAAACACAACATATTGCTCAGCATCTGGAACCTGTGCATGGTGGAACAACTGGTTTATAGGCTTTAGTTTACTTAAAAGACAAGCAGATTACATGTTAGAACGGCATGGGAGACTCACACCTTAAAAGGACTATGTCATAGTGAAACAAAGACAGCTCAGAAATCCAGACTCAAGGAGGTGATTTCCACTACGTATCTTTATAATTCACTTGCAGTTCCTCAGCAAGAGAATTTCTGTTTTCATTTTAAAAACTAAAAAAATGGGAGCAGCACACAAAAATGGTCTAACAAAAAATGGTATCATCATCTCACTGCTACTGTTTTTTCCAGAATCCAAATATCTCATATGATCCAAGAAATTCTGGACCTGTATCAGAACGATACTGCAAGAAAAGTTTTAATGGTTTAGATGACAGGCAGTAGTGATAATTAACTGTTTACAAAGACTATAAAGATTACCTTTGCTCATTATTCAAGCGGAGAGAGGTCAGTAGTATTTGCCTGGGGTTATCATGCTGTTTGGTCCTGAATACTGTGGTATTCTCCTATGGCTTCTGAAAAGAAAAAAAAAAAAAAAAAAAAAAGAACAAGATAGATTTACTATGTGAATTAAATAAGCCCAGCTATAACCTTGTAATACCATGTTTTGCTTTGCACATCATCATTTGTCCTGGTTTCAGCTGAGATAGAGTTAATTTTCTTCTCAGTAGCTGGTACAACACTGTGTTTTGGATTTAGTATGAGAATAATGTTGATAATACCCTGATGGGTTTAGTTGGTGCTTAGTGTTTATACTAAGTCAAGGATTTTTCAGTTTCTTTGGCCCCACCAGTGAGTAGGCTGGGGGTGCACAAGGAATTGGGAGGGGACACAGCCAGGACAGCTGATTCCCCACTGATCAAAGAGAAGTCCATATCATAGAACATTATGCTTAGCATGTAAACCTGGGGGAAGAATAAGGAAGGGGAGGATGTTGGTGTTTGTCTTCCCAAGTAACTGTTATATGTGATGTGTCCATGCTTTCCTGGGGATCACTGAACTTCTGCCTAACCCTGGGAAGTGGTGAATGAATTCTTTATTTTGCTTTGCTTGTGTGTGCCGGTTTCCCTTTGCAGATTAAACTGTCTTTATCTCAACCCACGCGTTTTCTCACTTTCAGTCTTCTGATTTTCTTCCTCAACTCAAAGCAGAGGGGGAGCAAGTGAACAGCTGTGAGCAGCTTAATTGCCGGCCAGGATTAAACCACAACATCAGCATTTTGATTTGCAAAAAAGAAAAAAGATGTGAAAACATGATCATCGGTCTTGCAAAATTAGCATCTAAAGAGATAAACTGAGCAATGCCTCAGTGCCTTAAGAATTGGGTGATATAACCTTTCTTTTTTCCATGAGAGGCTTCAGGGAAGAATTGTCGTCAGACTTCTTACTACAATTTATCACACGATTGATCAAGAATGTATGTGGGGTGGAAGAGTTACTATTGATTTCTATCAATATTGACCTTCTATGTTTAGCCTGGACCAATAAGGCAAGAAAGATAAGCAGGTCATACTGCACATGACCTAACAGCTGCCTAATGAAAGACAACACTTGCATCTGTATGCCCACAAAACCTAAACTCTAAGACTAAAATAAAAGATACTAAACATACAGTGCTGGGAAAGCTAAGAATCAAAAAAAGGAAAAAAAATAATCTAAGTGGCAGTGAAGGATTACAACAATGCATATGTACATTGGTCACAAGATACTTCAAGATAAAGAATTTTTTTAAAAAAAAAAAAAAGTTATTTGCACCTCAAAATCTTCACTTCTAGAGGAACTACAGTAACGCTATTTAGAAGTTCCTGTTGGAAATCATATAGAAATCAGTTTGAAAAGTAGAAGTATTTGCATTGTGGAATAATAATGATTGCATGTACTTAGAAGGGGGCACCCACAAAGATTTGCATACAGATTCCTTTATGCTAGATGCAGTATTTTACAAGCCAATAGAAGGATGGTCCTGAACCCCACACAATAACCAACAACACTCCACTGCATGCATCTATGGTTTTGCATGTCTCTCCTGTTCAGGTCAGAATAGCACCTTGAAAGAATGTTCCTTTCTTCAGTAGTCCACATTGGTCTTAATGCTTGTAAGCTAACTGTGAGATGGTAGTATAAGATACATATAAAATATTCATTTCTATTAAATATATTTCTCCTACTGTCTCCAGTCTTAATGCTAAAGATTAAACCTAATATCCAAGTCATACATGCTTTGTATGCGTGACAGTGCAAACAGTATACTGTAGCTTTAAAAACAAGGAATTTTATGCTATTTTCATTTATTGCAGCATATAGGTAATAATTGTTTTTCTTATAAGAGCTTAGCAAACACACCACATTTAAAAGCATTAAAGAGCTTGATGACAAATAAAGAATATGACCTATGGTGGGAGAAACAAAGAAACAACAAAAAAGAAGCATTTCAAGGAACCTCTACCTTGCTAATCCAGAAATAATGGAATATTTCTTCAAGAGAACACTTTGCAGAGATACATCTTATCAGACCCACTGTGCCCTCAGGTGAATGTACAGCTTTGTACTCCTATAATACTCTACAGGTAAGAAATGAAAATTCAAGGTGTATTTCAGAAAACATCCTCTCTCAACCAATTTTATGAATGGTAATTTTTCTTCTTCATATTCTCTGTTTGCCTTTCCCCCTGCAGTCTTACAACAGCTTGTGAGATTCACCACAAACAGATGAAAATACATTGAACCCAAAGTACTTTCCACCTATAGAAAGAGGCAGAACTCAAGAAGCAGACCTGACCTATTTTTTGTGAAGCTGTGTTGCAGAGCTCTAAAAAATGCTCTCTTCTTTACTCATTCCTTTGAAAAAATTGCATTTGTAGTATGCATTCAAAAAAATCCAGCTGTTGTTGTCGTCAATGGACCAAACTAAACATGCTATCAGAGCATTTCTAAAGCTTTACATTATGCCATGTCTGTTTTACACTGGCTGTATTCACAACACTCCATGCATCACATTTAATTAGCAGGAACTCTAAGAAAGATCACACAGAACCCATTAACTTTAAATTGCTTTCAGGAGTAATTAGAAAGTGTGGCATCTCCCTTCTCAATATTCTAAAAGAACACTGTAATCCATTTCTGCAAAGGAACAATAACAAAACCAATGAATGAATCAACCTTATTGGTAATATCTAAAAAATTAGAAGAAATCTCCTAGCCAGAAAATTAAAATGCTTCAGTCCCTCTAAGGCTTCACTAGGTTACTGAAATTATATGTGTTCACAGCAGCTAGGAAGTGAAAAATTAGTCCTCACTGTCATTGTACATTAAGTTCTGGTGACCTGCAAACTATCATCAGAGTACATCTTCATATTGAATTTTATAATGGCACATCACAGGCCTGTTTTAGCATATCAATGCAATTACCAACTCTCAAAACTGAAAGGAAAATATGCACAATTATGCAAGCAAAAGGTGTCTTCTAATTTATCCATCCACCAGCCCTGGTATGAAATAAGAAAATGAGTTAACTGCTACACTAAGTTAAACTAATATTCTGAAACTTGTTATTAAGAACTGGAGACTTTTTTTTGCTGCTGTCCCTAAATAATAGCTAGACTTTTAATGTCTGTATGCTTATTAACTGCAAACTTTATCCACATTTGAACTCTTTGACATCTGCTGTATCCTACCTCAAAGTAACAAAGAGATGATCTTCATCTTACTAACTGTGGAGCGGCTTTGAAGTTTGTATGTATAACGATGACACCTCTTCTATGGGTGAGAAGAAAATACAAGTTTTCAACAAGGAACTACCGGACAAGTGTTGCCTTGTATGTTTTCCTATTATGCACATACAGACTGCGTGGACTAGTGAGGGTGAAGGCACTTTTATCTCACTCCTTCCTTCACTTCCCCTCCTATTCCATACACAGTAGAGAGAGAAGAATCTACTTCAAGAAGGAACCAGGTTGCCAGAGAGCGTAACAGATGCCAGCCTGCTGCTTCTAACACTGAGTCATGGATTCATGCTGAACTGGTTGACTGCTTCTGCTACTGCTTCCAAGGAGTCATTATTTTGACGTGTGCTTTGGTCAGGCATGTTCCCTCATCTGACAAGTCTGTCTGATCCATATAATAATACCAATAAACAAGAGGTGAGATGATTTATCTGTGTTTAGACTGAAAAATATGAGGCTTCTGAATGATCAAGATGTCCTAAATAAGGAGCACCATGTCATTAGTAGTGGAAGCATCTTATTTCATTCTCCTTTTCTGTAAAACGATACCTTCTTACAACTGAAGGGTGCACCATATCTACATTTGTGAAATGTCTTTACATCACCACATAAAAGGAGTTGTACAACTGCAGAACATTATCACTTTCCATAATAAAGAACATTACCCTTTCCATAAACAGTCACATTAATTACAAAGGATAGTCAGAAAGCAACAAAAAATGCTTGTCAAGAGAGACTTCAGCATTACATAATCAATAAACATTTATCTTCCTTAAAAATCATGATGGTATGAAAAAGATTGCCCATTTTAGCAATACGCTAAGTGCTGCAGATACAGAAATAAAGCTTACGGTAGTTGTATAGAACTTACTAAGTTACTGAAGTTACACTCTGGAAAAACAGCTTTCTTCATTTTTATGAATGCTATATTTAGCTACCAAATAGACATGAAGAATTTCAATAGTTTAAAGCTTAAAGGTGAGAGGCAAGCACTAAGATGAGCAATAAAGCTAATGCCAGCTTTCTGGAACTAGTTTAGGGAAAAGGTTGTTCTGTTGTCTAACCTGCCCAGAAGTTGCTCTTGTCCACTTTGCACTACAAAAGACAGTGTAATGGAGTCCACAGGACTGTTGCTGGAAGTACAGTCTAGTTACAAACAACCTTTTTTATTAAAGTTAATTCACACTTTTGCCTGAATGAGCCATGGGTACCATATGTATTTTTGTTACAGCCAGCCTCCACTTTTAGTGACTCATTCACAAGGAAAAAAACCAATTTCACTATAACTATGAAAGCTGTCTGCTTTTTGCATGTGCTGGGTTGACCGCAGTTTCCCCACCATCGATGAGTAATTGAAATTCTGCCTGCACTCTTCACTTAGTAAAACCTTTCAAATGGAAAGACAAAGTTGGTGAGAAAAGGACACAGTGATACAACACTGCTGAAGGCTCTCATTAAGTAAGCATCCACACAGCAAGGCAGCATCCTTACAGCAATGACAGATTTTAGCTGTCCAGATGTAGAATGATGCAGCACGACCTTGTGTCACTGTTTGTCCACAGAATTCCTAGAGAAATATTACACACTACAGCTGCCCCCTCCCTTTCCAAATACAACAAGAAGGAGGGAGACAATAGCAACAACTTTGTGGGAAGATCTTCTTCCACTACTGTGGATCTTGGTGGATCAAGCTAGTGTAAGACCCTATGTCCTTGAATTTACCACGGTGAAATAGGCCCTTTGTATGTAAATTACGCCATGCTTTTCCTGTTGTAAAAATAGCATAAATGGAAGCTGGCTGACTGGCAGTTGCTATAGATTTGGAAAATATACTGGATTCAGCCTTCAATATCTGTGATCTCATAATAACTCTATTAGGTGTCAAATTATTTAGGGGAAAGGAAGTATCATTATGAGAAACCTTTTGCAATATCATCAATGCAAATCTGTGGAGGCAGTTTCCAAAGCCAAAATAAATCTATGTGAATGCAGCTCCGTGGATGGCACATAATCTTATCATGACAAGACATAAAACAACAGAACAGGGTTGTTGAGTCTGTGGTACAATGTCACAGAGGAGTGTCCGAATGAGTTAGTTATGCTGCCACTGCTTATATTTTAGGTATTTCAGGTCTTTTCTTTCTAGATTGTCTAGCTTTTGGTCTCAGTCATTAGGAGCCAGGCCTAAAACAAGTAGTGAATTCTTTCTCCTATCCTTCTATTTTTCAGTGCTTCTAACTCATCTTTCACGCTCTTCTTTCCTTCATTCAAGTGTTGTGTTTAACATTGAAACCTGTAAACTCCAAAAGCATTTTGTGGTCATTTCATTCATGCCCTTAAAAGTGGGGGTCTTGATAACTGTCCCACGTATTTAGACTTACAATTTACATATTCAACATGCATATACCAGATGTTTACATTCCTTTAGCACCTAGACAAATCCTCAGAGGATTTCAGATCGAATCAACACCTGAAAGTGGTTAAACTCTAAATTTAGACTAAACTTCTGATTTAGACCTTAAAGCTAGGTGGGATTAACTTGGATTCTACAGTCTAAATGGACAAGAAAGGAAAAGTATAACCAGTCCTATTTTCCAGATAAGTAACTGTGACAGATGTGCCCCTGCGACGGATGTATCTCTTTTAAAGAGTTATATGCTTTTTTGCAGTGCCTCAGGTTTAGGATTGGCTGTTCAGAATTTCTTTATATCAACCTTCTTAAAAAGAAATTATTAAAATCAAATGAAAAGTTTTCTAAGAAGCATTCAAAAGCTTGTACATGTAGAGTTCAAGCAGCTAGTTTGCACAGTCAACAATTAGTCTGTTTCTGTGGGATTATGTCTTAAACTAACAAATCTGTATCATAACAAACTTGTTCTCTTGGAGAACTGATTAATTTTTTTTAAAAAAAACAACACCACACACCCCCACAACAATCTACTTACAATATATTCAAAGACAACTGACAATATACCAAACACTTTTTCAGCTACAAGGGAAGTAATGCTTAAATAGGCCAACATTTTTTATTTTATTTTATTTTTTATCAAATAGGATCATGTTTTCTAGCACCCTGGGTTCAGAACAGCATGCTTGTATTGGAAAAGTAATCACCAGGTGTCAGAATTAATTGCCAGATCAATTCACAGGAAAGTATCCAACAGCCAGTCATCTGTGTTTCTCTAGGATAAAAGAACAACTAAGAATTAATTTAACTCTTACTGAAGAATAATGACAACCTCAAGACTTGTTCAACAGGCATTGATTTAAAATCTTGTTTATTTTTCCTTAAGAAATAAGCCAAATTTTATGTTTTAGTTCCAACTGAAACCCCAAAGAATACAACTTTTTTTTTTTTATCCTCACAACAGCAAACTGAAAAACATCATAGAATACTTTAGAATGCTCCACACATTAGTCAGTACCTACTCTTAAATGTCTTACACACTCACCACTAGTTTTGATCTGTGACTGGAAAAATGCATGCTTTCCAATTTAAGAGAAAAAACTCAAACACCTCCAGATGAGGCCTAGATGAAGTATCAACACTTTGCACAGTTAAAAAATTACTCTGCATCAGTTTAGGCTCAGTTACAAGCTAAGAGGCATGGCAAACTTTTTGAGAAACCTAGAAAGAATTTAAAATCCAGTACAAAGTCTAAGACCATAAAGAAAGACTCAGAGAATATGCATACCTTCAATTCTTGAGATCAGTAACAGGGAACACAATTCCTTTCAAATATCTTTTCTTTATTTCATCTTCTAGAATTCTATGCGTGCTCTCTTATATTCAAGCCAGAAGGCAATGGACAACATAAAGTCCATGAGATGGAGCAGAACCTGAATTTTGTGGTCTGTCAGTTGCTAACATACTACTAAGGACATAGGGGAGAAGTTTTGTACAGAACTGACTGCCTTCTTTCAGGAAGAACTCAACAGAAATGAGGGCATCCACATAATAAATTCCAAAAACCCAGCTCTGGAACACTATGAGACCACAAATAACCACAATAAACTTTTTAAATAATACAGAAATATTTTCCCATCACAATGTCTGAAATCATATAAACGAATACCAAAAGAGCACAAATTAGAAACATGATACTAGTGATAGATAGGTGACATTCTAATCTTTTCTTTACCATGAAAACAAATGCAAAAGAACAGTGAAACTATTTCTTCAAGTCTTAATTGCAAACATTGATTTGAAAACTTACATGCTTTTCTTTTTTCTTTCTTTTTATTTCTGTACAATTAGCATGTTGAGGAATGGTAAGTTATTGCTTAATATTCATAACCACTCAGTGTCATGGCAAGTGAAGTGCACACTAATACAATTTATACTTGCTTTCATAGAACTTATGAGCAACTTGCATTTGTCACAATATTCAAAGCAAACAAGCAGTTTTCAAGCAACATTCTTTGAAGTAATGCTAATCTGTAAGTTGATTTTGATGTTTAAACACAAGCATGACATTGGTTTATTTGGAGGACAGCAAGAGCTCAAAACTGTTAGTTGCAATTACTTTTTGTAAGGAGGATTTTGCAGGTTATCATCCACTAAATAAAAGAATATCGTTTTCTAAAGCCCCAGCAGCACTGACTGGCATTTATTCTGATCTCTACTTATAAAAAGCTATCCTGTATCATTCTTCACATGGACATTAAATAGATGCAAGATAATGCTGCAGTTCTACAACAGATTTTCTCTTGTCTTGAACAAATTTATTTTGTAGTTTAGGTGGCTGACAATTTATGAAATAATGAATAAACATGAATAAAATAGACTAGGAAGTATGGCTTAGTACACAACTGGTTTTTGCACACCACAATTAAGACCTTCCTAGTAATCATCAGAGAAGCTTTTCTAGAATGGCTAAATACGTATACCTTACATTTCCCATACAAATTTTGGAGTTGAAAATTTTATTTTGAGCTCTTTGTTTCATCTTACATCTTGTGTAACCACTAGTTGACTCCAGTTCTGTCTTATTTTAGTACCGTCTACATATATTACACACCCAACAAAAATCCAAAACCCAGAAAACTCTAATATCTTCATGTTTTTCATTGCCTATATATTGAACTTTCAAGAGTATTGTCCTATTTATACTTAATAATGCAGTAAGAATCAATGATTTAGTTTCAAAGATGTTGAGAGCTTGCAATTCTCTTTTAAAACAATATCTGTTGATGTCCAGCACTTATAAACTCAAAACCCAGGTCTTCAGTGGAAGGCACTTAATTTCTTAAACCAATAAATGAGAAAACCCACTGGGGTTTCATTAGAAGTGAATTTTCAAAGGAAAAAGTAATTCTGATACTTAGTGCTTGCCACTAGTCATGCAGCTACTTCTGAAAAACTGCAATTCCCTGCATTTAAAGTCTAAAAGGTTCTCTATAAATCAATATGGATTTAGTATTTAAATGTTAGACATGCATAACTGAACAAGGAAACAGTGCAAACTTCAATGTACAAACATATGCATATGACAACCAGCACTTACAGTGCAGATCTGATGCAATCTGCCTCTCTCAGAGAGAAAATGAATAAGAAATTGAAAACCAGCAACTGGTGTAAAGTAATTGAATTGCAACTGACAAAATGTTGGAGTGACTAATGGTTGCTAACAAGTCAATCTGAAGAGGATTTCAGTAACTCACATCCAGATATCCCCACTGAACACAGTATTATCCACTTCTATGATGGCGCACTCTTTTGTTCGGTTGGGTTTGTGTTTAATTGAATTCAAATACTCTTGAGTATTATACTAGTCAAGTAAGTGGCAGTTCTTTATTGATTTCAGAAGATTTTGTACCTAGACCATATAGTATATTAAAATAGAATAAAAAGATCAATATATTAGTAAAAGATATTAAGATTAGCTATTTATGCTGTCATGGATCCTTTAGAATTTGATCCTGCCTTCCCCTCTAAGGAATACTTTTTCAATAGAGAATGCCAAATTCAACACACACAACAGGAGATGTAAAAATAGATCAAGTGTCTGCAAGAACTTAACCTGCACAGCACTCATCTGTCTCAGAAGTATAGATATGCTTTTAAAATATAGTCTTTTCTGTTTCTCTTTTAGTTAATGATCAGATACTCAGCTTCATGTGGATCATCTTTTGGTCTGTTTTTCATATTTAAAATTGTTCCTATTGAATTGTTTACATCTAAATTAGCAAGTAATGAGGACCAATAAAAACAGATCTGCAGAGAGAAGCAGCTGGTCCTGAGGGCCTAGTGTCCATACTACAGATCTTTTATGGGATTTTACTTCAATAAGCTTTGGTCTGGTAACCTAAATGAAATATCACCTGCAGCTGGAATGCATTAACTCTGTTTCTGAGTGTTTCCTCAAGTTTAATTTCATTTGAGAGGAATCTAGTTCATGCACACTGAAACCACTCCACACTGTGAACCAAAGCACTAGAAGTAGGAAAAATATTGAGATTTAATTCAAAAGCAGTCTTGATCCAACTTGAAATCCTAATAGAGAGATCTTTACAGAGGAATGTCCATTTTTAGGCTGTCAGAAATTGTACATAAATGGAAGTAAACTCACTTGAAGGCTGTATAGGTGAAGCCAAGGGGAGGCTTTGGCAGGAGGAACTTTTTGGAGTAGCAGGATAGAGAAGGGCAGTTAGATCACAGCCTTAGAGACATCATCTGGTAATTTTTCAACTTTTCCTGGCTCATAAATTATGATGTGGCAAACTTACCCTGTGCAAATGACAACTGTTCTATCTGTTGTGCCTAAGGATGACATTAATAAGACATTGCCAATGCTGAAATCATTGACACTCCATTTACTGAAAGGTTTCTGGAAGGGACAAAAAGCTGTTCACTGATGCACTGGCAAAGACAAGATAAACATAGCATTCATCTTTCCTCATGGAAAACTCTTCACAAGTCACTTGCTATTTTCCAACCACAAAAGATTATCATACAAGCTCTAAAGGAAAAAGCAAACTGTAAGCAAGAAGAATGACATTTTAATACTTCCTTGGAACAAATGAAATCCCGTTGAAAACAAAACCAAAAGAACTGCCATATCAGAACAAGGCAATAATCCATCCAGTCTGTTATTCTGCTTCTAAAAAAGGCTAATTACAGCTTTTGAGGGTAGCTTAGGTTCCCCATAAACTGAACAGTTCTGTGAAACTCTGAGGAATAATTTTTAGCCTGACTGCAGCCTGACCATAAAGTCTAAATGTAGCAAGTACATGTGATCACAAGAAGACAGTTCTGTTTTCTATTTCATTTAACTTAAGTACCAGTGCCAGTTTTATACTGCCATACAATCATCTTCTACAAACATAAAGACATAGTGTAAGTCAATATTTGCAACAGATACTTCTGAAGAAGCAGAGATACTGCAGAAAGTTGTTTTGACATTCAGTATTTTTCTCCTTTTCATTATCCCCAAATCTGCTTGCCTGCAGAACTGTGAAACTTTTAAGACTTCTTTGATTCTTCCCAACCCTTCTACCCTAATTTCCATGTAGAGCCATATTCCTTGACTTATAGGAAACAGCACTTACTCTGGAGAGTAATGGCATTATTATAATTACAATCACTCATGTAAGTGCTATCAAATGTGAAGAGTAATACACACACACAGAATGCATGAAGTTTTTCACAGCAGTGTAAACATCTATTAAAAATTAATAAAACTGTTAAATCTTTGGAAATAATTGTTTCACAATTATTTTTAAGATATTTTCTGTCATGTACAGCAGTTTTAAATGCCTTTCTTATTAACGACAGAAAAAGTTTTCTTTATAGTTTTTGTGTGTGTCCTCATGCATGCATGCGCATCTGTGGTTGCAAGTGAATAAATAAAACTACAGCATGCACATAGGTTACCTGAAAATAAAGTTCTTGGTGCAATTTATTGTTCCTCTGATGTAGAATAGCTCTATTTACCAGCACCTTTCCAGGCACTGTACAGCAGTCAGATATCCATTAGTGACCTGGGCTGTCCATCAAAAAGCTCTTGGCTCCATTTCCAGTGTCATTAACTTCTTACCTTCCCACTGCTGTATTGTGCAACACGCAAGACATTTTCCACAGTTCTACATAAAAAAGCTTTGGATTTATGTCATGATTGTATACAGAATGGAATGTTCTTCTGGGTGGACTAGTCTCAATAAGTAAAATTTAGGGATTTCTAGCTTTAAAATAAAAGCATTGGTTTTATATATACTTAATCTTTAACCTCAAAATAGAAAATTGTATAGGTTTTCCTGATCAATATCAGCACAATTCCTTACCCCTTTTTTATCCCCCTAGACATGAGTGTATTCACCTCTCTATATGTACACTGTTATTTTTTTCCAGCTTTATTTGTTTTCCTAGATTATTTTTCCCTCACTTCATTTTCTGTTCCTTTCTCTACACTCTGCATCTTCCTTCTGTTTCCAATTCTGATGCATTTTTCTTTCAGTCCCTGAGTCAACAGGAACTTTTCCCATCTGATTTCAGAAGCTTTCAGATCTTTTCCTCTCGTCTCTGCTCTAGTTTTCTCATCTCTTTCTTGACACTGCTTTTCTTCACACTACTGCTCTTCAAACATTACAATATCTTTCAACACTTGAGCAAGGTAGCCAACAGTCATGTCACTGGACTGAAGACTGAATAAATTTAAGTAATGTCTGTAATCCAAAATAAATCATGTACAGCAATATATCTGCTGATCATTTTAAATCCAAAAGAAGTGTTCAGCATTCAGAATCAAGGATCAGTTGCCTCTATTCAATTCTGATGTATCCCTAACCTTAACACCCACATGACCTTGCATGTTGCACTGTTAATCCCTAAATCTCTTTTCTCCATTTTTTAGCATCTTCATTTCTCTGCTTCAGCCCAAAAGTTGAGCAACTGATGTAAAAGACTTAGGCAACCATCTGAATATTATTCAGAGATTCTGGAAAGTTTGCAGCTTTCCTACAACATGGCAACCCCTAGCCTTCAGTGAAAACCACACTGTGAAACAGTAAAAGCAAGCTTTTCAGTATCCACTGAGGTCTAGTAGGAAACATAAGGTCTATTGTCACCCTAAATATATGGCATTTTGCCTGAATTAAAGTACATAATAGCTGTGTGTACTAATCCTTTACCAATGAAGTGGTATGACTGTATTCTTTTGAGGGTCCGCAGGCACTAGTCCAATATTGCCCACTTTTAGTTCTGTCTAAAAATATATATTTGCTTACTCAGCCAGCTTTGACATTTATTTCTGTAAACGTATAAAATGGCTGTGGTGCTGCAGTACAACATTGTGTGACCATGTTGTGTCTTGGGGTGCATTCATCAAATTACCAAGGCACTGCAATCAGACAGAAACCAAGCCAAGTCACCCCAGGCAGGGAAGTTTCAGAGAGATCTAGTCTTGACAGAAGATATATTTTAATAGGCTGCATTTAACAAACAAGACTGAATCTGATTTTGTGTTTTCAGAATTTAAAATGTTTCGCTTAGGGATTTTTGGCTGTATATGCTCATTATATTTTCTTCGTACTAGATCTAAACAGAAATGCACAGCTCCTTCTGTCAACAGATATCTCAAACCCTAGGAAGATAAAAGAATTTTTATACTTCTTGACCATAACAGCTTTTATTTTTATTCCTTTAAACCTGAGGTTGCTATAGTATGAGGTGTAAAAAAATGCAGGACAAAAAAAAAAAAAATACCAGTGCAGGAAGTTTCACATGAACCAATAAGAACTTCTGAATAGCATTAGTAAGGGTATCTAACCCAAATATCCTGACTCTGCATTTCCAGTGCAAATAATTCATAAGTCTAAGTAAGCCAGTGAGAAATTCTGTGAAGGAGACAAAAATCTCACTGCAAAACAAAGAAGCAATCACTCCTTAGAACAGACAGATGAGAGCAAATATGTGTTCTATCAGTAGTTCCTAGTTTATAACCACTAGGTTAAGTGCCAAGCATACAAATTACCCATTTATTGCTGAATTGTGCTGCAGTACTAAGAATGAGAAAAACTGTTTTCTAAAATTAGAATATATTGTACTTTGAGATCTTACATATATATGTATTCAACTCAGAAAGCCACTATAGTACATCTCTATGCTCTAACCCAGGGGTCATCAAACTACAGCCCACGGGCCAGACACAGCC
>JAVJGJ010000002.1:24773053-24798160 GCA_035590215.1 Microhierax caerulescens
TCTAGTCACAATAGGCAATTTCTCTGTGACTTTGCTGGATGACAACATGATGTAACCTAGAACACATACACAGAATGGTACCACTAGTCCTAATCCTGAATCACGTCACTGAGAAGCAATGTGACCCATCAGAACAGCACACTTCCACACCAGCCTTTCTCCCCTTCCAGATTTAGGATAGGGCTTGGAGGATGTTGAGTCAGGACTTGCAATTATTACTACCTGTTTCTCATTGCTCCTGTGTTTTACTTTTTGTAGAAAGAAAAGATATAAATCTTGTCTGTGAACAGCTCTGTAGAAAACACTACCCAAAATTCAATCTTGCCATTAATTATACATAAATCTCAGATTAAAAGGTGTTGGCACCATGCAATTATGCATCAAAGCAACAGCTGTTTGCTGATGCAGTCTGTACTGCAGTACAGACTGGTAACACTTTTAAATGAGACTGTTAGGCAGTAAGTCCATTGGAGTTTTGCATGTAGGTATACTCAATTGGTTGACATTAACCATATTCAAATAGAAATAAAGAGAAAACATTGATACAGCATGACCCTCATATACTTGCACATGTAAATACAGTCCTCTCAGATCTTCATTCAAAGGTAGCATTCCAGGTTTTAAGCAGCATGTCCACAGTATATCCTATAGAATTCTCCAAAGTTTTTGAAAAATGGCAGCATCTCAATCTTTTGTAAACAAGAGAGAGTATGGGAAGGAGACACAGAGGGGAATGAGAGCACAGTTCAGAAACTTTCAGAATGCTTCAATCACAAGCTGCCTGCTACCTGCTGAATGACAGCCTCCTGGGGCATGTTAATGACGCTGTGCTAATTTAAGGAAAGATTTTCTTTAATGTATCTTTTCTTCATGGGAGTAGGGTGTCTAGGTCTCACAGACAGGAAACAGTAGTTACCTGTCTTAAAACTGCTGTTTAGCTGGACTGCATTTCACAGATGATTTTTGTGGGCACTATTGTCAGATCACATGGTACCAGGTTAAAAATTATGCCTTCTTCAGATATCTGACAATATTTTGTCACCTGAATGTGGACCATGTTTTCAGGGCACAAAACAAGGGAAAGAAGGAGTCAGTTTATGTATATTCCTGAACTTTCTACTGGAGATACCCTGCTCTGCACTTAGCAGGTATGCCAATGCCACCGAAATCCACATGTCCTCAACAACTGACTAAGCGACACTGCCCTAGAGGCTTCACATGTATTCCAGTTGTCTAACAAATGCAGTCTTCTTTTTGGAGAAGCTCCCTGCAGCACTGCAATTGCTTCTGCTTGCATTATATTCTAGGGAAATTCTCCTTCAGGAATTTTAAATAACTGTGGGAGCCACAGAGTCAAAGAGAGTAGCTTGGGGGTGGTGGTGGTGGGGGAGAAGTAAAAAAAAAATCAACAGTAGGAATCATGTTTAAAAAGAACCTATAGCTTTAATGGTATTAAAGGTTTCTCTTCTTTAGGTTTGAATAGGGACAGATAAAATAATTGTAAAATAATGAGTTCTCATCACTAGATACACTACCTTTTGTTAACATGATGCTATGGATATCTCCTTGTCATGTGTCATGATCCTACCTAGGTAGAGAAAATCACCCTTTCTGGAATGGTAAAGGATAGGTCTCAGTGAAATCATTGCTCCTTTTCACTAAAACGGAAGCAGTTCTAGCGCTAGGAAAATAAATTAGAAGCAGCATACTCAGAAAAGATCTGCAAGTTTCAGTGTAGTCTCTAAGCCTCTTAAAAGAGTATCTGGCCACTGCCAGGTCATTGTCTGCCCTAAATGAGCTCCATTCAGTTGTATAGCTTTAGTGTTAAGAGAAACTTTCAACAATTCCTGTAGTTTATGTTCTTTTCTCTCAGCCTCTGATGTAAATACTATTAGGACAGCGTGACACCTTTGGCAACAGGCATAGCTGATAAGTTCCACTGGACAGGTAAATCATCATCCACCTTGAAACATGCCATGAGCAGATCTCTCCAAAATGAAAATATATATTTTTATAATAACATCTTCTCTAATATTGGCCAGGCTTTGTAGCCTACAGACTTCAGAACAAAAGCACTCCTGATCTCAACTGCCACATTGCACCAGTCTGTGCAATCATCTTAGCTATACATTCCAGCTAAGACTTCTCTGTCATGCTGTTGACCTTATATGCTAATCTGTGAGCATTAACACCCTTCTTAGCAAAGAATTTACAGACTTTATTTATTATCTCTCATATAGTCAGGGAAATAAAATCAAAAGAATGTTTATAAGGAAATACAAAATCTACAAAATGGGGTTTTTGTATTTCAGGGCATTGATACACGGTGGCTATTCACAACCACCACCTGTGTGCTTGCACCTTGATGACCTCTGAGTCATTAAAATTAAAGAGGCTTATTCAGAAGGCAGTGTCCTACCTCCCTCAGTTGTAACTGTGGACTCTTTCACAATATAGGTGTTTATAAAGGAGAAATGCATACCTGAGAGAATAATAATGAGCTGTACTATCACAGACCCACTTTTTATCCATTATTTATTTAGCATATCCACAAGAAGACTAACCATTTAGACCTATTGGGTACCCACTACATGTATAAAAAGTATAATAGCAACTTGCCAGCTGCATACCTTACTCTGGAAAATTATCCTCATTATAAAATATTTATTTCTCTGTAAAGACATAAAGTAATAGAAATAACAATGCTTGCAAAATGATCTAGTGGAGAGAAGATCAAAACATCAAATGCAACACCAGAGCATGAACAACAAAAATCTATGTAAAAGTTGCCAATATACAGCACTGACACCAGTTAAAAACATTCGTGCAGTAGGGACTAAAATGTAAGACTAAAGTTAAGCACTTGATTTCATAGTTTCCATGCAGACATTTTACACCTGTCATCTTGCTACCTTGGTTGGAAAACTCACAACATGCTCTGAACCCTTACAGGATACTGCTGGGGGAAATACAGCCTCATTGGCAACAAAAACAGTTCAGCACAGCTGAACAGAAATGAGATCTGAGACATTGTCTGATGGTAGTCTTAGGTTTCAATCATGAGAAATAAAAACTATTCATGGAGACATCAGAGGTAAGCCAAGTAGTCTGATACAAATAAGTGCATTCTACAGTTACATAACAGATAAAAGATAGGCTTCGTAAACACTGTAAGTGCATTTACGATTTACTAACCCTTTTGCATTAGTTAATTACCATCTCTATTTTCCAAAGTAAACAGCTTTTTTCCTAATGAATCATGATTCAAGTGAACCAAAATTGTGACTAAAATTAAACTGACAAAATACCTATTTTTAGATCTTCTGCTGTTCTTGATTTGAATTACAACTTGCATACCTTTTAAGCAGGCTTTATTTCTGAAGCCAAAGTTCTTTCATGTAAATACAGTAAGTGTGAATGGAAATAACATACCATTACAAAAATCTTCAACTTTGGATACACATAGGTCAGTTTCCCAATTCCTACCTAAATCAAACCAAAGCGGACATCCTTGCAGATTTTAAGGACTCTAAAAGCAAGTGTGAATAGCATTTAATCAAATTGGTGAGACACATGGAAACGGTATAGCATCTTTCCTTAGCAGTCACAGTTCCTGGAAAAGCATTCACAACTTGAATAATAAACCTTACGTATATTCATGTATCTGTTTTCTGAAAAATAAATCTGTAGTTTATATAGAGAGAATAATCTCTCAAGAAAGATGCATGTTAGCTGCCAGCAGCAAAGCTCCTGAGAGATTACACTGAACTATTTTAAAAAAGGATCATTTATTTAAAGTACACACTGTAAAATGCTCAGCGCTTCTGATCAAGCAGAGTACAGAACCACCTCCTACCTTGTACTTGCAAAAGCATAGTTCTCAGAGCTCCTGAACCATATTGATACTGAAAACAAAGGGAATAATTTCTTTCTAAAATGAAAAATTGGAACTGCCACCATGGGTTTTCCTTTCAAATAAAAAAGGGATATTTATGATATAAATAAACACAGACATAGTTCCTCATCAGACTTTAAATCTGACTCCTCTTCAACTTTTTCTCTTGTAATGTCTTTCCTACTGCATAAAACAATGTGTAAATTCAGCTTGTATTTCACGCTATTTGCCAGACAAAAATAACAACGGGGAAAAAAGGGGGAAAAAGTTCATCAGTATCTCTCATGCTCATATGTTTACTTCTTTCCTGGAACACTGTAAATGTCTCAGGCAAACTCTGTGAAGTTGAACTTGCAACAACCAACCCTTGAAAGGAATCCTATATGGTTTATGGCCTGTAACAGGTATTTCAAGTGTAGAAAAGACATACTTGTAGGTGGGGGAAAAGGACATAAATTATGGGATAACCTTCCATTTCAAGCCAGTGTCTATATTCTGAGAACATATCCCCTTTAGAAGTCATGCAATATGGTTATTGCTGCCTTTGTGTATGTCCATAGCAATTTGAAGCCTTAATCACTGTGCTTGATACACAAATTGTAAAAAACAGGACAAATAAAGTTGGGCCTTTCCCCAAGGAACTTAAACATACAAGATGAGACAAGTAACTACTTACAGGGGAAATGCAGAAAGCAGTTCCTCAGGGACCTAAAAAATGGACTTTATTTGTTGCTACTGCTCATTAAAGAGACCCTATTCTGAAGTTATCAAAATAACATATTCCTAACACGTTCCATTTCTTTAATACAAGATGACAGAAGAAAGAAAAAACTGGTATAATATACTGTATGCGAGTGCATAAACCCCCATCATGCTAATGGATGAGTGCTTAAGGGAATCTACAGACTATAACATAGATTGTGTAAAATCATGTGCCAGATTTCCCTTTCTAGAAGTACAGAAATTAAAAATAAAGAAAGAAGGGAAGAAAGTCACAAGAAATGAAGCCACCAGGGGCTTGCACAGCCTTGTATCTCCTACTTCACACTGTGATTATGAAAACTTCTCTGGTCAAAATTAATCCATGATACTATTAAAGCCATGGGAACTATCTGTTGATTTGCATGGGCCATGGTTTTACAAAGGGCATTGAGGGAGCAGTGCACACTGGGACATGACCACAGCTTGGCCATGGAGTATGTAACACAAAGAAAAATGTACTCTGTATTTAATACTATTAGTTCTGATATTATTTTATTTGCCACATTGAGTATCGTGAATTGTACTACCCTGCACAGTCACAAAGAAACTTCTTGTGATAGGAGCAGCTAAGAAGTTTCTTATGAACAGCTTAGTCCATAAAATACAACATTAGGGCCTGAGTAAGACAAAAGTATGATGCCTCACAAATGAATGCTAAAACCCCTTATACTTTTTAGTATGAGTTCTGAGGAAAGGAAGCAGAGGGTTTTTCTGAGGAAGAATTAACTAA
Organism: Microhierax caerulescens; assembly: GCA_035590215.1. Taxonomy (NCBI): domain Eukaryota; kingdom Metazoa; phylum Chordata; class Aves; order Falconiformes; family Falconidae; genus Microhierax; species Microhierax caerulescens. The sequence continues at coordinate 24,778,441 of JAVJGJ010000002.1, forward strand.
ATATTAAAAAAAAATTAAAATGGCTTGCAATGAGCTCTATTTTGCCTGTAACATTATATAAGCAACAGTTTATATACAAACAACAATTTATAAATTATATTAATATTCCAGATTCTTATATTTTTGTTAGTTATATTTTTAAACTATTTCTATAATGTGTTCCATATGCCTTTGAGGTATCTGGAAGGTTATCACTCAGTAGGAGATAGTCCCATGTATCCAATGAGACAATTTAGGGTTCAATTTGAAGGACTGATAATGTGATTAGAATATTAGATTATTCCTGATAAGGAATAACTTGCTATTTAATTAGCCAACTCATATATAACCTCACTCAATAAAAATTTAACATCAAAGAAAATTTATGGGTGAAAAAAATGCACGAGAAGTTTGCAAGCCACTATGCTTTCATTTGGATCAAGCTTTTAACATGATTAAAGATGTTTAAAGTGTTAGCATAAAAAGCTTTATTCTTAGAAACTTCGACATCTACCCATTGAAATGAAGGTTTCATGGGAACATGGAATCCTTCGTTGGTTTGTTTTCTGGTTGGGTTAATTTTTTTGTTTCTTTGTTTTAACAGAGTGCTTTCTTTATTCTTTTTCTTTGTAAGAGGGCAGACTCCCCTCCTTTTACATGCAGAAAGAATCTGCCTTTGTAAGAAATTTATTCTCTCCTGCCAGCTCATCATATTTGCTCACTTCTGTAATTAATGGATCAAACATGGCAATGGATCTGAAATTACTGTATCAGCTTTTTATCAGCTTTACTGATCTGGAAAAAAAGCAAACACCACTTCAGCTCATGGCAGTATCTATCACAGTTTCATGAATAATATCCTGAGGAGCTGTCATATAAAAAAAAAATAATAAAGGAACACAAAATTAATTTACTTGGGGATTAAAGCTAGATCCACTTATTTTAATTTTATTCCAAAATTACTCCCTTTTCATACCCTTGTGCGCTTATCAGACTCTTTGAAGACCAAAACAAAGCCTGTCATGAAAGGCCACTAGCCCAAGCACTCTCTGACAGCCCTTATCAGCCAAATCATGAGGAAATGAGCTGGGCTTAAAAGTGAGTTAGATAGAATTGGATAATAGCACAAAAATTCATGTATAAATTTCACAGGTATAGTAAAAAAGATATTACAAAATTTCTTCAAATAGAGAAAATATGTTTCCATTACCACTACCCAGATAATATGATGTTATTAATTCACAAGCATACCATATTTATTTTTTAATATGTGGCATTTTAGGGCATTTATTAGAATCATTGGTAAATGAAGAATTAAAACATTGCCTTTTACCTATTTACCTCCTGCCTGCTTCCTCCACTATTGCCAGTGGCAGTTAAAAGCAGTATCAAAGCAACAGTACATGCCTTCAATAAAGTAATGCATGCTCATATTCCTGAGTGTTCAAATGCAGCCACCCTTCCTTTTTAATACAAAAATAGTTATAACCTAGAATTCAGTCATCTGTGCTCATAAAGCACCAATGCAGAGAGACCAAAATCCTGAATGATGTCTTTGGTTGATAGCATACTATAGACTATTAGAACTGTCATTAATTTCCCAGAGATTAATAAGGGTCAGATATTCCCTCACATTGCCATGGAGAACTGCTGAAACATAAAGCTAACAAAAGATGTCTATGAAAAGACATGTGTGTTCATGTCTCTCTCTAAACACATTCAATATGTCAAATATTTCAAATGTCAATTTTTTTAGATGCCACAAACTCACCACTCTATATCCATTCTACATGTACCCTATATCTGACATAGGCTTCATAAGTAAGAGAGACTTCTTTTGTCTTAGGGAATTCGCATAAACTTGGAGCTAAGTCCGCATTAAAACACTGAATATACAAGCAATATAATCTCAAAGTTTTTCTTATTTCTAAGCATGCAGACTATATGCTTTTAAAGCAGTCACAAAGGAACTAACAGTGTCTCATGGTATTACACAACAAATTGAAATGTGGGTTCCAGGCACAATATGACCCAAAAAGGATAAATTAATTGCTTTAATATGTAGGTATGATGAACCAGGAACTGCAGTTTTGATAGGAATTACAGAAAGAAATATATGAAGGTATCAAGTAAGGTTTTCACTTACACTAAGCGTTGGTAAGGATTGCATATTGCATCTCAGAACATGAATGAAATTTCTGCTCAGGTTATACAGCAACCTGAATCTGGGTTAGCAATATTAACAATAAAAGGAGTGTTTAAACTGTATTGAACATGCCTCTACTTGAATTCAAAAGAACTGTTAGTTGAAAAGGATATTTACAGGACAAACATTTGCACAACAGTCTCCATAGGCTAGGACCTGAAATCAGGAGGTTCTGTTCCCATCTCAGCTATTGACATGCAATCTTGAACAAGTCTTTCTACATCTTTGACATTGTGTTTAGATACTTAACTTTCACAATGTAAGTATACAAGATAGAGTGCTCTTTGTTCAGCACACATGGCCCTGGGCTTGAGTACAGCCTCCTCATGTTACTAACAAAACAGACAGCACCTGTTAGTAAATACCAAAGTCACCAGTGATTTCAGAAGCACTTGATCATGCAAAGCAAGTGAACTACTGTACTCCAAGTAATCATTCATCTCAGTTCCTCTAGTTCTCGATTTGATATACATGAATTTCAGATATAACTATGCTTTCTCACAAGATTAAAAGCCAAAGCAAAATCCAAAACCACATCAGCTTTGTGAAGGAGAAATCGAAATAGCCATGAAACCCCGTATTTTACAGGATTCATGATTTTAATGTCCTTGGAACAGTTTTGTCTACAACTGTGGGATCAGAAGTTTGTGCTGGTACTGAGTATTACGTGGTGAATCAGTTTATTTGGCAACTGCCTGCAAGAGTTAAGAGTTATGAGAAGAAATCCAGTTAGAAATAAACCATTGCTCAGAAAAGAAATATGTCAGGGGATACAGGTGATAAGAGAAGCCTGAAGAAGCTAACCTTGTCATTCATGCCCAACAAAACGGCAGTACTTGAAGATACCAAAGCAGGACCTTAGTGAAAAGGTCATAGAAATTGCTGAACAGAAAGTTACACATTTTTATGATGAGCTGATACTTGACAGAAAAAAAAAAAAATAAATGACTCCGATATGCAATAAACTGAAAAAGCCAGAGGTATAACAACAGTGTACGTGGATAGGAAGAAAAGTTGGCAGCCAAAAGGCAGAACACAGCCAAGAACTTGCAACAGAAGCAGAGGTAAAGCAAAGCAGTACAAAGGGGTTAAACAAATGTTAGTCAGTAGCTGTAAGTCTGTAAAGACCAAGAGACATGTTGATAGTCTCATGATATAGATTGAAAAACATGGCATTTGTCTTCTCTAGGCAATGTTCTTTGCTTCATTATGTTTAAATAATTGAGAAAGGAATCTAGGAAGAAATTGGCACCTTTTGTCACTGTAGACTTCTAAATATAGAACAAAATGAATCAAGAATCTGTAGTTAAATTTCCAGATTTAAAGTATCAGTAGCAACCTCCAAGCTGTAATTATACTCTTGCTTGCTAGCAAAACCAAGCAACTGGTAAGTCTGGAAAAGAAACACTTTTAACACTGTTGGAAAATACTGATAAAAAGGCTAATTGTTATTTTACTGCACTTAATATTCTTATTGCATTTAGTTAGCAAACATACGTGACTTTTGTATATATATGTATGATCCACATATACTGTAAATATAATGCTCCAGTATACAGTAGAGCATTAGGATAGGTGAACATGAAATCCTATGCAGATATGCCTGATACAAAATCTCTCCAAGTGAGCATAAGAGTTCTAAGGTTTGGTCTTCAGCTGCTGTAAATAAACCTACTTTGCTTCCTTCTTCATGTCTAGTCCTGGGTCTGTATGGCAGATGGTTATGAATTTTTCAGTGTATCCCACAGTAGTAGAGCTTTTAACCAATTTACCCTTACTGGATGGCATTTGCATCATCTCCAAAAGCTATCCAAAAATATAGACTATGATTTACATTGTGGTGTAGGTGACCAGTGTCTAAGTATGGCACAAAATCAAGGCAATGGAAATTAGGAAAAGAAAGGAACACAGCTGAGAAAGAGGAGATAGAGTTGCCTACTCTGCTACAGCAAGAAAATAGTTAGAATTTGAGTACTGAAGAGTCATGCAAGAACAGGAAAGTAAGCAACTTATTATTACAGCTGGTGGTGACCTGCATCACAGAATCAACTCTCACAAAGGAAAGTGATAGGTTCAAGCCATGATGATTTGATTATTATTAGTATTTGAATCTGCAAGAACTCTCCACCAGTATTCAGTGGTATGCGGCCACAGAATCAAATTTGTCTATTTTTCTTGCCAAAAAAAACCATGTATGAAGTGTTTTGGTTTTCTTTTCAGGCCACTAGATTAAAGTCAATTCATTTAAAACATTTACATTTTTGCTTTCAGCTGTGTCACTATAAACGTGTAGTGAGACTGCAAGCACGGACCTGATGTTAAACAGAACATGTGGCAAGAGAAGCAAGCATGAAAAACTGCAGTTACAAGGAAAAATAAAATGTGAAAGCTACTAGTTTTCATCTTCTGTACAATATTAGTGCCTCTTTAAAAAATATGCAGACTTGTCATAAGCCAAAGTACATGCTAAGGAGTGATGCTAAGGAGGTCAGGAGGTGTTGTATGGGGAGCAACACATGGAGAACATGTTCATGTGTTCTCTGGCTGACATAGCCAACTATGTCAAAGCTCATCTGATAAAGACTGAAACTTCCAGGTTCATCTGTTTTTTTCTTCCATCTGTCAGCCTACCACACTCAAAGAGGTGTTCAAAACCTAGAAAAAAACGCTGAGACATCATCTGTAAGATAGGAAAAGGGTTTTTTTCCATGTGGTCACACAATATCAATGGAACATCCAAGTGAACAAATAGCATGAAATGCAAAAGCTGCAGAATAGCTTTCTAACATGCCTCAAATCATACCCTGATGCTTTCATGTCACAGCAGCATTTTTATATCTCACAGTGAAGTCAGTCCTAAAAAATCATTACGCCCAGGAAAACTAAGCAAGGCAATAATCTCCCTATATCTAACTCAAATGTTTATCAAGTTATTTAGTTTCATGACACCTGAATAATTTTGACATAAGCAAAATCTAGCTCATCTTTCCCCTTTCTTTACATTTAAGACTATGTATGCAAATGATTTCTGTTTTCTTCAGCTTTGCTAATTAACACACATCTACTTAAAGTTTTTATGCTTTCTTGTAATTATCTAGTATTAGCCAGAGATGGTCATACATTTGAGTCAATAGGGGCCTTTACTATGAAAGCCTCCGATGATTTCAAATGTATTTGTTAAGCACTCCACCAACATCTGGCCTTCCCACTTTACAACCAATCCTATATCATACCAAGGACTATAAAAACAAGTAAACACTAGTTCCAGAAAATATGATTGTGTGTAAGAAATATTTCAAACAGGAATGACAGCCATGAATCCATCTAAGCCTCTGTGGAACTACTTTACCCATGAATGCTAAAACATTATAACAGGGATTCTCTGATTATTAAATAAACAGGTTATTCCAATCTGCATATAGAGAAAGTTCATCACCTTGTTTTTCGCTTTTGCATAACCTCAAGCTTTCCTGCCATTTATTGGAATATATTTTGTTCATATTTTATTTTAGAATGTTTATAACAGAATTTAAGCCCCTCTTGGATGCTTGTGTTTATGCCCTTGTTAAAGAAGATTATCTTTCCAGAGATTCTGGGCATGAAAATTGCTTCTACAGGGATCTTTTGGGATCCAATTCTAAAAGAAGAGAGAGCATGCTCTGAGTGAGGAGGTGAGATTAGGAGAAGGCAGCAGAGGGACTGCATGAAGAGTGTGTCAGTATGAGATGGTAAAGACCTTGTTGCAGCTGGGTAGTTTGGAGAGTGCTGCGACACAATTCTTCTGGGATCAGGTGAAGAGGCATGCAGAAGCTCTCTGAGCAATCTAACAAGGTCTACCACTGCAGCTTTTGCTTCTCCTTTTCCTCACACAACTGTGCTTTCATCTTATCCAACAGACCTGCTGACATCACAGCTACTGAGATGTCGCTGAGGCCACAGCTGCCTAAACTGCTGCAGACCATCTCTCATTAAGCCTACTTGTTCACCACAGAAATGAAAAATAAGAAAGATTTAGATAGGTAGATCAATAGGAAAAGGAAAAGAGTAATAAAAGCACTGCTACCATAATTAATTCACATTTTCCAAGCAATCTCATGTCTAAGATTTCTAATAAAAGAGATGACCATATTCCATCTGAAGAAAAAAGGGGAGAAAAGGCTTTTCACTGACTGCCATTTTATCTCCTTCTTTTCCCCTATTATTAACATTATTCAAAGATCTTTACACTTTTAAAACAAGTAAGGTTAATCCTATGTGAAGCATCATTAACTCTTCTTGCATGCTTTGTGATTTTTCTTTTCCTCAGTAGGGACCGAAAGCACAACTACAGACTATGCAGTTAATTATAGCATAGCTGCTGCCTCAGCTGTGCTGTTATGACTGGTGGGAGAACTACAGGGGAGAATTGAAGAGGTCCTTTTCAAGGATGGCTAAAAGCCACTGGTTTTAGGGCCCCCCTGTGGCAAACCTCAGGATTCTGCTTCATTTTTATGTTCTATTTTGAACATCATGCACACCCTCAAGAATGAGGATCTCTAAGACACAGAGTTAATTTGCTCTGTTATATACTTCTGCACTGGCAGCTACAAAAGGGTCATTTCCAGGATCACTGTCATGGATGGACAAAAGATTTGGACATCAATCCAACCGAGCACAAGAACAGCATTATAGCACAACATTTTATTGTGTATTAGCTGCAGAAATAAAAAATGTCCTCTACATCTATTAAATAAAAAATGTCCTCTACATCTATTAAATTAAAATGTATAATTCTAATGGAAAGTCTGCACACATTGTTTTACAGCTTAGCTGGTTCTTCAATCCTTGCTTTGTTAGGAAAACAGTCTCTGAGACAAGGACACAAACCCATAAATCACATTTAGCTACATTTGCAACAGTCATTATTCACTTACTTCTCAAACAAAGCCCATGTAAGACATTTATATAATTCTTAATATAACCTTCATGACGATTTTTTAACAGCCCTGCTTCTTAAAAGTTAACATCAATGTAGCCTCTTCAACGCACGTGTACATAGTTTTATTTGTGGGAATTGACTGCTACACCAAATTCTTCTTGGAAGTGTTATGCTGCAAAGCTCTGTATTGTGTTATAAGTACTACCGTAAGAGCACATAGTGACCCCGCCCTCCACTATTTTGTTCCATTACTTTCAACAGATCATTTAAAAGCAATGAAACTTAATACGATAAAACAGAAATATCACATCAAATTAAAAGTGTCTTACATAATAGCAAGTGTTCTGTATCTTCAAGCAGTGGGTTGGAGTGGTTGAAACTTTGAACATTATCATGGGGGTGGAAAGAGAAGGAGACATAGCTTATGAAGACTGTACTTTTTAGCCTGAGAAATTCAGTGCAAGAAGGCCAATCTAATTTATGCAGTCTGTGTATTAAATGCTTAAAACATTTCAGAAGAATCTGAGTATACAACTATTTCAAGAAGCACCATAAGGTAAACAAGATTATATAAATGAAGGTAAAATATTCTAACACTGTCATCTTGTGTTCATCAAGAGAGAATTTTCGCTTTATTTTATTATTTACTGCCCAAGCTAACAACTTCTGATCACATTTTCTATTCCCAAAGTGTAGTCCATAACACCTTTCTTAGTAATGCTTTGCTGAATACCAAAGAACAAAAAAGTATATCCCAAGTCACTGAATATTTTAGTCAAAAACTCTGTGGAACTAAGGGTTTTTTTTCTTATTATCTCCCCTTCAGAAAACTGGTTTTTTTCCCCTCACTACAGCTAATGGCAGGCAGATTCCTGGCACCAAAAGTATATGGTGTGAACTCCTTTTCAGCTCCTAAATTACCCTCTGTCACTTTCAAGCAGTGCATTAGACTAAAATAAAGCTGAACACTATAACGATGGTGGAAAAAATATGTGGAAAGTAGCATATATATACAGGCTGCATTGTATAGGCTAAAATAAGAAACTAAGATAAAATAAGAATGCGTGAACTCTGACCACGACTACATGAGATTCCCTGCATCTATTTTATACATTCTGTAGCTTACAAGTATGGTTTTGCTTACTAAATGCCCAATTAGTTCATACACATTCATAGACCGTTTCAACTACTGGTGATTGAAACAGACACAATGAGGCTCTCTCTGCATAGTTTATTACTGACATAATCAAAGAATCACAGGACAAGACAAGTTGGAGGGAACCTCAAGAGTCCAGCATCCTGCTAAAAGCAGGGTAAGCTATGAGACCAGACCAGGTTATTCAGGGCTTGATCCACTCAGGTCTTGAAAACCTCCAAAGGAGACTGCAAAGCCTAAAATAATATGACTAATTACGTGCATTACATGGTATTTTCTTTCCTGACTGCTTGACTCTTAAGTTGACAGAGAAAAATTTAAAAATCTCCAGTGGGAATATGAGTGTATATATAAGCACACACATGCACAAACAGCAAAATATGCTTTCATAAACTTATTCATAATGCTTTTTGCTCCCATAAAATCTTTTTTAGGAAAGAGAGAAAAATACAAGGTTTTTAATACTGTAGGAATGTATAAATGGCTGAAGGAAAATGTAATGCCTCTGTGAATGAATATTAATTAATACTTTGCCAATTATCATAAGGAAAGATTCCTGAGTGGTGTTAGCATATGTTAACCCTGAGTCAGTGCAAGAGGAAAAGACTATTTCTGCTCAAAGGCTGAGGAAAAATATTTTCCATTTCCACACCTCAGAAGCTATTTACATTTTGTTTTTAACAGCTAACTCAATCTCCTTATATTTGTGACATAGTTCAAGCTACACACTGATAAGCTTTAACACCTGTTACCGAGCACTGATGGATTCATCTTATACTTCATGTTGGAAAACCGAGCATCTTTAAGTATAATGGGTGTAATATAAAATACTAAAACTGATTCATAGTAGCTCTCAAGAGAAACATTTTGGCTAATTGAGAATGTCTTTAGGTCAAGTATGTTTGTACCCAAAATGGTACAGCGGCTTTAAAATAATTGCTGAAGTAGATTTGTTTATTCTAAAAGTCCTTAGCACAGCTTTCATTATTCATTATTTATTTCTGTACAGCATCTTACATTGCATCTTTCACTTAAGTATCTCAAATCTCCACTAAAAGATATGACTAACCATATTTGGTTTCTCTTCTCTCTATTCCTCTTTTTCTTCAGGAACACTATCACATATACCACCTGAGTAAAGAGTGGGAAGAAAAAAAAAAAAGTGTCTCTAAGCATATGTGGTGGTGTTTGTCTGTCTTAAAGAAGCATTTCTCATTGTTTTTTGAGCACAAGGTAAAGTAGGCTGTTACCACCCTTAGCTCCTATGAGAGTCTGTCGCACAGATATTGGGACATTATGAATTTAATCTTTACAGTATTGCTATACTTCTGCAGTTATATGATCATTTTCATTGCTTGCCAAAGCAATGTGCACAGTTTCCTAAATTATGCAGACTATTTCATTTAATTAAATGAAAGCTGCCTTACTATCTTTCCTGGATATTGCTATTTAAGGCTACAGAACATAATATTCAATTTATATTTTTGTGGTCACTTATGGTTAATGTTCTGATAGTCTTCATTTACATTACATTACTGTTACTATTAGAGAATAAGTATAGGCCATTAATATGAATAATAACCATTTATGTACTATTAAATCTTGCATGGGATTATACTTTGATTGCAAGAAAAGACAGTAGTATTTTACAAATATACTATTGTCTCTCACAGGAAATTTATCTTCTGTATCTTTTCTAAAGGACCTAATTAACAAATATCATTTGTTCAACTGACAGTCCTGCCAGATGATGAGAAACAACTACCACATTTCTTAACACCACTTGCAAAATAGTTCACCAAAGAGATAAAAATGGGTGAATTTACTAAGTCTTTATGGTGAAGAAGCACACCAAATGATACATTTTCGCATTACAAATACAAAGGCCTAGCTGAAAAAAACCCAAGAGCTACCTGGTTACATAAAAATACATTCCTCAGTTTTAAGTCTCCAAGTGGCAAAGTCAGCAAGTTTCAAGCACACATTCACATGTACACTAATGTGGTTTTCTGCAAACCCTGCTTCCACTCAATAGTACTTACTCAGATCCACAGTTATGACATTTCTATCTTAGCACAATATAACACATACTTAAAGCATTTCCTCTTCTTAGATAATTCCATGATATTTCCATCTCACTTCCCTAAAGGAGATCTCATTATCTATTCTAAGAATAATTTAAGGAAAATTCTTACAGAAGGACCAACTGCTTAGAAATAATTCACCTGCCTCAAAAAATAAGCAACAACGATTCAGAACAAAGGAGTGTTGTTAAGGGCAGCAAAACATAAAAAGAATCATTACTGAAAGGCAAAATTAATAATTCTTCTGTGAGCAAAAAACTTGGGGACAACACATTTCCAACTCATTTGAAAATTAAGATGAAATTAACTCTGCCTTTTAGAAGCATGCAAACCACTTCTCAAAGCTACAATTAGCAGAACCTGGCTAAAAAAGACTCATTGGTTATTGAGGTTTGTGCACCTGACTAAAATCAAGAACCCCTACTTGGCACAGATAAAGAAATAATTTTATTAGTTAAAGGAAGTTTCTAGCTTGTATCGACAAATATAAAATCTCTTTCTCCAGCTGTCTGTGTTTACCTTGAATGCCCAAGGCATTTAGCAAATCTGGAGATATCCTTTCCATGATAACTGCCTGTCAGATTAAAAAGTGTAGCTTGAACTTGGGTACCTCAATGCTTAGTGTCATCTATCAAAATAGAATGTCATTCTCTCCTATTAGATTCTTCCCCTTTTAATTAGACTAATCACTAGCTCAAAAACAAGGACCACCAAAAAAAAAAAAAAAAGGAAGTACAGAAGTACACTGTATATGTATTGTTTGATAATTTTCAAGGAGAGATGACAGGGCCGACCAAGCCTTTCAAAAGTCTAACGTCCTTTCACTAATACCTACCCTGTAACACCAGCTGTGCTTCTAGAAGCAGCAAGCAGTACTGCAGAATAACCTGCACAGTCTGAGATCTGACCAGAAATGCAGCGTGATGTACTTGTCACAGGATGCCTGAGCTGTACTTCCCAGCAAAGGCAAAAGACTTAGGAGAAAAGTTGTAAATGGGACCCAGTGAGCAAGCAAGGATAGACTTCTTGAGAGCAGAGTTCATTGGACTGATATGCACAGTAAGGAAATTGTCAACTTGTTTGCTTCTACCCTGTCAAGGGAAGCAGTATTTTGTGCCTTTTTCTGAGAATTAACTAAGAATACAGCTCAATCATTTAATCTGTGTAAACCAACAGAATGTATATCATCAAAATTAGCTACTTGAACCAAAAGAAAAACATTATGGTCTTACAGATGATCAGAGAAAGAAGACAGAGAAGTTACTTACACAATCATCCATCACATTCATTAGTCCATTACACATCTTGATCCGTCATTTACACAAGTAAATACCATATGGTGTTGAACATCTTAATGTAAAGCTCAGTACAGAACCCAGTTAATGACAGCTAACAGAAATAATTAGGCAGGCGAGATAGCTAATATACATTCACTGTCACATATTTGCAGCCAGTAAATGACTGTACTGCATTGCAGGTGAGATGCAATTCTCTAAGGAAAACAAACTTAATTAAATTAAGCCAGTTACATACATAAGAGTTGTCAAAACTCCAAATAATCCAAATGAAAAATACTGGTTCAGCTCTGCATCCAGAGGAAATTGTCAATTTCTGACCGGAAAATCCAGCCCTAGTGTTTATTGTTTAACATGAATCTGATATAAAATAAGGAATACATAATTATAACTAAGACCAAAGACAATTATGCTCAACTGATTCCTATGCATGAGGCTACCACAAAATATCAGGGGCAAAATTAACTGCTAATGATTTCATAATGACAATCACCAGCTCTATTATCCTAACGGTCTGTAGTTGCAGAATACAACTGCAATGCACTCTGTAATTTCAGATACTGGAAGACAAAGCTCCAGTTTGTGTAAACTTCTGCCACCTGTCCTGTAGGCTTACTTCTGCCTGCAAAAACTAGAGGGATCTTTTATGCTCACAGCGAAAGCAAGGTTTCTGACTAGAGATATGTATCAATAATTATTTCTGTGGTTAATTGGCCAAACTGGGATGCTAAAAAGAAATTGAGTGTACTCCAGAATTTATTTATTTTTTTTTTTTTTTAGTATTTGCTGATAAAACTCAAAAGCAGGGAAAAAAATGTTTTGAAGTACGGCACTTATTAACAAAAGCATAAAGCTATATTTAGGAGACTTTGGAAAGACAAAGGTTTAATTTTAATTAAACTCAGCAACAAAGCTTTTTTTTCCTTTTTTTTTTTTAATGTACAAAGATATTTGACTTTCAAAGATTATATATATAGTTTCAATGGGGAGGGAACTCAATGCATTCAACACAAACTACTGATCAAAATATGTAATCTTTTTCTGAGAAAAGATAAATCAGAAATTTTTGCTCAGACCTAGCTAAATGCCTTCAACTGCACCCCTGTATGCTTGCAAGGATCAAATATTAAATATTATCTTTGTCCTGTAAACTTGTACAACCTGCTTTCTCAGATTCTTGTTCTCATCATTTTCATTATCCTCTTTACCTCCTGAATATTTTCGGTCTCAGAAGTCACACTCCTTTTTCTCCCACTTTATATTCTCCACACTGAAGGGATTAACTTCTAAAGTTACAAAGCCAAACCCAAACATTCTCCTCCTAAAGAGTTTTTTCTTTAAGATCACCAAATACTGATCTATTCCCTTCTGGAACTTTTATAAAAAGAAAGCAGCAGAAAGTAGCTCTATTAGTGTTGGAGAAACTACCCTGCATCTTCATCATGTAAGCTTATGGAGAATTTAGTCCATAATTATTGAAAACCTGCATTTGTCACAGCTATAGAAGCAAAAGGGCTTTTATACCTAAAAAGAGTATCCCTCTGTGATGTTGTATCTACAAAGGCACAAGCTAAACCAAGAAGAATGAAACTACACCATAATCACTGCAGAAACTGCAAGTGTGTCAAATGTGTAAAGCAATTCTTCAGAGGTACAATGCTAAGGTTGTCATGGCAACTCTTCTCACTCCTTCCCACTGATATTTGGCAAGAATTTCTACAATTTTTAAAGCACTTTTACTCCTTCCCTCCTAGCCCTTTTCCCCTACCTTCACATAATATGAATGATATCACTGAAAGTGAAGAGCATGGAAAAACATCGGTATGTAGCCACTTCACATAACAGACTGAAGATACATGTAGCCTATATATGTTGTGGGGTTTATGCTGTCACAAGTATGACAGTCCAGCTAGCCATAAAAGCTTTTTTTTTTTTTTCCCCCTGCAGAAGACATTGTGTGTTGTTGACATGTTAACTTTTACCAAAAGACTCTAGACAAGAACCAGCTTAAAAGGACTGGAAATCTGAGAGGTCTATGACCTTATAATTTCCATTACACCTGCAGACAAATTTTATGCCACTAGTATCCTCTCGTGCCTGCCTTCTGAAGAGCTACCTTGCTGCCCATGCATCTTTCTACAGTCAAAGATGTGTTTTGATTAGTAACAGAAGGATTCTTATGATTATGTTCACAGAGTAACTTTAGAAAATCAATCTAGAAAAAAAGGCAATCTTTTCCATCTGCACTGCAGTCACAATTTGTTCCACTCATAGTATTTGCTGTTCTCTCCATATTATGGCACAACATGTGTCATAAATATTCCAGAGTACCTGACTGCTCATCGCCTGAATTTTTGCAGTCTAAAGCCCTATCTGCTGATAGGGTGCTCAGTCAGCTAATAGGATTTCTGCTCACAATTTTGAAAAACCTGTAGCTTTGTTGTGCAAGAACCAATTGTCTTAAACTTTTAACTAAACAGTAAAAGGCAGCACCAATGTGCCACATCTCTCTGCTCAAGCATGAGGGTGAAATTGAAGAGCTTAGCTCTCAGAGGAACAGTGCCTGCCTCTGGCTTCTCTCTGAAGCCCATGGAATGCTCCCCCGCTTCCCAGCGATGAGTGTGTGCCCATGGGTGATTTCTGTTCCCAGCCAGCTTATATGAAAAAGAAATTCATTTTCATGCAGTTGTGAAGATACATGATTTCTAATTTCCTTCTCCAGAAACAAAGCGTCTGTCTCAGAGCGTATGTCCCTAGTTCAAGGTCCTTTGAACACAACGGCTTCACAGTAAATTGACCAAATTTTTGCATAAAGTATTTTTATGGCTTGATCTTTCAAGGACAATCACTCAAACATGCTAACAGCATTCTGGGCTATATTCTTTTTTTTTTTCTCAAAAAAAGTAAAATTATTTTGGCAAAAACAAAAGGTCCATATAGTCCAGTGTCCTGTTTCTAGTAGCAGCCAGGATTCAGGGTGATTCCAGCATCTGTGGATCATATTTCTATGCAAACCCGAAGCCTATGTACACAGCTGCAGGAAGACTTTGTATTTATCAATTTCTGATGTAGGCCCTGTGAGTACTTTACAGATTTTTCTATGTGAAAGTATGTGTGTGGAAACTATTCCACAATTAACAGTATCCACAAAGTGCTACAAATATCCTGAAAACTCCAGTGGATAGTAACTAAGACCATGCAAATCCATGCTGGCAGCTTGTGAAAGGCAGACACTTTATCTCCACACAATTCACATTCAAATGCAAGGAAAGTACTTGTGTTTTTAAACAAATGACCAGACCAAACTTACCACGTTATAGTAGCATACATATAGCTACAGACATCACGACGGTCAGCAGAGGAATAGTCAGTTATGAGGTATTGCTGACATTTGAAAGAACTCCCTGAATAATATACTTATTACCATAGGACAATTCCACAGGACATAGGACAGGATCAATCCTTCAGACGAATGTCACATAAATACCTACTGTGTTGTCCTCTACAATTATGTCTGATCAGTTAAGGGGAATCTGTTCTGTTTAATACACATAAGTATAAACTGTCAATTGTCTTTGCTAAGGTGCAAACAAAAGAATTGTAGGTTTGTCTTACTAAAAATAGTAAGACTTAACGTGAACTGGAATAAAGCTGTTTTACAAAAAGGTCTCAGTCCTTCAATCTTTGTACTCGCTATTCCAGATTTTAGCATTTGAGAATACTATTAAGCAGTTGGAGATTTTTCAGTAATGTAAACATTGTATTATAGCTAAAACTTGATCAGTTTACTCTTTAGTATGAGTACAACCTGAAAGAAATTACTCACAAAAACAGCTCAACAAAATAATTTTCCTTTCAAGTTTCCCATAGTGTTTCCCCTTGCTATAGTAGTTGTCCCCAGCCAAACGCCTAGGTGAAGAAGGGATACAGTGGGTCTAAATGGCTGTTACCCTTCCACAGTGATTTCCTGTAGGAGGTGAGACTGGTCACCATTGGCGGAGCTGCTCCTTTACATCATGTGGCAAAGGTGCATGCACCAAAATCTAAATTTCTCAGACTCGAGCCCTCCAACAGACTTAAGGACACAGGACATGCAGCCATCACTACCTGACTAACTACTCCAGAATAAAAAATGGGGGAAAGGTCACAAGTTCTACCATCAGAATTTCCTCAAGGTAAACATCCTATCAACATGCTTCATCTCCACCAGGCATTACTGTACTGTGTATATTTAGTAAGACCAACACAGCTGCTGCTTTTGAATAAAGTCGGAGCTCAGATCCTTCTTCTTGCTACTCTTTTTATTCTTCTACAGGAAACAGAAGTAGATTCTTAGATAAGCATTGCAGACTATACAGATCAAAATTAACACAGAGGCCAAAACACATTCCCAGAGCGCTGGTACAACATGATGCACGAAGCACACCTCAATAGGTACATGGCTACCATTCCAAATATTTCTTAAGCATATCTTCATGTAGAAAATGTTACAGAAATCTGAAGTCAATAAAAGGGCCAAATAATTGCAGTGAAGCCTATATCTAAAATGGTTTTACTCTTTTGTACACCTTTACTGAATAGAAGACTCTGTGTCAGGCATGATAGATGAATATCTTAAGGATTTGGTGAACACAATCTGTTCCTTAATAAAAATGCATCAACTGTAACCAGCAAATGGGATGGAGAGTAACTTAGCTAAGAGTGACCAGAACTGAATGGAACACATGCCAAGTCATTACCAATAGTTCAAAAACCTGTGAAGATTTTACCAGTTTGCTAGTGCAGGTTTATGAGCATATTTGTCAAAATATACATTGCATTGCCTAAGCTGGCTACTTTTCACAGCAGGTTACTGCTGTCAATAAACAGCATCACTCTTCTCTTACAGTGTGTATTGGAGGTGGGGGCAAGGCTAGAAGAGGGATCAGTAGATACTTTACATGAACAGGTCACACAGATTTGCAGGGAGAAATCTCACTCCAACTGTTGAGAATTTGGTTCCTAGTACAGAGACAATTAGGTACTGAGACACTTCTATTATTGTAAATTATAGCTTCATTAACCGTAGAAAAATGGTAAAACTGGAGAAGTTTGTGTGCTGTACACACAAGGAAAACAGAAAGACTAAGTAGGTATGGTTTTGTATGTTTATATCTGTATCTATAGCAGAGAAAGGCAGAGCAACACAAAACATGGAGAAAAGGGGGGTGAATATATTTACTCATAAGCAGTGCTCTTTCAAGGGCCAGCACAGGACCTAACAGCCCTGTAAAATGAACGGAAGTCTTAAGCTTTATGGGCTTCAATTCATCTAGGTAATGAATGAGCATGTGTTGATATTCTGCTCATTTTATTTACAAGTCATGGACTGGCCTGGATCTACACTAAAATATACCATAGTGAGAATGGGATATGTACTAAATGGGAACTGCAAACTGTATTGCTATCAGTTGCTGAAAGCAGTGTGCAAAGCATTGGCCATAGCCTTCTTGTGTGGGACAGAAAGCACAACTAGTAAGAGAACATGAGATTAGCACACTAGAATAGACACCTCATGAGCCTCCACAAATGGAGAACTGCTGCATGTACATAAATAAGTCAGTTTGGCTGGGGTTGGAGGTTCCCTTCATGTCTTTTCATTGGCAGTAAATCTAGAGATGCTATTGCATTAGATGGTTAAAAAGCTGTCGTGCCGTCTTGCCTCACATTTTCATGGGCTATTCAACATAGCACAGGACAGTGCATCATTGTGTTCAACATGAAGGTGCAGGAAAACTCTTTGGCAGATTCAGCACAGCTGGCAAATTTGACATCTATATCATGTACAAGACAGATTTCCAGTTGTTTCTGTATGGTCACTATTCAATCACAGGGAAACAGAGAACAGTGCTAGCATAATACAAAATTTGCAGGGTCTAACTCTACTATAGTACAGTCTTAACAATAATCAAATCTGCTTTAAAGCGTATTCCTCCATTGTGTGTCTTTTTAACCTCTGAAATATTTTAATATGATCATGAAAGATGTAAAAGTAAAGGGGGAAAAAAGGGGGGAGGGGGGAGGAAAAAAGAGAGGCATAAAGGTATAAAGTCTTTTAGAGAGCAGTACTGTGTAACTACTCTTGGGTAATGAAATAATCAGTCTAAGGGGTGACTGATACTGGAAAGTGAGCGTGGCGTGTTATTGAAAGATGATACAAATGAATAGGATTGATATGATATAGCAAACATAATAAGTACATGATAAAAATCTGTTAAAATACACTCTTTCAGACTTTTTCTATAGTCAATAACATTGTTGCTCCTGATTCATCACCCGCTGGAAGATAACTGAACTGATTTCAGCAAGTGTTTATTGGAACCTACTTGTGTTTTCTTAAGGCTATTTATAGGAAGGACATGAGCTTCTGCAATTATAATTTGGCATCTGGATAAGCCTAGTGGATTTGAACTCTAGTTTTTCTTCAGTATAACCTGAGAAGTATGCAAGGACATAAGCTCTTCTGTTGATTACACCAGTCGTTTAATCTCTTCAAAAAAGCAAGAATATAATTTTGTGTTTTAAGAAAAAAATATGTACTTATTTATGCAAATGAGGGCTGGTTTTATCTGAAAAAAACGGGGAAGATAGAATGGTCATGAAAACCCTCAACAAGCACTTCCCGATTTCATAGTAAAAAACACCACTGAATCAAAAACATGTCAAAGGTAACAAGAGAATGCATGACATGAGTTAACTTGTAAATATAAGTCACCTACCTTTGACAAATATGAAATCTCCACCTGTTTTGCTCCAAGCACTGCAAATGGTTGCTTATAAGAAGAAAGCAATGGCTAACAGTACCTCACTGTCTCCCCTAAAAGAAAAACGGACAAAAATCTGCATTTTTATCTATGTTGTGTTCACATCTTACATACATACCTATTGAGCATTTATGCCATCGTAGGTTTAACATCACAAACATAGCCAAGCATTAATAAGTCAATGTAATTTTATATACATTTCCCTGGCACAAATGAGCCCTGATTAAAGCCATTCACCTCTAGATTCCCACTCATTACTTGGGATTTCTGTTCTGTTAGTAATGTTTTCTCCAGGTGCAACGCAGCAATGTAGTAGGAAATCTATAATCACCTTCCTTCACATTAAGTAGTGGGAACACCCCATGCTTTTATACTTTTCAATAATCATTTATTCATATATATTAAGACTCACTGCATGTACCCACTTACCATTTTGTTGTAAAAATTTAAAACAGTGAACAGCAAGTTGGATAAAATTGCAGCTTTTAGAAAAAGGGGGGAAAAAGGTTCTGAAGGGAGGGCAAACAGTTTCTCTCAGGAGCATAAAGCTGTCACGACAGGTGACTCATGTTGGGCTGTATTAGTCATGTCATGGCACATTACATAACCAGAGGGAATTGACACAACATAAACTGACACATCACAACATAGCTTGTCAGCAGTGATATGTATAAAGCCAGGCTTTTTAAAGCAAACACAGGGAAGAAAGCATTGTGGGTTTTATAAACACCACTTTGGAGGAGAGAGGGAAAAAAATGGTGTGAAACATTCCGCTGCGAGTTATATTTTTGCAAGGAGACATTCTGTTACCCCTAGCTTTTTGGAGGATTTGAATTGAGCAGACTTGCTGATTTCAGTGGGCTGAATTCAGCTGAACCCCCAAATAGCTTAATCCTTTTCCTCAATAGCAAATTTGGTCATGCACATTTAGCAATTTTATAGTTTTCCTTTAGATACTATATTCCTACCTGCTGCCTGACCTGGTGATGCTCATTTAGGTAACAGTGTAACTATGTATAGCCTACAGCTCACCAGGTGCCTCACCGCACGTCAGCTCACACTGCGGTAAACCATACACCTGAAATTCCCCAGGATTTGGTACCCCCAGCCCCCCATTTTGATTTGGAAAACGCTTTTCACCTTTGGCTTTGCTGCACGCTTTGGAAAAAGGAGAGCTTGCATTCACCATAATTAGAGAAGTCGCGTCGCACAAACAAAAGCTACAAACCTTATTTCTTTCTGCTTTTTTGAGTGTGCAGAGGGACACGTGTATCTTCCC
>JAVJGJ010000002.1:24798231-24831188 GCA_035590215.1 Microhierax caerulescens
GCGAGCACGCGCCGAGAGCGGGAAGGCGCTCCCGCTCTCGGCGCGTGCTCGCTGGCGTCTCCTCGGCTGAGGCGCGTCCCCGTCCTCAGGTTCCTCCTGACAGCTGGAGCGGTCGCTACCCGCCCTGGAAGTGTGAGGGAAACGATTCCAAACGGGTGGCACCCACAAGAGGGACGCTTTTACCTCAGAGCTTGCCTTTGTGCTCAGCCAGGTGCTGTCCCTGCCGAACGGCAGCCAGGGCGGTGCGGCTGGCAGCAGCCGTCTGCCAGCTATGGCGGTGAGGGATGTATCGCCACCGCCGACACCCAGCTGGGGCTTGATGAGCTATAAACAGGCCCTTTCCCAGGTGAATCAAATCCCACAGCCTAGCCGGGCCAACAGGAGCTATGCTAAGCTCCCTTCCGATGGGAATAACCTCTACAGCTCAGGAGCAGTGGGGCACCCGCTTCCATGAGCCACCTACCAAAACGTTCATATCATGGGCTACAGTCCCCACGATGCAGGCTCCAAAGGGACGCTGAAAAGCCTGCAGATCCACACAAGCATCAATGATGGGCTCTGAAGGGAATGACCACGTTTCAGCTGTGGCAGGGCAAGACCGAGGCTTTCCTCAGAGCCTCCCTCACAGCTCAGTTGGCTAATACGGGGACTTCACAAAAAACGTACTGTGACAGCTTCCAAATTCCTGCTCTTAGGATGATGAACTTGAAATAGTTTATCACTATCACTATTTCTGGCATCATCGCTGACTTCCATGAGCAAAGATAAATGCACATAATTAGAAGGCAGACTGGTGGAGGCCAGTTTGCATCATATGTTCATGAACATACGAAGGGGGTTTTTTTGTTGCTTTTCATTAAAAATCTGGCTTCTTACACAGCCTCTTCCGAGGATTATCGTTAAATACTCAAATACAATTAAATAGGAAATAGTGTTTAAATGCAGCTGTTCAAATCACAAAGCAGAGCACACATACCCCTCTAGAGATTAAACGCAAGTCCGATTACATTTTCCAAACCTGACAAACTACAAGCCTACATATTAACAAACCAATCCACTGTTTAAAGTACACCCGAACATAAGAGGTGAGGAGCCAGGCTTGGGAAAGTTGTTTACTTGATCCTAACACACACAGAGCTCCAGCATTCACTCATGAGGCTCTGCAGAAATGTCAGGGATTAGCAATGGGACAGTGCAGGGAAGCAGTACGTGACACATGGTGCTGAACCTCAGTGCATTCTTCCCATTTCCCTTACAGCAACCCACTTACCTCTGTGTGAGTATAAATGCTTAACCAAAATCCCAGTCCAGGTGAAGTTTGGAGAGAATCTGAAATTAGCCTGAAAATTCAAAGAGGACACTGCTGTATCCAGTGAGAAGATACAGCACAACCATTTAAAAATACAGAGACCTGACTACAATCTACCTGTCCAGTGCAGGGCTGGAACATGCATGAGATGTGGGCAGCCAATATAATTAACCAATGATTCCTCTACAGGCCAGCAGGTCTATCAATCAGGACATTCTCTCAGACATCCTCAGGCCTTCACAGTTCACACACCAGTTGACAAAAGCAGCCCCTACGCTGCTTACATATTTTACATATGAGTAAACTTTCAGGGAACTTTTCAACCTCAGCTATTTAAGCACTGAAGCAGTTCTGCCACTGGGAACAAGCTTCACACCTACAGTCTTTATACTACTCTAGGCTTAACAGAAGTATTATATTCAACCTGCAATTCACTCTGGAAACTTGATTTGCAAGTGGACATGCTAGAGTCATAACTGACATGGCACGTCCTTCCAGCAGAGGCGAGCATTTGGAAAGAAGGAAAGATTTAAACCATGGGATGGTACTTTGAGCACAGGATGTTGCTTTTAATAGGGTAAGAAGTGGCAGTCACTAGGTAAATAAGATTGACCTTCTCATTTGCAGTGCTTGCCACAGATCCCATGTGACTGGATTTGCATATCCCCAGCTCCTCCCTCCTTGCCTGGAACTTTATAAATCTGGTAACACTTTTTAAACAGAAGTAATTAATTCTTAATGTGAAAAGTACTATGATATGTGTTTGCAAATAGCATGACTTTTCTTTTACATTGCTTCCATTTAGATTATACTTAATGGTAATTTTTAGAATTAGTTTGTTACAGAAAAAGAACTGTAGAGCTTTATTTACTGATCATGTTAGTTTTCTTGTTTCCTTTTATGAAACTTTTTTCCAAATCAAGAATATATAAAAAAACCCAACATCCAAAACATCGTGAGTGCCGTTCTTTTATGTCAAGCAGAAATTAATTGCATGGTTAGAAACAGCCTTTCTGTAAATGATTACCTTAGAGCCTATCCATTTTGAAGCCCATGTTCTTCAGAGGTAAGATGAATGCACCCACTATATGTTTTCCTCATCCCTCCATCATGTAAACAGTAAACACACAGACACAGTAAGTCTGTATATTTGATCATCTGTACAATAGCACACTTCGTTTCCAATCATGCTTTTAAAGATGCACACTAAATGCACACTAACCTGAGCAAAAATAACCTGAAAGAAAACTATGCTACACTCACATAAGGCTTCATCATTCTTTATAATAATGAGAGAAGCCTCTGAGAGAAATAGCTTTCCTTTTGTTTATTTTTTATCTTTGGTTTATGAAGTTGTAATAGAGAAGTGTAAAAACAGCTGTGGCAATGTGATCACCCCAACTTAAGGGCAATGTCTTTTCACTCATCGAGCTTTTTTTAGAGCTGTCACTTGTTAAAAACACTGTCACCTAAAATGAATTTACAGAAGAGGCTTTGCTTTATACACATGGCCTGAAACACTTATACTGTAACATCACAGCAAACAAAATAAAAGGAAAGTGATTGTACAGTCTAAGACTGGCTAATTTTTACCAATTTCATACAAATTCTACGATTTGGTATTAATATGCTCTGTTGCTAAGGAGCTCCTCTTCCATTTTGTTCTTAAACAATGGTTTTGTTCTTGGTTAAAGTAGTATCTACACCGAAACACCACGCTCTTTTGCACTCAGAAAGATACCAATTTCAAGGTATCAACAAATCAAAAATTTCTCCAATACAAACTGTGCTCAGACATAGAAACACTGGGCTTATTCTTTAAGTTTTTTGAGTTTTTTCCTACAGCAGGACCTAAGAAAGTTCAAACAAACAAAAAAGGCATTTTTCACCTTCATACATCACACTCACATAAACACATCTAGCAGACTTTATTTGCAAGTGCAACCCCCTCTCTCCTGTCCTACAATCATCTCTTTTCCTGCCTGAAACCTGTGGATACCTTTCCACACATCCAAAAATCACTCAGATACCATGGAATGAAACTGCATTAGCCATGGATAACCCTAGGGTGGGTCCATTGCTAGCTAGAGTGAAAGGCAAAAATGATACATCTGGAGTAACAGGGAGAATGAAGCAAAACATGTGCTTTCAAATTTTACAAGATCTGCTGCATATTTGAGCAGTTTTATGGCAACTCTACCCCCAGATTGACCAAAAAAAGATTCTCCCCAGCCAAACAAACCACAAGTTTCTACACTCAGCGTATCTTCCTTAATGTTACCCTGTTAGGTTCCTGGTGTTTACTGCAGATGGTGCCTTTGAGGATATTTTCAGAGAACCAGGAAATAACTGACAAATTTCACAGAATGGAAAAAAAACCCCACTCTTCAGAAAGTGAGTAAAATTATGCTAGTCTGCTAAGGATAGGTTATCTACACACAAATCTAGTTACCTTGAATCAACATGTTGGACGGCAGCTTTAAAATCCAGGAGGACACATACTATTTAATAGCTGCAATAGTACCGATCTATTCTCCTACAGTAATGACTGAAGCTTAAGATGCCTCTCGAGATGAAAAAAATGCACTCTTAATGGAACTTTACTGATATCAAAGTGAAATTGGCTGCATACTTTTGTCTAGGATCCTCTCTATAAATATGTGGATCAGATGTATCCTTTAATCATAAAAGAAAATAAAAATTGAAATCATTGTTGTTCAAATGCACAAAGTTTTCCACACGTCTCAACATCCTGAGTGCTTGGACTGCATGCCAGAAATGCATCGTGCCCATTTAAATTGCTGAAGGCCTTTGACAGGCCATAAAACAAAAATAGAAAAGTCTGCATTGTATTTTAATTAGGAACAAAAGATATTTTACATGGATAAAGACATCCCTTGAAACACAAGCTCATGGAAACGGGGCAATTTGACTCTGAATAGCAGTTTAAACTCACAATGTGGTTTCCATTTCTTTCCCAAGGCAAGGGCCACCATTTCAATAGTATAGAGGGTCTAAGGATTTTCTTTGGGATAAAAGAGACTGGACATGTACTGTTTTTTCAGTTGACAAGGACAGAATAATTCAATGTAGCCATGTTTATTCTTTGCCAGTCATATGTGGTATGAGGCTTGAGAACCTGACCTGTGATGAAAAGAAACCTTAGGAACTACTGAGCTCATTGATGATTTGAAAGCACTGCATTTGTCTGGAGGTTTGTGCCAACAACCTTATGTGCTTATTTTCTGGAGAGACTGTTTATGGAGTATTTA
Source organism: Microhierax caerulescens (assembly GCA_035590215.1). NCBI lineage: Eukaryota > Metazoa > Chordata > Aves > Falconiformes > Falconidae > Microhierax > Microhierax caerulescens. The sequence continues at coordinate 24,802,813 of JAVJGJ010000002.1, forward strand.
ACTGCCAAAATGAAATAATTCACTTGAGATACTGTTCTTGAAGAAAAGATTACATAGCCTGTAGCCCAGTTCTATATATTGTTGAAACCTCAACATTGAGTAAACTTAAGAGCTTCACTAGGCCTTAAATCCTATTCCTGATAAAACGCTATTAGAAGCCAGTATATGAAATCATAGCATTTAGTCTATTTAGCATGCTCTAAAACTTTTTTCTTACAGTGACTGGATAAATGTACTGTAATACATATATTACCTTATATACAAGAAGTAGGGTGTACAACTGAAAGCAAAGTTTGGAGCATATTAAACTAGAAATTGAAGGATCCCCAGTTTAAACCCATGGCTTTGCAGTTGTGACTTGGAAGAAGTGTCCTGGGGATAAGAAATAGTAATTTATGCAAAAGACAGTAAATGCTCAATAGAAAAAGTTCAGTGTCCTATGGAAATATCCAGATTAACTCAGAATGAACTGACTTGATTACTAAAAGCTGGGCAGCGGGAGAGGAAGTATCCTTTAAGTTTGTATGACCCTAGTAATGGGTCACAGCTATGCCACTTCCAGTACCCAGCTGAGCTCTTTGAGATCTAGCATAAATAATTCAGCATATTGACTTCATTAAATAAATCAAATTACATAAATTAAATCATAACACTGTCCCAAAATAACATTCATGTCAGCCACATCAAGCATATTCCAGATTTTCTCCATGTCCTACAATACTTCAGACTGCAGAATGACGGCCTTTCAGTATGACTACATCACTGAGAAAAGCAGAGGCAGAGCCTCGTCACCACCAATGTTATCCTTTTATGTAACCCAAACAGGACTACTCTCTTGTTTACAATGAAAATGTTTAATGGAAGAACACAATATACAACATAGAGATGAAACAGGCTAGGATCAGTAAGAGATTAATTAATGTTCTATAATAAATTCTGTAGCCCAAATATTTAGTACATCTATGCTACTGGCACATCCCCTTCTGTCTTTAAAATGGACGAGGTCACATAGGAGTTAGTTCGCTTCTGGGTCCACTATTTTCCATAGTATACATCGGCCTTGTGTCATGCATTGATGTACGCTGCAAAAGCCTTGAAAAATAAATCTCTCAGGGATGTTGTGACCTTGTATGGTCACAATGGTCTCCCCTCATTTGTTTTAATGAAGCCCCCTTATATGTGTTCACCATGCTGTAAATTAGAAGCCTAGATTAGAACAACTATCCCAGGATTTGGGGGGAAAGTTCCAGCAAACAGTTTTCCTAGTGCAAAATAAATCAAGATATGACGCTTTCCAAACTGTCACGGTTTGTGGGTTTTTTTCTAGACTTTCATATCTAGGTCATACAGTCATGTAACATCCTTGGGTGTGATCACAGCTATTGATTCCAGTGCTGAATGTGACAGACTAAATGGTACATAATCACAACAGTGCATGAAACAGCAAGAAGGGTAGCCCAGGTCAGTCTTTAATTGGTAAGCACATGCCTGCTGAAAGTAACAGCAAGAAAATGCCCTAAAAAAAGAAACACCACCAACAACAAACAAACTTTATGACAATCATTTACATCTAACAAAGTAATTTCCTGACTGAAAAGGAAATAAATTATTAAAAAATGTTTGTCTCTTGTATGCTTAACCACACTCAATAAAGTTAGACTAAATTAATTTCAGAAATTGATTATTTAAACGGTATTACCCTGTGCAAGTATTATCCCTGTGCATACATCCTCACTAAGAATTAAAGACAAGATTTCAAAACCGATTCAACTGATTTCAGAAGAGCCAAACCAATGCTGTAGAAGGCTGCATGGCTTCTCAGCTCTCTTCAGAAACAAAATACTGATGGAGTAGAAATTTCTCAATTTTATTTTTTAGTTTTCCTTTTCAAAAAGGAAAAAAAAATAACTGTTCTATCATAAGAGAGGTGCTTAATCTGTGTTATTAGTGGTGGAAATTGTTCTCTTTCCAACTCTCACGTATTTTGTCCTGGTCTTTCTCCCAAAGGTCTGTAGATGCCATGGTGCTTTACAAACTGATGTTTGTCATTAACGCATCTGAGATTTAATCTATTGATTACTCTGAAAATGAGGACTGAGATTGTAAAATGGTGTTTTGGGCTAAATGAGAACAAATCACATGGGGAAAGGACTTTATAGGTTCAGTGGCCCACATGACCAAGGGAATTCTGTACTAGGTGTACCTGGCAGCTGGTATTCAACTTCTATGTATCAGATGATAGCAATGGGGGCTGAAAGTAAGTAATTTATAGATTACAGTGATTTGATCTGATTTGGACTGAAGAGCCAAAGCTTACTCGTCAGCAGGAAAGATTTCAGCTTACCATTTATACAACCACTTTAACTTCAGGTATAATATATCACACAAGTACCATCAACCATCAAACAAAATAACTTCTATTTACGGTCTTTTAGCTATGTATAATATACTGAAACAGAGCTTACTACTGTGGGATGTAATGTTGACCTCTTCAGAGCTTCGTTATCTAAAATACAATTTCTGTCAAAATTTTACTATCAAGTGTTGTATAGAATGGACTATTGCCAGAACTACTCTGGTTTAGGGCATATTTTTAATAGATAATAAAATAATCACAGTTAATAATTACAGTGGGACTTTAAAATGTAAGATCAGCAAATATCGTTCATTAAATTCCTCTAATTAAACTAACCTTCCTTATAGAAAGTAATAGAACATGAATGACAGCCAACAGCTCAGACACCTGTTAAAATTGGTTTGTTCAGGACAGTGCTCATACATCATGCTACATAAACACAAGTAGCATTGATTAGAGACATTCTACTGAGCATACTGTAACAATGGCACAATGGCATCTAAATGCTTTATTTTACTTTTATTACCTCAGGGTAATGAATTGTAATGTAAAGAGCTGATGAGTAATTAAACTCATCAGCTGTGGATTTAGAGATATTTTTAGTATCACATGATGGAAAATCCTCTCAAGAGTAGCAAGGATATATTTTCACAGCATATATTATATTCCTTAACAGGTCTCACAAGGGAGCACTTCATACTGTTTCTAAATGCTGAAATTATGAAAGAAGACTTTCTATATTCATTTTTTATTTCTTCCCTGTGCAGGATCAAGACCTTTAGATAGAACTTCTTGGTGAGCTAAAGCAATTCTCTGCTTCCTGAGTACCAACTGGGATACAGTAGGTCTGCCCACAGATACCAAATACATGTCATCAGATAATGTTATTGAAATGGTCAAGGTCAATTCTAAAACCTTTTACCTTTTTTTTAATTGCTGCAAAGTATCCCTTCTAATATCCAGCTTAAAATTATCCAACACTAGTTTATACCTCTTTGTTTGTCAGCCTGTAATAGTAATTTTCATTCCTTCTTCTGAACTTCTCAAAGCAAAGAGAAGGTGCAATCACAGGCCCTTTTGGCTTCCCATATCCTGAAATAAGAAGTCCAAACTTTTAGATTCCTCTTAGATTAAATGCTTTGTTGGCCACGGCTGGTCTTTTCCGAGCATATGCTACTTAGTTCACCCACCTAGTAGTATTCCAAGTAATATTATCTTGCTAATGCTCTTTACAGCCACAATTAAATCTCCCTCATCTCAGAAATACCTGCTCTTAGGCATTCTGGGATTATTTTTTTATTATTATTTTTCTTCAACGCTGAAGAAGATTGATTGCTCAAGGAAATTCATCAATAAATTAGTATAGTTCAGTTCTTTTCCTATTGAGGAACGCTGAGCTTACAACACAAACTATTTATGAATAGTCCCCAAAAGCTTCCCAATGCACCATCTATTATATTTTGTCCCTGTTCTACCAAGAGAATTGCTCAGAGCATCCAGATCTGATATTCCAGTCTTCCTTTGTACTGAAATTCCACATTTAGGCATTACAGATACTAGCTTAGATATTGAATGCAGCTTAGTTAAGGGCCCTGAAACAAGTGTGTTTATTACAAACCATAAATATAGGAAATGGAAACAGTAAACTGTAAGCAGACCATAGGAAATGGTGGAAAGTAGGCTGACACTGTGGGCTACAAAAATATGAGCTACAGCTACCGCAAACTGCAGAGAGTGTTTTATCATAATGGCAAACAGAAATTAACAACAGTAAACTGCCCCTTTTGGCACCCTCACAGCAAGCAGAAAACAAACAAACAAACAAAACCCACAACCAAACAAAAACAAAACCATGTAGAAACTGCTTCCTACTCTCTTAAGCAAGAATGTCAATGAAGCCTTAGTTCTATATCCTGACCGTCCTACTGTATGGGCATTAAGCCCAGTTAGAGCTTCAAAAGTGAGCCAGGCTCATGCCTGCTGAGCAGTACTAGCATACAGAAACTGAGTAATAGCTAGAGCTGCCACTCAGCCCTGCTGCTGCAAGCCCTGTACCACTCACTTCATGCACACACCTGAGAATCACTGAAGGTGATTTGGAGGAGGCTGATCTGAGTGACAAGCACAGAGCTCAAAGAGGGAGACTGAAGGGACGAATCATCAGCCATATGGGAGATGGCAGGTTTTTTCACTGCTTCCTGAACCTGATCATCATGTACTTTAGCTTCTTTAACCAGCCTGATGCTGCCTTCATATTGCTTTGGGGGCTTTTCCTACTCTCAGTTGTATTCAGCCAAATGTCTGCCAGAACCCTCAGTGAGAGCTGCTGCTCTTTGCTTTCTGTAGTGAAATGGATGATGAATTGTTCCAGACATTACCTACCTCAGGCTTGGAAATCCACCCAAAGTTCCAAATAACCTGCTAAGCATTCACTTCCTTCATATTATGTCTGTGTTCCAGATTCCACCTTAGAGCAAAAATATGACTGCTCGATGATTCAGCAATTCCATTCCAATCTTTGCCCTTTGCAAGAAATTCCACTGTACTATACCTTTTTGGTCTATTTCTTACAACTTAGTAAGCATCCAGGGGAAAAGCACCTTCTGTCTCAGTGGGGTGTACCCAGGGAGCTGGTGGCATCTCCTGCTTAGCAGGTAAGACTAACAAAAAGGACGTCTTTCCAATTATTTTTGTTAAATCACATTGTGTCCTGGTTTTTGTTGTTGGGTTTTGGTTTTTTTTCTGTTCTGGCTTTCAACATATATACAACCAATACATAAGCATACTTAGCCATTCCTTGCAAGAGCCTACGATCAACATACAAAGAGCTTGTATTAGTGCTAAATAATTTTTAAACTGTACTGTCATGTACATCCATCTTCTATTCTAAAATAAAATGTACTTTACTGTATTTTTGTTACACCTTTGTCATTACTTCTGCACTAATCTCTCACAGATGTTCAAGCTATTGTCCCTTTCCTATCAATTTTCCATTTATCTTGCTGCTTTTGTTTTTTGGTTTTGGGATGTGGGCTGTTTTTTTGTGGGGCTGATTTTGTTTCTGGTTTGGGGGGCAGGGATAAGGAGTGTCTTATTCCAGCTCAGTTTAGAACTGAAATAAAGCATATATAATTCCACAGAAAATTAACAGAAATATTGTATTACTGGCTGATCCTGGCCAATACAATCGGTCCATGTTTTGAAATCACCTTACATGGGAACAGATCCAATTTTTCATAGTGTAACAGATGAGTCCTTTATCGTGCGATAATATCACCATTTAAAGTGAATGCATGATTATTCACGCCCGAGATATCTTCGTGATATTCTGCTTAGAGAATCCTTACCAGTGAGATGGTATTTCCATCTGTAATAGCCTCACCATGTGAGGAAAAAACACAAACAAAACTGACCTTCTGAACAGTGAGTCTTCTCTGATCAAAGCACTTTTTCCCTAAAGAAAACACATATTTTTCAGTTCCTCAAGGAGACAGTACTTCACATCACATCTTTGCATGAGGCTGAAATAATAACATGCTCTGTTACACTGAAGTCTTGAGAGGCTGCTAATACTTAAAAACAAAAGTATATTTTAGTGAAATTACAAAAATCTGTATTGTGACTCTTCCCCTGCTACGTATAAGAAAAATGTGTAAGAAAACGCACATGGGTCACTGCATACAGTAGATGAAGCATGAGAATGGGAGCTGTGCTCCTCTGCATTCTAGCTCTGACAATCATCTTGCTTCAGGCAAATCACTTGGAACTCCTATCTATAAAATAATAAAAGTATTTTACTGTCTACAGCTTTAACCATAAATTAAAGGCTATGAGAACCATTATGACTGAATTAAAAGGAATGGAAAACAATTTTCATCTGCAAGATTGTGAACCAAATACAGTCCAGTGGCCACCAAATGTAATCCAGATGAAAATCACTGCAATTTCCTTAATAGCCTGACAGAGTCTTTTTTGACTGTATAAAATTGACAGAGTAACACTGGGCCCAAAGTGCTTAGCTAATTAAGCAGGTTTACAGAAATAAGATTATAAATTGATGTGCTGGGTTGCGGATGTTCAGCTGAAATTAACGTGCATGTGTGTGTGAGATAAGAGTTTAGCATTTCTGATGTTTCATCACAATAGCTGTGTCTTCCCACTCTGTCACCTACTTCTCTTCTCTGCAGTTTCCCCAGTTTCTCACACATTCCCAGACTTCTAATACCCCATTCCAAAAGGCAACATTATGCCTTCATGACTCACAGAAAAGTAGAGAGATGCTGAGTGGTCAGCTGGGCAGACAGGATACTCACAGCATCACAGCCAGAGAAAGGACCAAATAGCACACTAACTCAAAAATGCTCTGCAAACCTGATAAGCCTGGGCTAGATTCCACAGTGCCACTGAATTTTGCTCCATTTTCCTTTAAAGAGCTTTCTTCATTCCAGCTCACATAAAATCTATTTACCTACTTTGGATTTTAAAAGGTCACCTTTCCTTGTGATAAATGCTGAAGTTCCATTTTATTATAAAAGCTTTAAAATGGAAAAGTGAAAGCATATGCTTCTGTTCATCTTTTACATCTACCTATTTTTAACTTAAAAATACCTGGTCAAAAAGATCTAGGAATTAATGTATAAATTGTATTTTTAATAAATAATATAAATTACATTTGCAGTAAAAAGTAATAAAATCAAGAATAAAACCTATATGGACTAGATTTTCCTTAACAATCATAATACCTGAAATTCAGACTTTATATCTCCTGATACAGCTTAGATTTGAAAAACATTCTGAACAAACTATTACATAAATCTCAGTGATAACTACATGGTAAAAATCTCCAACTGCAACCCACAACTATCTAAACCTCTATGAAAAACATATGTTTTACATAAAAATAACTGGCATTATGTTACCATGCAATGAAATCTCAGTATAAGTCATAGTTAATTATACATTCAGGGAAAAAGTGAATAATTTAACCCACATCTCAGATTAACTCAAAAGAACAAAGCAAAAAAATCCATCAATGCAATAGCTTATTTCTACACAACCATAAAAGGAATAAGCAAGAAAAAGCCTTATTCTTTACTACTTGAAGGATACATCAAAACTCTAATTAAAAATGTTCTGAACTTGGTTGATTACTTAAAGGTTAGATGGCATGCTGAAATACTTTAAGGCCCAGCGAAACTGTCACCTTAAGTTTGGCTTGGAGTTTCAGAAGCAGGATTGTATGGAACTAGGAAACTCCCATATAATTTGTCCAACTGTCCTTTGTATTTATTGTAGCTAGGAAAAGCAGAGGCACTACTCTAACCCATGCTGTCTTTTTAATTCACTAAGGTATTTTTAAGTATCTCATTGATTGCTGAGATTTTAAGTATCTCAGTCAATCTTTTTTTAAAGGAGCCATTTACATCTGCATTTATATATGAGTGCTATAACTATCACAAGCCATTGAAATTAATCTCCTCTCAGACACAAGGCACTACTTTATTCTTCTATCCACCCTCTGATTAGGGACCATACATTAATGTAGTCTACACATCCATCACCATTTTGGTCAATGGTGAAATGTGATCTTAATGTCAATGGCTTCTTAATATTTCTACAAAGAATTTAGTATTCTATTTTATTTAATTTTATTAGCAAGCTTTTTATTACTTATGTGATTATAAGTTAGGAGATTTCATAGTTCTTTTGTTTATATATAGCACAGCGGCTAATTACTTTTTGTTGCCCTGAGGAGATTAGGAAAGTCATCTTATTACCTGCATTCATGATAATTTGATCAAATCATGTATAGTAAATAAAAACTTTACTTTCAATGAATGTGGAATGTCTGGGCTATTAAAGTTGAATTTGCCCCACCTAAATTACAAATGAAAGTATTCTTTCTAAAGTTTGGAAACCAGAAGACATAGCCCAGTTCAGAGGAAAGCGTGGCCCTTTGCTGCACAGGAGCGCCAACTTAAAAGTCCTAATGGTTTCCTCTGTCATAAAAATCTATTCTTCTCTCAATGTGATTATAGCATTAGGGTATTGTTTTTGCATCTGAGAACTGGCTTGCTTTTATGGCTTCTAATCTATGACCTAAGAGAACAGAAACCGTTCCCTCTTCCCCAAATTTCACTCATCCTCTCTGCATCACTCATTCTCATTAGTAAGATGTTCTAAAATCAGTACTTGTGCTGATCTTACCTATTTAGAAAGGTTTGAGATTATTTCCTGACCTTCTGGAGCCTGAAGAAATGACTGGAATATAAATCATAGATCATATGGTTGAATCATGCTAACCAAAACAGGAATTCCCATGAACACAAGAGAGACACTGCACTAAGTATTAACATGTTGAGATAGAATCCACAATGCTATGGGATGATGAAGAGCCAAATAGTTTGGTTGTTCCTTTAATGTAAAAAAAGTTACAAAAAAACCTTTTCCTTTTTTCCTCATCTTCTCTAACACCAGATATTACCCCTTATTATTCTCTTGTGCCTTTATGCAGTCTAGCTATAATTAACAAATCATCATCTGAGATTATAGCTAAACAAGATACCTCCTGGTTCTTCTTATTAATTTGAAATATTTCAGCTTCAGCAAATTCAGATTAACAAGAAGTATAAACAAAACATACCCAATTAACAGAGTGAGAAGACAGCCATCAAATGGAAAAGAAAAAGACAGCTATTAGGGGAAAAAACAACCAACCAACCAAAAACAAACACAAAACCCAAGAGGTGAAGGGAAAGATGGAATCTAGTTCAGGAAGTAAAAATGCAAAGTAGATGCAGAAAAAAGCATCTAGGTCACTAGCTGTTAGGTTCTGTATGCACCTCTATTCCTAATGGACTGTGTAGACCACAGTCCCTTTAACAAGCAAAGTACTTACATACTGTTTTCATCCATAATCACTTCTGGAAAGAGAATAAATTAAAACGTGGATAAAGCTTTGCAAACCAGAACTATTTTTACAAACCTTCTGAAGTATCTTGAGATGCCAGAGAGTCATAAGATCTGCTCATCCTTATTGCAAATATCAAGACCGTACTAGCTGTTCCATCTTCTGAAAATACAGCGATTATTTTTGGTTGTTCTGCAATGGCAGCCAAGACAATGGAGTGCTTCTGACATATCTGAAGAAGCACATATATATACACTGACTTGAAAGATTTGATCCAAAACTCACTGAAATAAGTAGGAGATTTTATTTTATTTATTTTTAACAGGCTTTGAATCAGGGCGGCATCACTGGGTTTCTGGAACTTTACTATTATTGCAATGCTGGATGGATTTTAGTTGGAAAAAAAGATTCTACCTATTGCAGGAAGCCAGATTAAGTGGAGATGAACATGTACGTTTAAAAATATTTGCCCTCAAAGCATGGCTTGTGTCATCTTCACTGAGTTTGAATTATACTGTAAAAAGAGCAAAGACTGAATAAAGTATAAAATACTGGGTAGTGTAAAACTAGACGTAAAGAAAAATGGAACAGCAATAGAAAAAAGGAACATATTAATGAAAACACATACAGTAACATGAAGTATACATGCGACTCCTTGAATAAGTTTCTTAAACAGCTACTTAAGTTTCTTAAACTACTACATGCCAGAGTAACCCTATGAGCCTTAACATCTCATGGTTTCCGTACATGCAGGCACAGCTGTGTATTTGCATTGTGCAGGCATGCAGTATAGTCCTAGAGTTGAGTGCAAACAGTGAGCAAACAGCAGTTCTTTTGACTTGCAGAAAAACCTATTATATAATTAATAATCAAAATATTTTGTAATAAATCTTGAGTTGAATATTTTTCAGTTACGTATCTAGTCACAGTAGAGAAATCAATTTCTGCATCCGGAAGCTGAACATCTTCATATAACACAGGTTCTCAAGGATTAACAGGTTACTCGTGTTTCACAATAATTACCTCTTAATCACTTTACTGATTAAAAGAAGGCATCTTGACCTATTCTCATAAATCTGCATTTTAGTGGCTAAAATGCTTAGAAGTAAGGATCTGAAATACAGAATAAATATTTAGGGAAAGGTTTTTAAATGGCAACATTTGGGGGTGGGGGGAAATACATTTAACATTCAGTCTCCCATTCCATCAAATGATGGTGAGAATATATAACCAACTGTGCTAATGTGCTTTCAGATCAGCTATTGCTAATAAAAGTCATCATTAGACTCTTTCACTCAAAATGGAAGACTCTTGCTTACAGAAAAATCTTTCTTCATTTGTCACACTTTTGTGCACACCTGAAACCAGCATCTCAGTCACATCGGCAGCATTATTGTCATGAAAGCATCAAATTCCTTCTTGTACTGTACTGACATAAAGTCCTCCGGTGATTTAGGGTTAGATTTGCCACAACATTTGTAGACCACCTACAAAAGCTGAAGGCAGCTTGCTTATAAACTCTTGTCTATCTGCAGAAGTCTCCCTGACTTCTCTTACACATGACATGGCTTACCTTCTGTGAATGTGTGAGTGTCAGTGTGTTTGCAACCCCAAATATGCATGAATCAAGAGAGAAAAATGCGATTATTCAGGTTTCCTAAGTGTTTCATTCACACAATGCTAGGAAAAGTCAGTGCTGAGGACAGTTGCAATACAGTAGGGAATGCTGTGAGGAAACAAGCTGAACAGTGCAGCCCAGAGACATTTTTCTATAAGAAAAAAATAATAGGGGTGAGGGGAGGAGTATTTGTACAAGCTTAAACAGGGGCAGGTAATTTGGGAAATCACTATGGAGAAGAGAATGGGACTGTACTTTGCAAAAGAAGCTGATGTGTCTGCTTCTTCCGTACAAAGTCCTCCTGTGGCAGCCCAATGTGAGTGTGAATATAAAAAGTACTATAACCATATAAATGATTAAATGTACTGCAGAGGGTGGGTGGCAGGGGGAGGGCCATAGTTATAGCCCTATCTATTTCAGGATCTCTATTTCAGGTTCTACTATGCTTTGCAGTGGAAGTCCTATGTTCTTCCAAAGGTGACTGCTGTTATCATAAGCAATGCTTATGTTCAAGGTCTAGAACTTTCTCCCTCTGTCTCCTCACCTGAAGACACAAAAATGTGATCCTCAGAGCTGATCTCTGAACGACTTCCCTGTGAACGTACCTTTCATTTAAATTACTGCATTGTCTTCTAGCTGTTCATGTACAGCTCTAAAATGATAGTTTAGAAAATGTCTGAGGTTGGTACTTTCCTCCTACCTATTTTTAGTTGTGCTTTTTACTTTCCCATTGCACAAAGAAAAGTGAATAAACTACATGCCACTGTGCCAGGGAAACACACTGGGAATTATGACAAATCTAGGCTATCTGTACTACAAGAGATTTTCTTGTCACTTCACTATGACTACATGCAAAAGAGAAAATCAAGCTTTTCAGTGCTCTGCAAGAAAATTATAATGATAGAACCCTGCATTTCAGTTCAAACTACTGTTCTGCATTCTTTACTGTTGATTTGTAGAAGAAAACAGAAACCTTTGCAGAAGACTCTACCATCTCACAGAGTTTAAGAATGATGTTCTTTTTGGAATTACAGGGAACAGTTCCAGGAGGGGAAAAAACATAATGGGAAAATGCCATGCACTACGTTCTTTACAAAGAGTAATTTTTTAAGATTTCTGCTGGTGGTTTCCCATAAAATAAGATGATATATGAATAATTGCAGCTGGAATAGAACTTCCAGAATAAAGGCATGACTATATTGCCCTTTTTTACTTAAGCCATTTTGTCACTCAGATTCCTTGGACCAAAAAGACGTAATTCAGCTGCCTTTCCTCTTCCTTCTGTTAATATGCACAACGTGGAGAAAATGAAGAGCATATAGAGCAGGGGTCCTCAAATTTTTTAACCAGGGGACCGGCGTGCGGATTAAGTGGCAGGCAGTCACCTGCAGCTGCTTGGTTTCCCCCCCAACCCCCAGTGGGGGGCGGGGGAGTTCTGTAAATACCAGGGGGGCCAGATTGAGGACCCTGGGGGGCCGTATCCAGCCCACAGGCCGTAGTGTGAGGACCCCTGATATAGAGTAACACCAGAGCATTAGCACCTGTGAAAAAAGTTATACTGAGCTAGCAGCAGTATGTTCTACAGTACTGAGCACAGGGATGGCCCACATTATGATCTGAGTTACAACATTCTGTATTTGGCATAGTCCAGTTCAGCGTGTTTCAAACATCACCTTCACACTTTCAGTCCAAATTGTTACTAAATTCACTAGATAAAAAGTGTGTCTTTTCCTAATGGAGTCAGTCACGTGTCAGTTGCCTAGCAGGATTTTACACTCTGCTAATGATGATGGAACCTCGTTATCCCTCCTGAAGATTTGGTCTCACAGTTATTTTAAGTTTTATCATGACCAGATTTTTATTTCATCACTAAAGTATAATTGAAGTATCATGTATTTACTCTAAAATTAGCATTACAAGATAGATCATTTATTGCTTTCATCTGATGTTTCTTATTTTATTCATCTTAATTTTCTTATTCCAGTTGAAAAATTCTCAAGGAAAATAGCAGCTACAAATCCAGTTCCTTCACATTCTGAATGTCAGCTCAATATGTGATTAAATAGAAGATTTTTTTAAAAAAAATAAAAGTATTAAAAATTTGAATCAAATTTGAATCAGGATTATGTCTGGTTTGGGTTTAGTTGCTTAAGTTTCTGCATGTTTGATAAGAAACATGGCCAGATCATACCACCTGCAACCCAGAGCACCCAGTTTCTCTCTGCTGCCAGCCTACATTATGACCTTGAGAACGCCATGCAGTTTTTCCATTCTTCTCTTTATATGCCTACACATTCTCTCTCTTGTTGTGATGGATTTGAAGCTGCCTTGTAATAATGTATTAATACTTCATGTTGACCCGCTATGGAAGATGAATGAATAAATTCAGTGAGGTTCCGTCTGGAGAAGCAGGCAGGAGGAAAATTACTGCTTTGAGACAGGCATCTCCATACACAGTACTGTTAAGAAACAAGCTCAGAACTCTAATTTATAGTCAACCTATAAAACTGGTTTTGTGTAAAAAGCCTCAAGACAGAAGATCCCAAAGACTTGAAGCAACGATTTAAAACTGGATACTCTCCAAGGAAGAGAAGCAGTAGTTCTGGGAATTAGATTCAGATATAGAATCCTAATGAGACTGTTACAAAAGCTTCACCTGCTAAAGATGTCATCTATCCACGGTAAGATTTATGGTTAGGTAGGTTTGTAGGCCTGCTTGCAAAAAGATTGTTCTGAGTCTTCTTTTTTTTTCCTCACTGAAAGCTTTTTATTCTAGTCTTGAAAGAAAATTACTTTGATGAAGAAAGGCTCTTAACACACATTGTACCAAGGTACCTAATCCTGTACAGCACACACATTTAAAGTGCTCTAGTATAGTCTAGTCAAGAGACAATAGACAAATCTGCTTTTATGGATAAACGATTTTCCAGATGAAAAAAATTGTTTGTTGAATTCTTTAGGTAGATTGCCTGAGAGCATCAGTGCTTCATGGCAAAGTCTGGAAAAAAATATATTGTGTATTTTAAAATAAGGATGAAGGAGTGGGTATAGAAGAAATATGTTATCAGCCAGGCCAGCCATTCACATTTCAGTTGGTGTAAAAATACTACAAGTTATCAGATAAACTACCTGAAAGCAGCTGGAAGAAGAAGAAGGAAACAAAGCACCTCTGTACAGGCATAAAAGCCCACTGAGAGAGCAGTTACCTCTGGCTCCTTATCAGAAAGAGAAGCCTTTGGACTGGAGACTTACCTGAGTCTCTGCTGTCACCAGTACTGTTTGATACTTTCATTAGCACCTTCCCTGGTTCTGTGTGGCAAATATATTGTAGCTTACTGTGGATTTGAAATATGTGGGCTAAACCTGGAAAAACTGAGTGCAAAAAGGATGCATTTCTTTCATCTCTCCACAGAATCTAGAAATGATGACTGCAGATGCTAAATTCAGTTTATACTTGTAAGGTAGCTTGACAGGTATGTGGAGAGTCAGCCTTGCTCTAGCAGTAGTGAAACAGTGACGTTCCACCCTGGCAGTGGCAAAAACAAAAGTAAAATTCAACAAGATCAGGAAGGCAGGAATAGGTACCAAAGTATTTTTATACCATGATATCCATCTAACCTTTAAACCATGATAATGAAATCCTTTGGAGCAAGTACATTTTTTCCTCAAATATTTTTTGACAGAATGCCTTCCATGAGGGATACCGTATCTCATTCTGAGGCCTGTACGTGTTACAATTACATGAAAGACAGATTACAAACAACATGCTTGCTCACTAAATCTATTGTAGGTATATCTCAAAATTAAAATTATATGTAATTAAAAATATACTTCTGGTCCTCTACAGGGTTTCATTCAATGATGTGGTATCAATTTCTTATGTTCTTTCCTTACAGAAAACTCCAGAATGTCTAAACCGTGATTTTTTATTTTTTTTTTTTGTGCAGGGAAAGTTTAAGAATTATGGCAAAGGGTTTTAAAACAGTACTGCAAAAGCAAAACCAGCACTTTAGAATCTCATAAGCCAACAAAGAAAATCAGTAGTATAAAAGATGACAACATCACTAAACATGAACTAAGACTACTGTAGTAATGATTGACTGAGTCATGGTACATGATTTCACAAAGTGATGTAGGGCAACATTTAGTCAAAGCAGATTAATCCCAGAGCCCCAAGGGTGGGTGTTTTTTTTAAATTATTTTTTATTTTTAGGAACCTAGCTTCCAGGTATTAGACAGCTTGCCAAAACTGAAGTCCTATGGGTGAAGAAGGGAATCTTATCAGCACTGCTACTGGCCGCCAACATTCCCTGGCGTGGTATCCACATCTTAACACAGAAGACAGGACACAGAGTCACTCAGCCATTATCTTTTTGTCAAGCATCATGCAAGGCCACATTCACTGAGCTGCAGCTTCATTTTCCAAGCCTCTCGCTTTCTCACGGAAGAGCTATTTGTTGTGGAAATGGTAAAGCAGACCATGAAAATGAGCTTTGTTATTACAAGTGTGCCTCTTCTGATAGAAACTAGCTACCTTGTCAGCATAAAAAGAAATTCAAATGCAAACCCCACCTCCCAAAAATAAAACCACCAAAAAAAACCCAACCCAAAACCCCAAAAAACTTCCCTACCAAGTGACAAGAAGTCTGCAAGTGAACCAACAATTGAAAATAACTTAGAGAATTGTTTTGCATCAGAAAACACAACACAAGAAAAAGAACAAGGAGTTTTAGCAGGCTTTAAAGGGCATTTTAGGATAAACAAGCTAAAATTATCTATCTTAATTGTAATATAAAACTAGTATGAGGTGGTTAGAGAGAAAAAGTATGTTACTTTTGGGACACAGCTATCAACCTTCTGTTCTTTTCAGTTTGTATCAACTCCACATAAACCCCAGAAGGCATAAGCCTTTGCTATACTTAAACCCAAATGAATGAACTATAAGTCTACAAAATACCCATAAGTAGAAAAAAAGACATTCATAATCCTGATCTAAAGTGAAGCCTACCCTCCACCCACACACAAAAGCTTCAGAGCTGAAAACCACAGTTTGATTTTATATTTCCAGAGCAAAACCAACCCCCCAGTTGACATGTTCATAGCACAGTTTTATTTAGTTACCAGTTGAAGAATCAGCTATACTAAAACTAAATTAAAGTAACAGCATTATTAACTATCACATGGATGTTTGTAGTGGAAATCTAGGATAGAGCGACAACCTTCTCTTAAAGGAAAAGACATATATAACAGGGTCAAGATTTGAAGGAAACTCGAGTAGCTACAGTATTTTATACCTGCATTTGTCCACATCTAGCATTTCGTACTGTGTGCAGCTGGCCTGAACTTCATTTCTAGACAAATCACATCGGTTTGCACCTTAGGTCTTTTTCATAGCTTCGCGTTCCACAACAGAGCAAATCCAGCCTATCTGCTCCAGTCTTTTTACAGCCTGCCCCGTTTCCTTTCTCATTTCAGCTTTGAACCTTTATTTCAGTCTCCTGTGTCCATACTTCTCTATCACAGAAATGTCCGCTCTACTTTTTCAACTTTTCTTACACTTGAAACAATCTGCTTCTCTTTCCTATAACTTAGAAAACTTTGCCTAACTTTTACATATTGCCATACTTTATCTGGTTTTACTTTAATTTAATACCTTTACAGCAGAGAAAGCATGGTTTTTCAATGTATGCAAAAGTCCTAGGTAGAAGTACTTATTATTGCTAAAATGTATTACCATTACAATTCATGCACAATCCAAATTTATTTCTGAGCATGCTTCATATCTTTTATCATTCATTTTATTTACAAAGTCCTTCTCTCTTGTGGATTTTAGTGCAAAGATTTGCTTTGAAAAATAGAGAATATGAACATTTGCTCCTGGTCATTTTCTGTGCCAAATAGTCTTTGCAGTACTCAGTTCTAAACACTTAATCCTTCAGACACTCAGGTTTTGAAATCCTTGCTATACCAGCCACAACAGAAGTATCTTAAGAGCACTATTTATGTATAGTCTGTTGATGGACTTTCTGCACAAACCGTAAAAAAATCCATTCGCGCTTTAACCTGCTCTATAAAATCCCACCCCCTTTTCAGCATGATACTTTCTTGCAAGTCCTCTAAGAGTTTTGCAAGACTAAGAGTGGCAAATAGCAGTCATCTTTTACAAGCAATTTTCTTCTATATGCTTCAGAATTCCTGCAGTCCCAAAAGCAAAGAAATCTATTTTTCCATTTATCCTACAAAGAGCCTTCCTCTATGAATTCTGGTAGCCATCACTCTTGTCACGATTTTTTTTATTCTGCCTGGAGGATCATTTCTACAGGAACCTAAACTACTAGAAAGACAGATTTGCAGCAATTTAACTGTAACTTCAAGTCACAAGTGTAATACACCAAGCTATAGCAGGAGCTCATACATTTCCTATATGTATCCACCTACCCCTCCATCCATCACTTGGGCAGTCTGAAAATTCGGGCAGTCCAAATCCATATTTCATTGACTGTTAAATGTTTCTTCATTATATATAGTATACATAAAGCCACTGTCAAAACCTTTATATATACTTTTAAACTTTTTGAATGACAAAACCATGACAAAGTTTAAAATATTATGTATTCGCTATTGCCAAAGCTTTTTCATGTACTATCAAGCATATTTCGGCCATTCAAAAAATGCAGTTATGAACTGCAGGGGAATGATGCGAATTAGCATAGTCTGAAACTGTGCATTAATAATTTAGAAGATAATGATGATAATGATATCGTGTAAACACAGAATAAAAGATTAACATAAGAGATCTAAATGTTGGATGATGAAGTAAATGAAGTTGACAAAGATGATCAGACTTAAGGAGGCTGTACTGTAACTTCTCTGGAACTGGGGAAACTTTAAATAAATAGTTCAGCAAACATAAGGATGAAGAAGTAAGTAAACTATGAGCTGGGGATCTTGCCAGAAATCACTTGTATTTAAGCACGAACTCAACAAATTACCTGGAAACAATTGGAACATTTTCTAAGTACAAGGCCTTAAGACAGTTTGTAATCCACTCTTTACTCATTCCAAAACATGACAGCAGACTAAATGCTGGAAGGTGAAAAAGTGTTCCAACAAGCAGTTATTTTTACGCCTCTGCTAACACCACCATCACTAAAACTGCCTTCCAAAGTAAAATAAAGAGCGAGTTGAATCAAAAAATACAGGTCTCAAGCCAGGTCTTATAAAATTAAGCAGTCCCACTGATCAACAAATTCAGTTTTGGTCCATTAATTCCCGTAAAAAGCAACACAAAATACCATTTATTCATTTGCATCGATACATCTATGGAGCTATGTACTTTTTAATTAATATTTTATTTAATTACAGATTTTGGGGCTGTTATAAACTTTTTAATAGATACTGTTGCAAAATTAGAAAATATACCACAGTATAGAAAAATAAAATTAAATAGGAAGTAGTAAAAACTTAGATTTTTGCATGCATAGATTTTCACGTATTAGAGTGCTACTTCAAATATTTTAAGTTCTATACCAGAATGAGAGCTGTTGCAATTGTGAGCATTTTACAGTAGTAAGAAGTTACTCTGAAACAGTCAGTAAGCCAGAGGAAAGAATATATAGACTGAAGATAATTCTATCTCAAATACAGAAAATCTTTTAAGTTTGAAATCTTAACAATATACCGTTTTGCTTTAAAAATGGTGGCAATTAGGTAGAGCTAAAAATATGCCTATAAAGCACCGCACTGTGAGCCCTATAGCAATACCATTTATTTCCCTTTTTTTAAAACCAATATTATCATTTATATTATCTACATGACATAATGCATTCCCAGCCAAGTAGAAAAGGTCAGTATCAATATTGGCCCTAGAGGAATTCGGTATGGTGTCCGTTTGTAAAAGAAGCTGTAACTATCCACTGCAGTTTGCCAAGAACTGTGACCGATTCTGTCTCTGCAGTCTTTAAACTTACATAGGTGTGTTTTTCCAGCAAAATAGGGTTCAAGCTCAAATACAACTTAGCATGTTTCAGTATGCATAATGAGACGCTTCTTTCTGAGATAAGGCAAGAGAGCAAGGTGAAACTATTTGAGCAGCTGATAGTGTACAGGACCTGCTGCATGAGGAGGGACCATCTCTCCTGAATGTCTCTTTGGAATTTATCATCAGGACGCAGTTCTCTCCTGAAAATGAATTTCAGACTTCAAACCTATAAACACTACTGTGCTTTGCTCATGTGTCAACCTCTCATACTGTAGATAGTTTCTTCAGCATTTAGTACTATAGGTATTATTATTATCTGGTTTTGAGATAACCTTAATTCAAAAATGTCTCCTATGGAGGACATAATATAATGAGGAGATTTAATGTCATGTAACACATAGATATCTACATGGTATATTGGTGCATAAGGTGGTATTATACATAACCCATAAAATATCCTTGAAAGATCTGCATGATTACATATACACTTGACAAAAGAATAATGTATAATGGCACTAGCTTTGTAGCAACTGTGGCCTCTACAGTTCTGCTTTCTGCTGAAGTAAAAAGCACACCAAATATACTGATATTGCCTTCCTCCTCAGTTTTCTACCCCAAAACATGTAACACTGTCTCACCTATCACAGTTAGGGTAGGAGAGGAAAAAAATACAAAATCTCCTGGGCTAAATCATGTAAGGCTTTGAAAATATTCACCAACACTCTGACTTGCATGTAAAAGCGAAGAAGTTAGTGCAGCATTTCATTACTGATGTAAAGTCTGTAAAAAGTTCTGCTTATGCAAGCCAGTATCTCAAAATCATTATTGTAGCAGATTTTCTGTAGACTCACTTTGTAAGGGAGGCAAACATAAGGTTTACTTTCATATACCTCTCCATGCTGACTCCTTCTCATAATTTGAAACAGTAGGAGTATGTGTCATTATCTGCTCAAAAAAATCACACATGATCTGTACAAGTATAATAATACATTACCATTTCATTGTCATCACAAGGCAATTGTAGGTGTGCATAGAAGTACGTTGTATAGCAACAGTTGTTTCTCTATGCAACATTGGCATAGTGGTAGGATGGTTTGAAGGCTAATCTCAAGATCCAAGAGAAGCTTTTTGTGGTTCAGTTGAAGTGCTCAAACTTTATATTAAGTAGTGTATTGGTATCAATAAATGTTAGTTTAGCCATTCTATTTCCATGGTAGTCATGTTAAGCATAACTACTTGTTTTATTTATAGGAAATTCTTTTGCAGATGTGTTACAGGCTTAATGATCTAGTGATTCTAAAGATCACCCTTTATACCATATATTATTTCTCATCATTTATTGCATGCATGCAACACTTACAGGTTTCACTGTTTAAGCTGTTTCACCAGCTCTTTTCCTTCATCAGACACTTCTCTAGATATTAGCTCAACTCATCTCCTACCCATGTAGGGACAAAAGTAAAAGCATTCTGCATTTGCTGAAGAGCAAAAATGAAACCTGACTTTCCTTGTCAGCAGCAAAACCAAAACCTGAACATTTCCTCTTTTCATAGTGCATTGTGAAATGAATCACAGAATCCTTCCTAAGAGCCTTCGGACACCTTACAATGGAAGCAGGACACGACTTCAATACAACATTCAAAAACCAAGGAACAGAAGACCATGTTGGTTACATGCTGCATAATTTTTCTAAGCATCTATGGCTTTGTCGTGCTTGATTTGTGACATTTCCATGGCACTAAAATACTTTGATCTAACTTTTCAGACAAAGTTTTGAAATATTTCACAAATGCCACGATTTTCTAAGCATCTATGGATTTAGGTTGTTAAAAAAAGGGGGCTGGTTTTGGGGGGAAAAATCTTGCAGCAAAGAAAAATGAGGAAAAGGAAGGAAATATATATAAGGTAAATATATTTGGTGGCTAAAATATACATATTTCTGGAACAGGAAGGCAAGTGGCAGATTATTTAAACATGAAGTGGTGATAGCATGATGCTATGCGAGTCAAATTGCTTGTTACTGGTAAGAATGCAATTAATTTTGTAATAACTTGTGCTATTCTGACAGGCAATTACCAGAGAATTTTAAGAACTGGATCAAGTGTCAGAAAACGGCAATGGAGTAGGAAATGTTGAACTGCCCAATATTAGGTAGAAAGATTGGCAGGAGAAAAACAAAAACAAGAGAAAAATGAGAAAGAGAGATGTAGGATGTGACATGCCTTTTTGTGGTGACATTTTTTGCAATGCATCTGTTTCTCAATTATTTTTTAGAATAGGAGCCCTTTCCCAAGGTTGAGCTTCATGTAAATAAATTAATACGTGTATTTTGACACATTTTGCTTACATTCTTTTTCAGAATTGCATTATATAATAGCACTTCTTCTAAAACTTAAACCTTGACTTTGTTCAGCAATACCACTGAGGCCTTATTTCAAAAGAGAGCTCATTTTAAAGTTATTTAGTTAACTTGTTACTTTCTAAAAACCAAGTAAGTCATCTGTCTCTCTATAGGCCCTCACATATACCTTTAATTATAGAGCCTATTCCCACATTTACCATGCAGACCACCCCTGAAGTATTTCAAACTATACTTTAAGTACTTCTTACCCAATTCTCAGTAAGAAAATTATTTCAATACAGAGTGGCTTCTCATATTTAAAAAGGAAAAATTATCATGGTCAAAAATAACAGCTTGTCCTTTTATTTTGAGAAGAAAATAAAGATTTTTCACAGTAGTGTTTGTGTCTCAATTTTCAGAAAATTAAGTTTCTCACTATCATAATGATCAATATCTTTAAAATTATGCTCTGATCTCAAGATATTTACTGTATATTATCTATGATCTGCCTCCCTCTCCTCACGTGATTTTGGAATACTAAAATTTAGTACCATATATTAATTTCTTAAGGATTAACTACTTAATCTTTACCGGTTTACTGCATGATTCAGATGGGAAATCCTGCGAACAAAAAGGATATTGAGATATTAATTTTTTTTTTATTGAGTTGCTGAACGTACTATATAAATGTTCTTTCATTGTTGAGATGTCTTGCTTTAAAGCAGGGGTACTTCAGAAAGTTTAGTGACATTCCCTTCTGATATTTTTAAGACATAGGAAAGTGGAAAAAACCCAGACTTTGCAGGAATGTGTCTCTGAGCCCATTTTATAAAGAGCTGGGTCTGACCACCTGAAAGTTTGAGACTAAAGAGAGTCAGTGTATGTCAATTAATTTTCCAGCAATTGTTCCTGTAAGTTAAGATTTACTACAACGATTTTTCTTTCTTTTTTAAAACTTAATACCAAAGCCAAGAAATGTCACTTAAAAACCAAACAAACAAACAAAAACAAAACAGTAAATTATCCACTGAATTGGAAACTGGTTTCTAAAACACTTTTTGATGGAAAGAAAAGTTGCTTTCATTAGAAACATCTGTTAAACAAAACTGCTGCAGATCCTGACTTTACAAAGTCTGCTTTATAAAGCATACTTTCAGCAGAGCTGCAGCATTGCTTCAGGAGGAACTAAGGACTTGAGTCCAGTAATCCTTTTGTGAAGTACTCCATCCATAATCTGTGTGGTGCTTCTAGTAGTGCATTCCACCAGACCTAGGCAGACTCAAATTTACCCAGTTTTGTACCTTCTGAAAACTTTCAGCTGTTAGAGCATGCAGGTTAAGGGCAATAAAAACCTCCTCTGGCCAGAAAGAGATAGGGGGGAAAAGGACAAATATATGCAAAACTCAAAAAATATACATTTGAAGTAAACAATAAACCCCAAGAACTTAACATTTGTCTGCAGCTACTTCCACAAGTAATTCTGGAATCACATGGAAAGGAATGAGGGTGGAATTTTGGCCACTGCCTTGAGTATAAACAATCTCAAGCCTTGTAGAAATCCTAAACCTTCCAGAAGCCAGATTTCAGCTATGCTAAAGGTACAGAGGTGTCTCACAAAACATATCAGGCAGCTTCTAACCTGTTTGGTTTGGGCTTTTTCCCAGCTAAAGGTTATATACCCATTTTCAGCCACAGTAGCTAAAACATATAAAGAAAAACTGACCGAAGTTTGAGGGCAAAGAAAGGCAGTCTGTTAGTTTGTGATGCATAATTACTTCTGCTCAGGAATGCAGAGAGGAAAATGTCAGGGGTTTTGCTTGACTGACCAGATCCTTAACTCAGTCACACCTTGAAAATGCCACCGTCTCCAGTAATACTGCATAAGCATAACCAAGAACAACATCCAGGACAAAAGCTCTGGATAATACGTAAACATATGACACTAACCAAGGATAACAATCAGCACAGAAGAATGTGTTGTGTAATTCCACTTGCAGCACCAAAGCAGAATTAGTGTGATTAAAATAGAAACCTATACGTTTAATGGGAATGAATTTGGAAAAAAAATAAGTTTCTCAGTAAGCCAGGATCCTTGAAGATCCATGAAATATGTACCCCGGACACTCCGGATAAGAGTAGAAGGACTAATGTCCTTCTGCTGTCTCTGACACCCCAGAATATTGTCAATTCTTTCTTTCTCTGAAAAATGTAATCATGGAGAATGTCACAGGGAATGCTGTTGGTTGAATCCTGATTTCTGTAACACAGTCATAAATCCAGATAAATTCCATCAACTGCTGCTGTGAAAACAAATGATCTACTCAAACTCTAAAAATACTAACACTCTAAGAAAACAAGAAAGGATAGTAGTAAATTGACATAAAGCAGTGTATCTAGAACAAACGCAGCTAAGCACAAAGAATAGGTAAAATAGATACCTGAGAACAAAACAACCCTATATGATGAAAAAGAACAGTTAATACTGTGAGAAAGTCAAGCCTGTTGCAGTGACAGGTGCATCCATGGAGCATAAACTGGAGTTAACACCCATGTCACATATTCAGCTTTTGACAGAATTACTGTATGGCCACAGCAAGGCTGATATGTGCCCATAGTCTGCCAGAACTGTAGAAACCAAAATTTGCTTCTATATTCCTACCTTTTGCATACATGTATGGATCTGAGAAAACTTTTTCATTTAATCTTAGACAATAGAGATTTTCTTTCTTTAATATTACACCCATCAGAAAGGTTCACATAATGCTAGCAAAGTTTTCATTATTGCAGTATCTGGATTCTATTAAATCATTTTCTATTAAATAAAAAAGTGCCGAATCACTTTATAGACAAAGAAGAAGGTTAAGCAATAGTACACAATGCTTACAAATGATGACTTTGATTCTGTAACTCAGCATACTTGGACAGCCATGACTGAGCAAAATTTTAGGGGGCAGAGCTCCTCACCTGCACGTAAACTATGAGTTAATTATTTCCTTACAACTTTAAGGATTGTTTTAATGTCAGAGGTATTAGAAAATCCCAATGCATAACCATGACCTAAGCAGGCATGGCTCAGTGATGACAGGCCACAGAAAATGAAAAATGAAGGATGGCAATCCTCAGGCAAGAAAATAACAGAATTTAGCTGGGGTGTAGCACTGCTATATAAAGAATTATCCTTTACTTGGGCAGAAAAAAATACTTAAATTGAATAATATAATGTTCATATGGTTACACGCTTACACAAAGAACCCAGTAGCATTATGGAGTACCATTAGAAGCAGCACATTCACAGCAGTGGCAGCATATCAATTAATATTTCCTCAAGTACATGATGAATAAAAAAAAAATGCTTCCACTAGAATTAGAAATAATTAGAACTAGTTATTCTATTAAGAATATTCCACAGTTTCCACCTTATAAAGCATATGCCCATTGCAAATCATTACCATTTTCAGTTTAAATACAGTTTTCCTCAGCATCTCTAATAATCAGTGGCAGTCAAAATAAAAACAAATAAATATGTATTTACCTTCTTACTGAGGCAAAAGAGAACACACAGGAAGTATGAAACAGGGAAAAAAGAACAGGAAGGTAATTACCTTTTAACATCACATACTGAAGTAATTGTAGCACTGCATATGCCAAGGGTGACATTATCTTCGTGTTATGTAGAATGAAAAGTTGGAGGGAATGGGTACATATCTCATATAATTGAAGGAGCATTTTATAAAAAGCTCTATCTGCAGAAGCCTATGACAGAGAAAAGGCTTCCTTCAAAGCAGGCTGCCCAGAGATGGGGAAATCAACAGAGTTCAGGGGCCTGGACTGAGGGCTCCCCATAGTTCTTACTGTCCAGCAACGCTAAACATCATTCACTAAATTACAATTTGAATAAGATTAGGATCAAAGGACCGATATCACAAACAGAAACACAAGCGCAGAACTGTCACCTCTGAATTTGACTTCCCCTTTTCCCACTGGCCCACAGCAGGAACTGTGACCCTTTATGACGCTGTCCCCTCAGCAATGGTCCGAGAACTGAAAATGTGAGGGATGGCTCACATTCCTCTATACTTGTATGGCAGTGACGGGAAACACAGTCTATAAGGGGAGCATAAGCTACAAACAGCCATAAATTGTCTTTGAATATATTAATTAAAACACCAAACACTACAAATATTAGTATTTAAAAAAAAAAACAAACAACAAAACAAAAACCACACTAAGCATCTTTTCTGAACAGAAACATTTGTCTGCATGGACATCCTGACCCCATATCTAAGTTACTTAGACCGCCCCATCCTTATCACTGTCTCATCCTCTGCCATGTTGCCAGCCCACTTCATAGCAGGTCAGCTGGCATGCACGGCTATTAAACAGTCCGTCAAGGTTTAAACTTACAAGAAGAGTAAAACAATTAATAAACAATATTCTGTTTAAGGGTATAGAAAGTAACTTTACAAGAAAAACTTAGCAGCCTAAAGGAAGTACCTAAAGCTCAGATATTGTAACCTTTCCCTTGCATTGATTTTATTTCCAAAATTGTGTTAAAACTTTTAATATTTTTGATTTTGCAATACAGCCTGAAGAAATTATAAGCAATTATAAAAATTAAAATACCGAGAGAAAATAAAATTAAAAAAATAAATAATTTTTTAGACCAGGCACAAGAAAAGAATCCTTTCAGATTTGAGTGAGGTTCTTCACTATAGCTTCTTGGCACTGATGGTAACTTTCCAATATATAGTGACATCCTTGCCATTATACCAAGTATAACAACAAAAATATTCCTCCCTTTAAAGACATCTGTGAGTCTTGTGGTCTAACAGATGGATAGATTCCTTCAATGCAGAGCCTAGATCTCCTTAGTCTTCAACTTTCGCCAGTTTTCTGTTTTCTGTCTTAATGAATTAACCTGCTGTTTACTCAAGCAAAGAACTAGATGTCTTAAATGCTTTGGGCATGTCAGAAAAACATTGCCTCCCAAAATGGCAAAAGAAGCAAAGAAGAATTTGCTGGCAAGCTGCTCTGAATAGATCCCAGGCAGCTTATCTTGTGATGAAATTTTAACCTCAGTGGAAAGCTAAATATGAAGGCTATGTAAATCCCTTTTATTCACACAAGCAGGAGTGGATAACAGAAATCATCCTAAATTCAAAAAGGAGACCAACTCACTGAAGCTTCAGAAATTTGCCTCTATTTTTCTACCATACAGTGAATGACATACATAGAAATTATATTCATGAATATGGCCAGGCACAGCAGTAAAGGTTATGCTAATTTTCACTGTTAATATAACTGTCAACACTGATGACTATGAGGATTTTAACAGAAAACTACTTCAAAATATTTTATTTAGGAAATGTATTAGTGATAACAACAAAACACTGGTCAGGAAACTGAATTAACGTTGGTCCACTGAAATAGTAGCTGCACAATTTATTTTATTCCTGCTAACGGATCCAAAGTTGATAAGATCCCTAAAGCAAACAGAACCCTGGGGCACAATTGAGTTTAAATTTGAGTACAGGATTATGTTCAGTCCACTGTTTGATTAACTTAATCCTGATCTTGAGAACTGGCTTCTTTCTCCAAGTCATTCCAGACCACTGAGCTGCTGAGAAATAGAAACTGCTTCTGGAAGTGGCAGTTATAGACAGAAAAGAACATTTTTCACTCAATGAAATCCATGGGCTTCCTTAATTTATGCCTCCAACTGGACTGATTTGATTAAAGTTTTGTTCCATTTTCTTTTAATTAGCCGGGGCAGCTTAAATTAATTGTTAGTCTTATGTATGGAAGCAGTACCAGGAAGTTCTATGCAGGCATTACACAAATATGAAATTAAACAGCAACAACAAAAACAACAAAAAATGTTTAGTCTAAAGATTGTTCAATCTGTGTTACAAAGCAAGATGCACTGAAATGTATTATTGATTTAGTTTCACTGCTAAACACTTTAAACAGTTTAAAACCCAGTGAATTAAAAGCCGTCATGCTCAGCGCTGCAGAAAAACCTCCACACAAAGTTCTGTCTAACGATGCTGGGTGTTACATATGAGGGTAACGCTGCGCAGCCACTAGCCTGGAGCACTCATTGCTCCTGATTACAAGGCAGAGTCCGTACATGGACCTGGCTCAGGGACAGAAAGGCAAAAGCTTTCAGTTTTCCGCCTCCAGTATCTATTTGCATAAAGCTAAATACAATCTAGTACACGTTTAGGCATGAGTATGTTCTGAGTTAATCAATCAAATCCCACCAAGCTATTCTCTGGTGTAAATAAAAACAAAATCTGGTCTGAATTGTGTCTGTGCTGTCTATGCTGCTAGCAAATATAGGCACTTCTCAGGGACAACTGGACTGGTCAAAGTTCTTGGCATAGTGTTCACTGTCAAAGCAGTTAAATCTGCTGACCTAATTTGTCTTTGATGGTTACATCACTTTAAGACAACTGAGGACAAATCTCACTTTCCAGTGCTACTGTTTCAAGCTGTTCTGTAGCAAGCACCAGTAGGTAACAAGCAACATGGTGCACCCTCACAGTCGGTGCTGCCTGAAAAAGAGCTGTATACTTTTTTTAGCCAGAATAAAAATTAGCAAATTGCCAAAGAATCAGTGGTTAAGAACTTACATCTTTTTTTTTTTCTTTTCTTTGAGACAAATACATATAAGAGGGAATTCTGTCACTCTTGTACATAGATACAGCATTTCTTCTTGTTTCTACCAGCCATCACTGTTTTATTTCTTTCTAACTTGCGAGCCAAAGTTCAAAGCACAGCTTTCAATTACTTTTTCCTCCACAACCGCTATCCTTTTTTATAGGGCAAGAGTTTACTTGCTGGATACAGCTATTCTGCTTTATACTGTGGTAGCCATGTATGTAGTGCACAGCTTGCTTGTTTCACCACAGCAGTTGCAGCCAGCTAGCTAATATGTTAAGAAATACCGTCCCCAAAAAGAAACTGTACATGAAATTGTTAGGACAGGAGCTGTACGCTAGCACAGTCTAAAATTAAGCTTACATACCATACCTGTAAATTAGTGGGAAAAGAAAGCATAGCTGTGACTATTACAATGTATTGCTTTTAATGTAAAAGGCTCTTACATTTGTTCTTAAACGTGGGGGGGGGGGGGGGGGGGGGGGGGGGGGGGGGGGGGGGGGGGGG
>JAVJGJ010000002.1:24833449-24844345 GCA_035590215.1 Microhierax caerulescens
CCCCCCCCCCCCCCCCCCCCCCCCCCCCCCCCCCCCCCCCCCCCCCCCCCCCCAAGCAGGGAGACAAAAAAAAACCAAACAAAAAAACAACAAAACAAGTCAGCATTGACTTAATGCTTTCTTTGTAACAAAGAACTTCCCTTTACAACTCTCACTCCTTTCCCCCCACACACACAGGCAAAACTCATTTGCAGTGCTCCGGTCTTCTGACTGTAAACTCTGCAGACACCCGAGAGCACTGCCTGGCCAGGGAGAGCTGCCCATGCTGCATCCCTGTCCTGCAGATGTGGCAGACACACGTGCCCAGGGGACATCACTCCAGAAGGCAGCGTTATCGAATGGCTTCAGCCAAAACATTTGCCAGGGTGACATGGCTGAGCAAGTGCTCTCGCTTGGTTCGTTTTTCAAAGGTCTGAACATGAAACACATGCCTCAGAAGAAGAGAAAATCTTATGATGCCTTTAAAATACATCTTTTGTTATTCTGAGAGATTCCAAATCATCTGGGCCATGTGTGGGGTGTCATCAAAGAGGTGCAATGTGGGACTGATGCATCACATCTGCAAGAACACTGAAAGCGGCGGTTTTATAGATTTAATTCTGAATAACCAGAAACTGAGTCTTTATTTAATAAGTCATTACATTAGTCCCTTCTAAAGATATAAACAGTAGAAATCAGGGCTTTCAGATTTATTTGCCTTGCTGTTGTGATGAAAAACACCCAGTCTCTGCTTGATCTTTATGCCCAGGTAGGCTGGTATGAGTTCATTTAATTCCACTCAATTAAATGGAGTACCGCCAATTTATGCCACCTGATAGTTCTGGACCACAATCCTTTATTAAAAGAGCACTTCTAAATATCAATTTATTTTGCGTAATAAAATCAAATGCCATGCTATCGAGCACAACGTTTTAGCTTGTCAGAATAATGCTTTTAAATACATGAGGGTTATAATTCTCCCCATAAAAACAGACTGAGAACAGTGAGATCCACAGCAGGTATGAGGACTCGGCTTCACAATACTGACAGCAAAATACTGCAAAATCTCAGCATGGTAAACTACACAGCACACAGGCATGGAGCCAAGCATGTATCCTTCAGAGATCTCTGTATGACACACAGAAATATGAGAACAGCATGTTCTCACTCATTCTAACAAACTGGCACAGACCCACTATGAATGGAAATTAATAACTACCACACCAAAAAAGCCAACCGATTTTTTATCCATTTTACAGCTCCCCATTAGAAATTGTACCAGTGCTGCAGAGTACCCAAGAAAAATAGTTATTGGAACTGGTGGGCAATAATAAATAACATTTAGTGGGTAGCATCAATTATGATATGATTTAATACTGGGCTGAAGTTGCTTTCAGAACCAAAAACATTTATAGATAGCAGGCTACAAACATTGACAATACTCGAACAGTCATAGAATAAAAAAATAATTAGCATTTTCTGGACAGTGTAGTCTTTTTCAAAAGCAAACACATAGCAGTTTATTTCAAAGCAACTAAAATAACTGCTGAAGCTGGTGTTTACAAAATCTGAATAAACTTGACACAAATGGAAAATCTCTGCCTTCAGTTATATACGTACAGTCACTGCGAGGAGGAAAATTCGTCCCGAAGGGAACATACCATGCCTAAGTAGGAAAGGACCTCAGAGCCAGACATAAGCTAACTGGGCCCAGTTCTTTCTCAGCTATACCCACTGAACTGTGTTTCTGCACCATAAAAACTTTTTTAAAATAATAAAGTCAAAGAGAAAGGGTATTTGAAAACCCAGTATCAGCTTTTTGAGCAAAATCAAAGGGAAAATCAAAGACTGCTTAAAGATTCAGGTAAATATCAGTGGTGGGTTTTGGTGGCATATTTCCCTGAATGCAGTCATGTTGTTGAGACGTTGCCAAGGTAAGAAAGAAACTGCAAGGTGTTTGTAAGGAATAGATGGGGAAATTCATCCCATAAAAAACAATCAGGTTTCTGCCAGAGTGTGCAGGAAACAGCATGAATCTCCCCAAAACCACTGGAACACAAAGATGTGAAAGAGGAAGCATCAGATGCAAGAGAGAGGAATAAAGTGCAGGAGGGAGTTCAAGTTAAGGTGACAAACTATTTACACGCATATCCTGTAAAACTGGAAAGCCGAAGCAAAACACTTCATATCTTTCAGCTCCATCTAAGTTATATGGCTCCTTTACTGCTACAATTCTCCTGTAATTTGGTCTACATTCACCAGTTCTCCAAATTTGTTTATGTTTCCCTCTTGATCATTCTTCAATACAGCATGCATTTTCTTTATTCTCAAGTCATTCTTTAAGCATTGCTCTTAGCTTTTTTTCAATTACTGGAATCTTTGTTCATCAATTTTAAAGGAGCTCAGAGAGCTCACAAAAATAATTTTAAAATCCATCTCTCTCTTGAAAATACTTTGCAAACATTCATTCATTCTTTCACTCATTCTACTACTTCACTACTCTTCTACCCAAGAATTTCCTGAGTATTTTCCACTTTTTGCCTAAATTAAAAAGTTAACCTTTGAAACTCTTCAAGACACTGGTTTTACTGCCTTGAATGTGAGCTAAAAGCAGACAAAACTGAGCTCACCCCAACTTTTACTGAGTTAGCAAGAAAAATTCTCATTCACTTTTAGAGTATTTTAAGAATAACAATTTAACGGTCTGTAGTGTTATAGTCCACAAATGTGAACCTCGCAGAGTCACGGAATGATCAGGGTTGGAAGGGAGCTCTGGAGATCATCTAGTCCACCCCCTGCTAAAGCAGGTGCACCTACAGCAGGTTGCACAGTCACACCCAGGCAGGTTCTGAATGTCTCCAGAGAAGGAGACTCCACAGCCTCTCGGGGCAGCCTGTGCCAGGGCTCCGTCACCCTCAAAGTAAAGTGAATTTGAGAGGTTTTGCTGTATCACTACGGTTCCTTTCAAAATACCTTTGATCTTCAAACACAGAGGAAACGTTTAAAATTTAATTTGTCCTTTATGCTGCAGTGATGACTGCCTTCACTGGCTGACACAGCATCGCCATATCCACCTTCAGCGCTTACCAACCAACTTGAGGCAACACTGAAGTAGACTGGTTGAAGCCACAGGTGTGCCTCCTCCCAGACTCCAGCACTGCAAAGCAGCCCTCAGAATGGCATTTTCAAATATCCACTACAAACAGGACAAATTTTCATTATAAATAACCCAGAGGGCTATTGAAAGCATTGGAAGCTGCCCAGACACTAGCTGCCAGTGTCCCCAAAATCTATAATTAGCCTGATTACTCAGGAAAATTATGACCGTGATAAACTTGCCAATTAGCAGTCATTCAAACACAAAGACCTAAAGAAGAATGACTGTTTCACCAACCGGCTGGAGTGTGCCAGCACTGGAACTCCAACAGGCAGGAAAAAGCACTGCTCTGGCTTTGTTTGGAAAAAACACGACTCACCACATGGCATGAGAAGGCACAGAGAAAAGGAAGGAGGAAGGCTCCACACCTTCCTGACAACACCCATCCGCACATGGACTACACTTCAGCATTGAATTCTCACTCTGGGAAACAACTGATAGAGCTCAACAGTGTTTGAAATATTAAAGTATGTATAATTAATACAGTCCATCAGCTGCTATTTATCAAATAACATTTCTTACTGTAAATGAAGAGAATATCATATTTTATACCTATTGCCAAAAGATAACAGCGCTTAATTTAAGCAGTTGTATTTCTTTCCATTTAGCTTGTACTGCCTAAACCAGACATACCAATAATTTAAGGCAGACACATCACTTTCCTCCTCAAAACAAACTTAGGAAAGTAGTTCTTAAGCCAATCGAGAACAATCAAGAGCATTTGTGCCCTAATATCATTTTGAGATATAGATATATCTATATCTCTTGTATGTTACCCTCTCTAACTCTTTTTAATTCACACACATTTCAGCGCAAAGATTCCATCTGTTGCTGACCACAGTGAATTGCTCTTCTACCATGCATGCGTATTTCTTTCACAATACTACATAAATAGCATCATGCAG
Source organism: Microhierax caerulescens (assembly GCA_035590215.1). Classification (NCBI taxonomy): domain Eukaryota; kingdom Metazoa; phylum Chordata; class Aves; order Falconiformes; family Falconidae; genus Microhierax; species Microhierax caerulescens. Next base: position 24,837,491 of record JAVJGJ010000002.1, read on the forward strand.
TAAGTTCACAACAGTTTCTGAACTTCTTGCTTCTGGGGTCACTCTTATGCTTCCAGCTTCTGCTGCCCGTGCTTTTCCTGGTGAGCCCAGTGTTTGGCACTGGAAGACACAGTGAACAGGTTTTCTGCAGCTTTGCAGCAGTGTAACAAACCACTCTGTCCAGCCCAGCAAACCATACTGCAAAGGGCTGCTGTTGTCAGAGGATGCATTTTGCTGAACAGATAGTCATCAATATTTGCTAGTCTGTAAGTGGATAAAAAATAAGTCATATTGATCCTTATTGCATCAAGCATCTGGATAGAGATGTGGCATAAAAAAACCTGATAGAAGACAAATTACTGCCCATGCTTCCTAACATCCATGAATAAATGTCAATGTGTAGATCTTTTTTTAAAAAAATAAAAAGTATTCTGAAGTTTAGGTTATTATAGAAACAGATATAATAAGTAATCTCTGTGATGCATGGAAATACACAAATACCATAGAAAATATTTTAAAATATTATATACTTCACATGCACAAACTAATTCAACATGCAGCATGAAGTACTGCTGCATTACTTCCATTAAAAGACCAAATTTTCTAAAGAGGCAAAGAGGAAGCCACAGTTCTGACCGAGAAATTACTAACAATAAACTATCTGTCATTATATCTATCAATCTGTCACTACTGTAGCAACTATATCAACTAAGTACTTCAGCTACTAAGTCAAAATGAAAACTGAATTCACAAGCCAGAGCTTGATTACTAGAAGACTTTTTCCAGTATGAAAAACAGAGCACAAAGATTTTCTTTAATCAACCCAGAATTTTTTTTTCCGGTACCTATCCTCATTTAACAGTCTTTAAGCACAGGTTGCATTTACACCACTTATATTTTCTGTCACTAAGTCTCCCTCTAAAATATATAACTTTTCTGTGAATCTCTATCTGTAAAAACATCAATATCTAAGCCATAAAATGCAATCCCTAATTTTAAATAATGAAGTGGCAGATGCTAACTAAGGATGACCAGTAGTTTCTCCCATTTTGTGATATCAAACACAAAGAAACTGTACTTGCCCTACATTTCTATGGATAATAGACATGCCAATGGCCTACCCTTCACGCAGAAGTCTGCTCAAGTGTATTAAAACTTTCTGGCTAGAAGAATCGGACACCATAACCTGTGCCCATGAAACTCATCAGCTGTGCACTCAGCAAAACTGCATCACCAACTCATGTTTAAGACACACAGAGGAAGAATGCCTGTGCCCAAGGTAGAAGTTAGGATGCCTGTTTGTGGTGTATGTGAACAGACTTACCAGAGACAGCTAAAGGCTACTCTTAACCTGGACATGGACTAAAGACGCTTCTAAGCAGTATTGAACTTGACCATCACCATAAACCAATCAGATTTTTCCACCCAGTACAGCCTGAGAGGAGGTAGTAAAATTACCTTTTTAACAAAACAAAACAAAACAAAAGGGTAGTAAGAATTATTTCGACCACAGGACCACATGCAGTGGGTTTTTTTAGCATTGACTGGTTTGTCTTTACTTTTTAAGGATGTTTTAAAGCATTTAATAGCAGTGTCATCACCCGTTATTTGTACTGGGTTTCTATTTGAAAATAGAAATTATTTTCTTTTGCAACTTATCTCAAGATTTAAATTCTTGTAACTAGATAAACATCAGTATCAAACATCATATTATTCTGAACAGAATTTCCTGTTTTGCAGCACTGGGCAAAATAATTCAGTAAATTTAGAAATTACCCATAATAATAATAAAGAACTACATATTTAAGCCATCTTGCATCATCAGTTCCCTATCAGAACACATTAATGAGCGACAGAATCAGAATGTACTAAAGCTTGATACTGCATTTCATAATTAGAATAATTTTGTCAGTCATTTCAGGCCAAGTATTTAAGACAGAAAATTAAAAATACTGTAACAACCAAAATCTCAAACCCCTGTGCGATTTTTTTTTCTTCATTTCTCATGAAAGTAATTTTGTTTGTGTATCTGCATTTCTCTGCAGTCCTCACAAGAATGGCATCATAGCATGAGAACCAGAAAAAAAAACCCAACTGACTAGCAACAAAAGTAGAAAGAAGCTCTCCAGCTAGAAACCTTTATCAAGGTACAAAATTCATTCTTACATTGCCATCATTTTCCAAACCAGATTTCAGCTATTCATTTTAGATAGCATTTTACAATTGCTCTTGAACCTATTTATATTCTTTGACTACTCATTTTGCTCTGCAGTTAAGTAAAAGACACTGGAAAAAGATTAGTAATGATATTCTCACTGGTTTACTGAAAAAAAACCAAAACCTGAATATACTCAATGTAATTTGTTCTCTGCTAAAATTACACCTCTGTGGTTAGTTACTGAGTTTTCCTATTAGGTCACATATACGTAAGAACACTGATATCCCACTGGTTCATTTTCCTGACATTACCTCTCCCTGTTCAAGGTTTTGTACAAGAAAAAAACCTAACATATAGAAATGCCTCTCCAATGACTCTCTTAGCTACCCAAGGGAAATTCAGTTAAAAATGCATGCTGATACAGACTGGAAAAGAAGCAACCCTCAAGAAACAAGGGTGGGTTTAACAGATGATCATTTTGGCTTAGGAAGAGAAAGTTGTAGCTAAAGGAAAAGAGAAGATGAATCATCTGGATTCTGGAGTATGAACTTTCCTTCTTTCTTTCTTCCCCCTGAGGAAGATGCCTGCCGGCTATGTACTCAGGTCCTTCTAGGACAAATCATATTGGTCTTCTCACATTGCTGGAACAGTTGGCTGTTAAGTGACAAAATCCTTTATTCTTTAACGCACATGCAAGTGAAGGCTGCCTATTCCCAGAGCACCATCTCTCCTACAAGTCCAGAGTCTCTGCAGAAGCAGGAAAGACTGAGTGGATTAAGGAGCCACAGGCAGAGCATGGCCAAGCAGATTCCTGACCTCTGCAGCTCCTTGGAGAGTCTTCCCCCCGGCCAGACTACAGGCCCCTGTAGTCACGGAGAAACCACCAAATATGTTCTGGTGGTGTGCTGGCCGGAAAGGAGTGCCAGAGCCTTGCAGAAATGCATCATTTCTGAGTGGTTCACTTGATCACTCATGACTAGTTTGAGTCCCTTCAATTCAAAAGTAGCTCCATGGACTCTTCAATGAGCGTACGCAATATACACTTCTTTATATGATAATAGGAGAGAGGGATTATGAATGGACCTACTGGATATTATCTAAGTCACTAATTATTTTTTCATAATTCCATGTACAGTACAATTTAATATTTTTGGGTGATGATGGCCAGTCCACCAAGGGGTTTTCAATGAATCACAGCACACAAAGCATTGAAAAATATCAAAGCCTCAAAACTAAGGCTGTATACAATCCCATCACTTGCCTTTAGGGAATAAAGTTTTAGAACAAACTCTGCATTTATAAACTAAATGGAAAAATTCCCCATGAACTTAACAAGAGCAGAAGGAATTAGCAAGTAAGATGAGAAACTCTGTAGTAAACTTAACTACAGCATTAAAACTCAGAATTTTCTTCATTTAATGCAATACCTTCTTTGTATAGGCTGAGAAGATAAAATAATATTGAGTATATAAATCTCAAACCAGAAGTAACTACAGGTGGTTTGGAACAAGTGAATGCTGTATTTATACAAGTACAGCATTCAGCAAACATTTGTAAATATTAGCCGGTCATTGAGCAGGTTCCCTGCACACTAGTACACCCAAAACATGCTGCGTAGTTACGGTTGTTTGCGTGACATCTGGTGGGGAAAAGATATCACATCTGATACAAAAAATACAGAAATATTTTCATAAAGCAACAAATACTAGTGGAACAGGACCATGGTGTCCTTTTCATAACAAGCAGCCTCATATCAATAAAATTCAGTCATCCTAAAATAACAACTATATCAGCTCTCCAGAACAGAAAACAAGTATGTATGTAACTAAACACAGTTTGTTTCCCAAGTTTTGTGAAATTCAGTTTTCTTCAGTTATTGTGTCTATAGAAAACACAAAACTCAGTTAATGTCAAATGCAAGCAGATGTCTGCTGTTAAATAAATCAATTTATCATTTAAAGATTTGACCAAACAGCCTAAGGCTTTCGTTACTGAGAGGCATTTTATATATGCATAGTCCTAATCAATTTTTTTGGTTTATAAAACAAAACAAAAACAAAACAAAAGCAAACAAAACCAAGAAACAAAAAACTAAACCACCCTAAAAACCCACTCTTCCATATAGATGTCCTTTTTCATTTTAACTCAAATTTAATTTAATTAAAATTTAAGGAAAATTGATCACTTCAAGAAAACATTCCACAAATCCACAAATGTTATGTTCATCAGCTGATGAACAGGTGTAGAAAAAAACTATCTGTAGCACAACGCAATGACATTTGAAGGGTTTTTTATTATCTTAGGACAGGAAACAGTAGAGACACATTCCAGAGTGATCCACACAAATATCCCTCCTTTGTATTCTGGGCCAGGCTGCTCCAGGTCTTAAGCAAATTTCTGAAGAACTGGCTCAAATACCTGTGCATTGTACCGTGTCCTGTATGAGCTGTGTCACATTAACGTAGTCCTGATTCCACTTAGGTCTTTGGCACTACTGACCTCCTCCCTCTCTCAGAAACAAAGGCTCCTTTTATACAGCCAGTCAGTGATATGAACAGAGATGAGGTCAAGCTCCAAAACTTAGATTCCTATGTGCCTCTGGTTCTGATTTTTCAGGATCGGGTTCTGCCAAATGCTACAGGTTTTCATATCTTTATAAACAGGGTTCTTACTCTTGCAGAATGTAATGTCCTGCTTGGTGCCTATTTCTACGTAAGAATGTATATATATGTATATATATTTACAAGACTATTTATACTGTTCTTTTTTTTTAATTGTTATTATTTTTGTTTGTTTAGCATGGAGAGCCTGCTTGTCTGTATAGTGCGGGGACAACACAATTTTGAACATGTTTCTGTCTTTAGTATTTCAGTAATATCTCATAAAACAGAAACATGATCTACCTTAAGTTATTTCAGGCAAGAATATTATCCATAAATCTTGCAGGAAAAAGAAACGTATCTGCACTTCCACAAAGAACAAAGCAAAGCTGCTCCACAATCCAAAACACCATGGGTCACTGTGGAAGCAGAGTAATTTCTGTCGAGTTCTCCTTAATCCTGGGATTTAAATGCACCTTCCAAGTGTGTGAAATTCATTATCAGTGTGAAAAAATATAGTCGCTGATACTAGCTGTATCAGCTTAAGAAATCTATCCTCAGCATTTCTTCTTGCACAGTGTGTGAGCCGACAGCACACAGACTCGGAGCAATGCAACAGCACATTTTTCTGTTTGAACTGAGCAGTTGCTTCTACTGAAGCAGCAAGCTGCAAATGGCATCGCCAGGCAGCTTTTCCAATTCACTGAAAGTGGGACTTCTCCCACAGCCCTTCCTTCTTCTAGTGACTGTCTACCACTGACATACAAACCACAACAGCCCTGCCTTAATAGCACGCAGTTGCAGGACGTAAACTGCTTATTTCTAAAAAAACATTTCCAAATGGGAAAAAGCTGTTAATCTTTTCCAATATAAAACAGCAGTCATTAAAAATAGGCAGATTCAAGATAAAACAATTCAAAGGCTGGAAAGGATACAATAATGAATCTCCCTTTGGAGGCAGCTGTGAACCTCCCAGACATGACATTCTTAACAGTAGTTATTGAAAAATAATAACAAAAAAAACCTAACTTTGCTCACAGCCCATTGAATTTGTGAAGTTTTCTGTCATTCTGGACTTAGTTCCTGAATCTGTTTGGACTTATTTACCACGGAAAGCCAAAAAATCTAAGGGCTCATCACAGAAAAAGGATCCAGAGAATGCTCACAGCACTGCAGCAAACACTGGGCGTTCAGAGAAAACTGAAGGAAGGCATTGCAATATATTGATCGCATCTTTTACAGCTTTTAATCCACACAATTTGGAATGGATATTCCACTTCATATTTTCACAGCTTATGATTGTTCCTCCCGAGGACTGCCAATAAGCTAAAGAGACAATGAGGGTGGTTGAAGGCTCTGTGCAGAGGCAAGCCCTAGAAAAGAGGTGGGGTTTTGTTTCACGATGCTCACAACTTAAACCTTGGTGCTAGGTCTGACAAGGACACCGGACCTAATACCAACGTCTGCTATGGTTCCAACAGCAACACTAGCTACTGAATGCACAGGCAAAAACTAACTGGTCTCATCCAAGAGATTTAAAAAGTACTGCACGTGGCTCTAACACCTTTCTAGATGTCAGTCCAAATCAGAATATCATTAATTATTTCCCAGCTTCCCAGTAACAAATGATAGCATCTTTGGGACCCATCCATGCAACAGCTGAAGAACAGCTTTGCCTTTGCAGACATTCTGGCCTATCAGCAGAAGCAAGCTGTCTATAAAAAGCAAGTAGCAACACAGTTTGGCAGAAATAATTGTAGATGTACCAACAGCAGCAATGCTAGCAATGTAATACTGAAGAAATAAGACCTGGGGATGCCAAAAAATCAAGAGTAGCAAAAAAGCTCAACAATTGCTCAGTGTTTAAGGGTCTGAAAAATTCATGTTTTCAATTTTGGCTGGAGAAATACAAACCTTGAGCTGCAACTGCATCTTAGTGGAACAGATCTAGACCTAATAAATAAGGTTACCAGCAAATGCAAGGCTCATGTCAGGACCCAGAGCGCTCTAATAAGCCTTAATGGCCCTCACTATCCTCCCCTGGTGCCCCCCCCCCAGTCCCTGCCTGTGGGTCCAGGAACCCCATTTAAATCTTGTCCTGTGCCTTCAGTCTCTGCC
>JAVJGJ010000002.1:24844368-24857295 GCA_035590215.1 Microhierax caerulescens
CCCCCCCCCCCCCCCCGGTGCACCCACCAGCCCTGCCTTGGACAGCGAGGTCCCAGCCCTGAGGGCTGTGTGACCACTCTCACCTCCTGGCTCCTAGGAAGAACCCAGACCTCGCTGCTCCCTAACGCTTTCCTTTGTTTGTTTTTTACCACCTCAAATTTCCATTCATGCTATGCGTGTTTTCAGTGTTAGTCTGACATCAAGGGAAGTTTTTCAGGCATAGAACTGATGTCAAAAGTATTACAATGAAAAATACAAAAGCATTAAATATATTAAATAAATATAAATAAAAAAATACAACGGTATTTAGACAATGCTATAATCTAAGGTGCCTGACTATTAAGCAAACCTTTTAAATCACATATATTGATTGTTTCATGTGCCAGTACAACCAAGACTATGCTTGAAAACATTGTGGATTCTCTTGTTGTTTCCATTACGTACAGTTTACTCTGGTCACTTCTATTAGGTATAGTTTAAAACTATGGAAAACCAGAAAAATCAAAAAAGCTGAAATATACCTTGCTATTTCCTCTCAATGAAACTAAATCAGTCAAGCCATAAGGGCAGAAATTTTGAAACGTAATTAGTAATCTGAATGTCTGAATTTCTGGGTGCCCCAAAATGATACAATTTAAAATGCACTTTTTTCTGCATTGATACAAAAGGAAGTCTCTTTGCAGTCATTCCATTTCACTTAAAAATTGAGTTGTCCAGTATCACTAACCAATTTTGGAAATAGTTCCTTGTAAAATAGATCATGGAGCAACAAATTAGTACCATTTCTACTTATTAGTATCTTTTCACATTTTCTACATATTTCAAAGCTAGGAAAAATGCTAATCTTCATTAAGCTATGAGTAACAAAAAAATATTTTACTAGCCAGAGAAAACATTTTTGCCTTCTAACCTACTGAATCATCATATCACTTATTAAAGCAGATGTTCACAAATTAAATGGCACCAAAATAATTTCTTCTGGAAGATACTCAGAAGTGTTAAATCTTGCTGTTCCTCTCTTTTACTGAAATCCTTATAGCATTTTTGTATTTAATTTTGTGATCCGTAAGTCCTTATAAGTAACTAAAAGAAAGAAATGTATACAGAACTAAATCCTGAAGTATAAATTGCTATATAATACCTCTACTCTACTCACTGCCGTAGGATAGACTCTTGTTGGAATTATGTTTATCTGAGTTTGTCATTTGGCACACAGTAATGTATGACGACACCCTTTAAACATGCAATCAAAAACCTCTTTTCTACCCCTTACTTGTGATGAAACCACATTTTTCTTGGTGTATCTGCAGTTAATATTTAAGAAAGACTAACAGAAAAGCTACTGTTCCTTAGCCTCCTTTAACCTGAAAAATATGCAAGATTTCTGCTTTATAATAGTGCTTTGCCACTTTAAATGCAAAGAGGGATCATCTTCCTTCATGCTTGACACCCAAAAAATACTCAATGTCTTAAATTCCCGACGAATTCAGGGCAAATCAAGAGGACCTTGAAAGTACAAGCCCATTAACAAACAGAACTTATCTACCCTGAAATGTACAGTCTGTGGAATGTATAATTTGTTGTAATACAAATACATTTTATTGTATTTGGACAGAAAAACAAAAGGTACCTGTATTTCATATCAACAGTCCTTTGCAGGTTTCTGTATTCAGGCTGACTGTGCTATTCAGGCTCCACTGTGCAAGAAGAAACTGTCACTGAATGACACCCTGAACGCATTACAAAGCTGTACCAACAGGGAGACAACAAAAGGCAGAAATTAATGTTCATTCACATAGTGGATGAACCACATCAAGGACAGACATCATGGGCTCTGCTGAAAACAAGCCCTTGCAGATCTAAACAGAACACAAGTGAGAAACATGGTTAAATCTACAGTGCAGGGCAAGCACATACACAGTGCATCGAGCAGGCCTTGTCCTATTGTACAAGGCAGAGAGGAGAAGGGAATGCTGTCTCCCCATGCACGTGATTGCATCTCTTCCTGAAGGATATCGTGGGGTGTTGCTCCTCTAGCAATAAATAGAAATACGCAGTGATGCACTCTGGAGCATCCCTCCTCTACAGCAGAAGTCTGCATCATAATCATATCAATATAAACACAAACAAGCAAAAGCAATTATCTTCTTGGTTTGTCATACACTGCAATACTAGGCAAAGCACTACCTAGTATCGACACAAGACATTTTAGATTACTTCAGCGCAAGAAGATTGGACCCCAAACCAGCATACTTAAAATAAATTAAAGGAGTGATACTGAGTAGTTCTCATTTGATTTTCTGAATTGAAAGCTACCCTTCATGTCCAGCATGATCATTTCAGAGACTGTGTATGTTCTCCCACTGAAATGGCTTGTGTGTTAGGACTAAATAAACAAATAAATAAAAAACCTTAGCTTATTCTGACTGCTAAGAACAGAAAAATTATCTATCTAAAATTAAGGATGCCTTTGACATACTTCACTGAGTCTATCCATCCATCTCTTCCCTACACTCAATACACATGCCCCAGGAACGCTTGAACAAGAGATTAAGAACAGAGACACCTAAATCTATCTTGAATATGTGCTGCCACTTCCTACACTCCTTGGGGAATCACTGTAATACCTGGGAAACCTGTTCTACCACAGTCTTCCTTTTGACCCTAAGCAAATCAAATCACTTGATTCCAGCTTTAGGAAGCATTTTGCAACCCAGTTCCTAAAGAAATGAATTGAAGCCAGGTATCTAAAAATAGATTTTTTGACTGTGGACCCAAGTCCTTCTGTAGCTTAGGGACTAGCAGACTGGAGCCTTTGAGACCTCCCTGTCTGAAGGGGTTACATTAGTTTCAGAGAAACTAATTTAAAAACTGTTTTGCACTCAGATAGGATCATTGTGGTAGGAGCATGGATTTACCAGACAGGCTAAAAACTTCATGGTACCTTCTCCCACCCCACTTGGAACTGCCCAGCATAACGAGTACCTGCCCAGCTGTGCGATGCAGTAGCAGCAGCACCAACCAACCCAAGACACAGCTGCTGCTGCTCCTGATGTCACAGCATGTGGAACAGACACAACACATGCAGTACCTTCTGGAGTCATAGATCACAGTTTCACAGAGCCACAGAATGGTCAGGGTTGGAAGGGAGCTCTGGAGATCATCTAGTCCAACCCCTGCTAAAGCAGGTGCACCCACAGCAGGTTGCACAGAGTCACGTCCAGATACTTTCAACCAATTTGCTCCCAATTTCTTTTCAACGGCAATACCACAAATGCACAAGTCAGGGGGGAAAAGAAGGTTTTACTTACCTATTTTCCCTCAATTAGAATATATTATCAGATTTTGTCATGTAATTTATGATTTTCTCTGCGTTCCTTCTTATACACTTATATATTTTTTTTTCCAAAGGACCTGTTGCAGAAAAAGGTCTCAAGGTACACTATAATTTAACAGAAAAGGATTAAAAATAAAAATTAATTCAACCATCTCAGTCCATAATGCTTTAATGAGTTTTCCTTCACTATTAACGTCACTAGAGTTCTGAATACACAGAAAACATGTTAGCAGTATGCAAAGTTTCATGTTTGTACCTGGTTGCCATATACAAAATATTTATTCACTTTAACCCAGAATTAACTTGTCAATATTTTTTTCCCCTTTAGGTGATCTCTGTAGAAGTGAAAGAAAAGAATGTTCATTTTTTTAAAAAATTGCCAATTTTTCTACAAGGATTTGTTTCAAACAGAGGTACACAAATACAGCAAATCTATAATCTAGATCTGATTCACTCCAAAATCAGAAGCATTTGATCATTTAGTTATAGCAGCAGTACAATGCATACCCTGTCCCATGTCTAGAGGTGATATGGACTGTCATTTAAGTTTATACAACGATCAGAAAAATACGTAACTTATATGCTGAGTATTATAGATTATTTAAAAAAAAAAATCTTTGCTTCTATTTGTTACTGTCTCGTGCCAATTAATTAATAAAAAAAAAAAAAGTAGGCCTGTATTTATAAGTGGACACACTGACAGTAAGTAGTAATAAGAAAGCAGTTAAGAAATGGTTAGACAAAGCTAGTGACATAGTTTAAAGCACTGTGGATAGTTCATATTTAATTTGAGGACTATCAATAAAGTGTGAAGCTTATGCTAAAAATTAATTTATACTCAGAATTAGTTTTAAGAGTCCAGGATCACCAGAAAGACAGTTAATTTTCTTCAGTGCTGTGTAGGAAAGACTTTCCATGAACTAGCCACACATGGAATAGACTACGTGACATTTTACTCTTTTTCCATAGTGCATTGATCCTACATTTATCCAAATATGTAGAGAAAGTATTTCACATTCTTGGGTAGTAGCACTGATTTTTCATATCTCTAGTCAAATGACTCTCAACATCTGAAAGCATACTTGACAGGAACTTTCCATGCCAGGAGTAACAAGCTAATAGACCTTTATTCAAGGTTATGCCCTGATCCCAAACTCTTTGCAAACCAGTATTATGCAAAATCATTTTCACATTCCAAAGCTATTTGAAAAGTTTTACTGACTGAAAACACACTCAAATCCCATTTTTTTTATGGCCATGAGGTGTCCATAACGCCTATGGTATCCCCAAACACCAAGGACACTATTGTCATCAATTAGATGTAATCATGATAGCAATAGGTTTTTGACTCCCTTGATCTCCCAAATTTATTCTGCATTACATGGATGTCACAGAAATGGATGCTACACAACAAAATTATGTAAGCAGAAGAATTCTCCTTCAAACACAAACAAACGAATTACACTTTCTACCAAATGGAATTGACCTCTTGAAATCCTGCTGAGAAAGCTTAACTGAACACTTTGAAAACTTCAGCAAGAACTCCATAACAAGGTGACCCAACACTTCTTGTGATAATTTTCATGGAATCAATGTAACATCAGAAAACTCCATGGCTGTAATAAAGAAAGGAAAAAAGATGGATCTCTAAAGTCAGGCATTACTTCAGTTGTCAAAACTCTATGAGTTTGGCCTTGGTACTTAAGATTACTATAAAAAGACTTACAAATTCCTTTAAATAAGTGCCACTACACAGTTAAGTATAAGCCTATATATGAAGCCTGATTTGATACTGCTGTGATTCCATGAATTCTAATGGAAGTCCTCCAAATTTTTCACTACTGCAAGTGAACCTGAAATATCAAAATATCTCATTTTGCATTATTTTTAGCTGAAATGTATGTCAATGTGAAATCATTTGAACTACATTAGTAGAACTAAAATGATCCCTAGTGTAACTCCATTCACATCAGTTACATCAGGAATGCATTTCGCCATCATAATTTCAATGTAAAATGCCCAAGTGACGATAAAATTATTTTGCTGAGAATTATCAGTATCCAGGAACACTGGGAAAGCTCTGACAGAAGCAGTACTAGCAATTTGTAGCAGTAACAGCTCAAATACAGCATATCTGGCACAGTGTCAGCCAAAGTAATACTTAATGGAAATTTCTGTTTCTTGTTAAGCACTTGGGATCTTTGGGTTTTAGCATGTTAGGGGTAGGACTTTGGCATTTTTAACCTGTGTTATAACTGACTGCACTGACAGGTAGCTGAATAAACAAATTATAAACCAGCCCAAGTAGAAGTATTTCCTTCCATTCCAGAATGCACAATTCTTCCGGCAATTCAGAATGGTCTGCCAAACTGACAGCACAACCTAGTGTTAAGCTATAGTAGTTCTTACAGATCACAACAGAGTACGCAGGTTTATTCACTGCAGGAGGCAGAGCAGGCTCCACCGTTACCTGCAGCCATGCCTCTGCAGCACCGCGGTACGCAGTGCTGGCACACCGGGAACGGTGCTCTGCCAACTGCTACGAGGTTCTAGACTAAGACCTTTTCCTTCAGAGAGTAAGGTGTGTGTTATGTAGGTGCTACAATCACAGCATAATGGCCACACTCGCTTTAAAATAAAAGTTGTCTACTGGTAGCAGAATAGCTGAACAACTTGCTGGAGAAGCTGGGTAACTACTTAAGTGGTTATTTCATGCTGAGCTCCATGTCCACAGTGTGAACATATTCTGAGTTACTCAAAGAATTTTCTTCCTTATTTCCATTAGAGACTTAAAATTAAACCTGTTGCGAACCATCTCCCTTTTCAACCAGTCAATACTGCAAACACATACTAATTTTCTCAAAGTTCTTTATTTACCTAGTTAGTATTTCTTTTACTCCTACACTCTTGCCATGGTCCCTGGTATTATACAGACCTACTAGCAAGCTAGCTTACAAAAGAACCCTTATGCTCTTTACAACATTACTAGCTGTTAAAGAAACACTTCCAGTTACAGACTTCTACCAGATTTTACAGAATGCTTATCCTCACTGCCGATAACTGCCTCTGTAGAAAAAAGGATTTGGCTCAGGTGAGCTACAACGAAATGCAATGTTCAATTTTGGCAAATGCCTATGCATAACATTACTGAGTTTCATTCAAAACATAGTTGGAATTAGTATCACCACACTAAAAAGGAGCGTTGTTTAATGCTTCACATCAAAAATATAGCGAAGCCGGCTCTAGGATTTTAAACAGAAGTTTTGAACCAGGGCTCAGCACAATGCAGTCGTTTGTGTGTGTCTTGGGTTTTATTGGTTTTTCTGCAAGGCAAAAGAGGGCAAGCAGCGAAACTTTTCAAAGAGTCAGTACACACAAAATTCATGAAGGCAAAAATCAACCATTAAAGAAAAACCTACGTCTGTGGTTCTGTTCAGTGCGCTGGAAGCTGCATACAGCAAACAATGCTTATCTGATGGGTTATGCACAATGTCGTGGGTGCCTGATTTGGACTGCTTTTATTGTCGCTTCTCAGCTCCAGAGCTATAAATCAGTCACTAACTAGTTCTCCCCCTGCATAAATCCTCTATTTGGTTTTAAATGAATATTGCAAAACTACTACAATTCAGTAGTGTTGGTAAGCCCCTTTTTCTCTCGCAATGGCCTGTCCCAGACCTTAAAGTGCATATGCCAATTTGGTTCAAGTTTTATGATCTGGAATGTTCCAAGATGCCTCTTCAAACACAGTTCCAGCCTAACAGTGCCTTCCCTAGGTAATTATAAGTCTGAAAAAATGCCTTTTTGAACCTATTATTTATGTTATATGCAGCAATATCTTACCTATTTCATTCTGGAGTCTGGAATGTACTGTAGGCCGGATAATCTTTACCTACCTTCATCTCCTAGGAAGGTCAATAGAAGATTTTGACACAGAGTAAAATACAGCTGGCCTAAGGATCAGTGAAAAGAGATCATGGAATGTTTTCTCAAGGACTGCATGGGACACAACACGTTCCTTTTGAATCCCAGAATGCCTCTTTTGGATCTTAAACGCTGCTTCAAATACACATGGATGAAGGCTGTAATTAAGGGAAAATGCAGCACCAATAATAGCACGTTAAAAGTTAGCGATTCTCAACTGTCAGTACTGTAACAACTGAATATCTCATTACTTCTACCTTCTCCTCCCATACACTGAATTTCTTCAATGCTGACAAAGTGCACATACTAATCATAGACTCTGCATGTTAAATTAACCATGAAAAAGATATAAATTAGGTTGGTATTTCTTGAGGGCATCAGTAGAAAACACTGATTTCAAATAATTTTGATTATAAAATTTTACTTCACAATCCTTTTCCAGACCACAGATATTCATAATTAAAAAGAGTATGGAATTAACGTTATGTTAGCTGTTTCGCCATCAGCATCACATAAAGGAAAAAGAAACAGTAAAATATGATGCAGAATTCACTCTTCCAATGATTGTCATTGAACTATTACATTAGTAAACATTCACAGTATGAAGTCTCTTTCAGTATATCTCCAGCATATAAAGTAGTGCAAAAAAGCATTCCAGTCATTTTGCCTTTGCAGTCAGACCAGGTTAAATGATTCTCTTACTTCATTTCACTCATTATTAGACAACAAATGCTGCAATGCCTCCAAAGAGAGTTATAAAAATAAACAATTTCTGGAGGGTCAGCAGCCTTTTCAAAGTAAATTTCCAGTTAAAAACAAGCATTATAGATTTAAAAAAAAAAAAAAATTAGATCTATCTTCTGTAGAATATCTTTTTACAATAAATTTACCATTTGAAAAACAATGACTATGGTATCCAACGATTTATGGTAGCTGCTATTAAAGCACTGATAAATAGATAAGTGACTACCAAACTTCACTGCTTCTTACATAGTAAATACCTCTGAATGCCAACTTTTACCACAGAGCTGTTATTAGTGATGTCGACAGTTCATGCACCCACTTTAAAATTGACTTGGTTTTAATAATTTTTTTCAGCCTCATGTGCAAAACACTTGCATTCTAATAAAAATATGAAGTCTGAAATTATATCAGATCTAGCAATCCCTTCCTCAAGTTATACCGCTTACTTGATATGTAATACAAGTTTAGCAATGCTTTTTATTTGTATTTAACCATTAAATGGCATACTACTGTATGCTGTGGACTCCTGTTTGCATATTTCATTATTTTCACTGCACTCTTTAATGCATAAATATATTTGGAAACGTTCAAAATTACACATCAGTTTCCAGAGAATTTGAATTTACACAGTTTTTCTTCTCTGACTCACTGCTATTCCCTGTGTCCTGACTTTTTTTCTCCTTTGCACAAAGAGATTCTTTAACTCCTTCTTCCATCTCCAAATATTCTGATTTATCCTCTGTGGATGAAGATGATGAGCTTCTAAATTTCTTCAGTAAATTTGTTGGGAGGTAAGGGCAACTGACTGCATTTTGCATCAGCTGCGTTTGTTCTTCATTCTCAGTCTCTCTGTGGTAGAAATAGTTAAAATTGGAGACAATCACTGGCACTGGTAAAGCAATGGTTAACACTCCCGCAATGGCACACAGGGACCCAACTATTTTCCCACCCACAGTTATGGGTTTCATATCCCCATAACCAACTGTAGTCATGGTCACCACAGCCCACCAAAAGGCATCTGGGATGCTTTGAAAATGGGTGGCAGGCTCATCAGCTTCTGCAAAGTAAACAGCACTGGAAAACAAAATTACTCCAATAAAAAGAAAAAAGATGAGGAGGCCAAGTTCCCTCATGCTGGCCCTGAGTGTATGACCCAGGATCTGCAAACCCTTGGAGTGCCTGGAGAGCTTGAAGATGCGAAACACCCTGACCAGACGGATGATCCTCAGGATGGCAAAAGACATGGCCTGTTGACCATTGCTGCCCTGCTCCTGCGCCAAGTCAGTGCCCAGAGTAATGAAGTAAGGCAAGATGGAGACAATGTCTATGATGTTCATGATGTTCTTGAAGAAGTGTGCTTTGCTTGGACATGCAAAGCAGCGCACTGTAAACTCAAAGGAGAACCAAATGATGCATACCGTCTCTACAATGAAAAAGGGGTCATTGAAGATAGTGTGCTCCCCAGCATCCAGGTGAAGCGACTCATTGGAAAGCCCCTTCCCTAAGCTCAGGGACATGATGAATTCTTTGTCATCTCTGAACTCTGGCAAAGTCTCCAAACAAAAGATGACGATGGAGATCAAGATGACCAAGACAGAGACAATGGCAATGCCTCTGGCTGGACTGGAGCTCTCCGGGTATTCAAACAGCAGCCACACCTGCCTCTTAAACTCATTCTCCGGCAAAGCTTTGTCCTCTTCCTCTTTGACAAACCCTTCATCCTCCCTAAACTTGAGCATGGCCTCCTCCCCAAGTTGGTAGAATTTCACCTCCTCAGTGAAGATGTCAAAGGGTACATTGACTGGCCTCTTCAGCCGACCACCACTCTGGTAGTAGTACAGGATGGCATCAAAGCTGGGCCGGTTCCTATCAAAGAAGTATTCATTCCTGAGAGGGTCAAAGTATCTCCCTCGCTTCGCTGGATCACCCAACAACGTCTCCGGGAACTGAGCTAATGTCTTCAGCTGGGTCTCAAACCGCAGTCCTGACACGTTGATTACCACACGCTCACAACACTCGTACTCACTGTAGCGAACAGAGCTGTAACCCCCAGGGCCTCCACCATCATCAGGTGGCTGGTCCGAGTATGAAAACTCGTCCTCCCCATAGTCATCACTGTAGTAGAGCTTTCCTTCTTCCTCATCATCTTCATCCTCGTCTTCATCCTCCTCTTCCTCCTCACTCAAGTCCTTCAGTATTCTCTCTTCGGAACCACTGAGAGGCAGCAGCTCAGAGCAGGGGAAGGAGGCCCCACACTCCCTACTTCCCAAGTGGTGGCTCCTCTTTTTCCCTTTCTTCCGCCTCTTACCACTCTGGCGGTGGGGCATGCTGCTGCGTGACGCATTCCCACCATGAGAGGAGGATGCACCTCGACTCTGCTCCTGATGGTAGTGGTGATACGGTCCACCTCCACCTGCTGCCCCACCTTCTACTGCTGCTGTTGCTGCTGCTACAGCTGCAGCTGCTGCAGCTCTCGACTGTGCCAGCCGCTCTCTCTCTCGGGCCCGAGCCTGGACCACATATCCATAGGGCATGTGGCTGTTGCACCCAGAGCTATCTGCGCTCACCATCGCAACCTCCATTTTGCAATGGCTTTTTTTTCAATCGTTTAATGCAAAAAGGTTTTGTTTTACTTACAGTGTAACCTTAACTTTCACCATAAAGTTCAAAGCCATTTGCATTTGGAGGACAGTCCCTCAGACGCAGAGCAGGGCAACACAGTTGTAACATAGAATCTATGCTTTGGAAAACCACTGATCTGCATTTTCCTCTTGTCCAGAATGCTTGACACAAACTACCGTTTTGCTAATAAGAAAAGATGAAACTCGCAAATTGAAGGAGGGAACAGCTGCAGCCTTGTTCTTTCATCCACCAAGCCCCTTTATTTTCATTTATCTCCTGTGGCTATCACAGATCTGATCAGAATCACGACTACCTTGCAGGCTACAAAGACTGCATTCATGAGGAAAAAAAAAAATGCAAATCAAAGGGTACCTGCTCTTCACAGCTGGTTGTAGTTCATCATTGCAACCAAATGCAAATAGTCTCTTTCCTCATAATTTGTTCCTGGTAATGCTTTGGCCTAACAACCTTAATACCTAATACCATTACTCGGGGAGTTGAAGTTAATTACAGCCATCGCTTTGTTTACACAGTGAGGAGGTCTTTGCAAATCCTTTCTTCAGCCTGTCAACAATGTCTCAAACCTGGGAGCAGCACCCAGGGCGTCAGCAGCAGTGGTAAGAGGAGGAAGAGGAGGAGGAGGAGGAGATGAAGACTGAGAAACTGGCTCTGAGGTCCCCATAAGGGAGTGGATTGGTCACCCTTTGGTTATGGTCATGCAGAAGAAGCACTTAACCTGAGGCACATGCACAAACACACAAAAATAAACAAAACAAAAAGGGAAAAGATTGGATTGTTTTCCTAAAAGGACATAGTGATCAAATGAAACTGTGTCATCTATTACCACGGTATTCAAATCTTCCCCTACCCACACTATTCACACTTCTACATTACACACACACCCACATCACATGCACAGAGATTTTGAACGACTCTGTGGGTAAGGATGTGGGTGGGTATGTCACATATATATAGACAGAGATACAAAATCCCCACCCATATAAGCACTTGCATCCATACACAAACGCATGCATGCTTCTGAAACACCAACACATATAAACAGTAACAAAAATACTGCAATACATGGTGCATTCGTCTTTGAGTACATACGTAATAGATACACCTACATACATCTATATGAAATATTAGAGAGTAAATGTATCTACACAAAGAGCTTTTGTTACATTTGTCAAAACACACAAGGTGCAGGAATGTTACGTTTTAATCTGTAACGGAATTGTGTTTCAATCATAATGAGCATCTCACTGAATTAAATTTGGAAACAGGCACGTACACTCAAGTGAAAATACTGTGATATGATATGTCAAGAAAACACAGCCGCAGGTGCACAGAAGCAACATCTACATGCAAGCACACAAACAGAAATACACGCTTCTACACTCTCCCTTTCAAACAGAAGCCTCCTTTATAACTGTATCTATTAACACATGAAAGAAGGTGAATATGAGCTGTTAAATGACGCTGTACTTAAAATCATACCTGCGCATCATGCAGAAAGAGATCTTAAAAAAGCTGTTATACTTACTGTTCCAGGCAGAGAAATAGCAACGCTGTTCTGGCTAGTGTAAGGATCTGGTGACAGCAGTCCTGAGGAAGGGGCTACGCCAGCTGCTCTACAGTTGCAGGTGCGTGTGGTCAGTCAGCACCACAGGTTGACGAGTTCTCTCTCTCCCTCCTTCCCAGGTGCAGCAGGAGCACCCAGAGCGAGCCAGCCAGGCAGCTGGAGCGGGGGGCACCCTGCACAGCCACGGGCGCTGCTGCTCGCCCAGGCATTTGCAAAAAGGCAACGAGCGAGAGTCTCGTTCCAAAAGGGAAAAGAAAAAAAAAAAAAAAAGAAAAAAAGAAGGCGGTGTGTTTGTGTGTGCGAGACAAAATGAATGGATAAGCGCGGTCACTAGTCTCTCCAAGCCCAGCTTTGGCAGATTTGTAAAGCACTGTGAAGTAATCCGTGTAGCGAGCCTGTTTCCACTGATGGGAGGCCGGGTGTCGCTTCTTGCGGGGTCTCCCCCCGCCACGTCCAGGCGGCAGCGGCTCAGCCAGCACCCGCCCGCAACCTACACTTGTTGTGCCGGCTCTGGGTAACGTTTAACAAAAAAATTAAAAATAACCCCAAAATCCAAATAATTAAAAAAAAAAAAAAAAGACACGGCGAGGGAGAGGAGAAGGCCTCTCTAGCAGCAGCGTTCCGTGCTCGGGCTCTCGCGGCGCCGGGCGCCGCCGCCCCAACCCTGTTGCTCGGCGGAGCCGCCGCCCGCCCTGCCCGCACAGCGCCGCCGGGGCAC
>JAVJGJ010000002.1:24857313-24887747 GCA_035590215.1 Microhierax caerulescens
GCGCGCCGCGCTGCGCTCTGCCGGCCCGCGGGCTCCCCCTGGCGGCCGTCGCCCGCACTGCGCCCCGCCCCGCCGGGCCCTCCGCGCGCCCTGGCCGAGCCAGCCCGTCCGCTACCCACGCGACTCTTCCGCGGTGGAATAACGCACAGGCTGGCCCGCACACCCCCTCGCGCTCACAGCCCCGGCTGCCGTTTGGGTGGCGTTTCCCTTAAGGAAGAAAAAACGCGTCGTCGAGGTGGCCCAGAGAATTTCAAAACCGGGTGCAGGTCAAGTTTCCCAGAAAAATGGAAAATCCGCCCCCATCTCCACCTGCTGCTTCGCTCGCCCCGAACCCCCCAACAGCACAAACAACCCAGAAACCAATTCCCTCCGCTCCCACCCAGCACACCCAGCCAGCTGCAGCGGCCTTGCAGATGAAGCCAAATGAACCGTCACTCCTCATTCTCTACCCGTACAGAGAAGCGTTAGCTCACAAACGGGTTACAGCTCTGTGCTTGGTAGGGTTCTAATACCTCCTCCAAAGATGTCAAATCTGTGCGCACACACCCCCCACCCGCTGTCCGTAACGCAAGCGATGTGTAAACTGGCTGTTCCACCTGCGCCTAGGAAATCCAAACCGACTCCACTCCCCGCAAGCGAGCGCCCTGAAGATGCAGCTTGGCTCTATTTGACGCCCCGGCTCCAGCCCCACCATCTCAGCTAAAGCTGAGTGCGGGCACTCCTGCTTGGCACGGATACGCTCAGAGCAAGGACAAACAGAGACTAGCACTCACTCCAGACACTTTGCCTCAAGCTGTCTGCAGCTGAAGGCAAATCCAACACGTGCAGCAAGCAGCTTAGGCATGTTTTTATTGCCTAGGTCCACTCCTCCACAGTCCAGAGAAACAGAGAGAGCCTGGTGACCCTTCCCCTTTGGATCCCCAGTGGCACAACCCAGATTATCCACGTTACCTCTCTGTCTCTGCTGCCTGCAGCAGTTGGTGTTCATACTCTAATCCCATTCATTTCAATAGGTGACATAAAATGATATTAGGGAGAATGAAGGATCAACCAAATAAATATACTGAATGCCAGGCACCAAATCAGTTCATAAAGATCTTGCCAAAAGTACTGTGAAATGTATAAATGGCAGAATATATCTAACCAATTTTTGGACAATCACAACCCTTCAAGTTCCATAGTCAATATAAAGACATATTAAAAATTCCTAATGTCATCCCAAATGCCATTAAAATAGAAAGTGGTCATCACAAGAGCAGTCCAAACTTTTTATGCTCCTAGATACAATTTTAAACCATTCTACAAATTAATTTCCAATACCAACACCCATATTCTTCTGCAACTTGGCACAAGAGGATAGCAAAGACAGGGATCAAGACCCTATCATTGCTTAGTCACAAGGACATGTACAATGCCATAAAAATAGAAGAGAGATCATAGGTATGCTTTTTGAATTATTAGAAACACCTAGACTTATTCCTACTTCAGTAAAATTTAATTCTAGGGGGATTTTCCAGAATTCAGTCACTTCAACAGAACAATTTTTAGAGAATGCTTTTCATCAGCAGGACCTGCAAACTTCTTTTTTTTGTTTGTTTGTTTGGTTGGTTGGTTTTGGGGTTTTTTTAATGAGATGTTTCAAGGGCTTGGGACCTAAAAATTTGATCTAGCTTTTACCCTTCTTCCAAAGTTTCTGATGCATATTCTTGTCATTGTCTCATGCAACTGTTAAACTAAAAACTTATCTTATGCATATCTGAGTATAAAGACAAGTTGAAACAGATCAATCCCTTTGGCGTGCCTTTTTGATCATTACTGTTCTTTTCTTCTTCAATAGTGGAAGCATATTCTTGAGCACAGATAAACCAACTGTGATGTATGAGGGGATGGACACATAATACACATAACACTGACCACGGGAGAAGCAGAATAGCTTTTTTGTACCTTCTCTAAAATCCATTCTAATGTGATAGGGATCACGTAACTACATGCAATTCAATCTCACTCAGAGGTCTTATTTGCTCCAATTTTAAACTGATTTAAAAGCACAAAACAAGATTTAAGTATTTACAGATGAATACTGTGACTCATTTCATTCAGCTTTGTATTTTCATAGTATTCAAAGTGCAATTTTTATTAAAAAGATATTGCATTCCCTCTACTCCCTCATATTCATAAGGGGTACTATTATTGGTAGAACAAAGAGAGAATACGTACATGTCATTATCTTCAATAGTATTATACTAAGAATAATATAGCATAGCAAAGGATATGTAAGGTGTGCCATCACAGAGATATTATTGCTCATCCATGTATACTGTGCCAGAAAAAATCCACAACGATTTAATACATTTTCACACAAAGGGAACATGAGATTTTTAAAAAACCTAACTTACATTGCTATGCCCAATATTAATTTATGCTATCCCCCAATTGCTGCAATTCACACCGGCAGAGTCTGGCCTCCATCCAACACTAATCTTCCTGCTGTAATCAAGAGTTCTGTGCAGCAAATAAGACTGCACTACAGCTCAGTACTTATTGTACTTCTAGACCACAAATTATTCTATTTCCCTTACAATCTTCTCTTTTTACTCTTCTGCTCCTTCCTATGCTGCTTCATTATCATTTCTATTAGTCTCTCAGGGCAGCTCAGCCAGCTCCCCATAAGATCAGGAATTCCTTTCAAAACAAGGAAAACATTGCACCAGTGGGCACTCTGGACAATCCAGTGGCAAGGCTATGGCTCCTATAGCATTTCACATGTCATGAAATATGGTTCAGAACATGTGGGTGCTTCCACCCCACCCTGTTCTCAGCTGATTACAGTGCTGGAGACCCTTAGGTACCTAAGTAACAATGAATTCTTGCCTCCACAACAAGGTTTTCTCTCCTAGTGTTTATATCACTGTAGGGAGTTCATATTTTGTTCACATTTTACTAACCATGCTCAGTAAGACAACCCTGTCAAAGAATCTGGCTCAAGTACTCTTCTTTTGAATATGACTGGCACTACTTAATGAAATATTTAGCAGAATAAAATACAGCCTATCCTCAGTTAGCTCTTATACACAACACATATGAATAGCACATCTGTTCATTACTTGTACTGGAACAGGCTAATCCAAGGAAGTTGACACTCCAGAGAACAGCAAGCCTTTTATACTTTCTTAGGAAAATATGCAAAACTGTTGCCATTTGCCACTGAGTTTAGGATGAACAGCAGTAAAAACACTGATGATATTTATATGTGGAGAATAATTTCTTGTACCAGAGTATAGACCTACTCAGAAACTAGGATAAAAATACCACATATGGTTTATTCTTGAACTTGAATATTTCTCTGTTCATTCTGGGCAGACAAGGACTTGCATCAGCCTTATTCTTGAAATCAACAATACAAAAAAAAAAAAAAAGATAGTATGGAAAGAAAGCCTCTAAATAAGGAACTGTGTGGAAATGCATTTTCTAGAGGGCTGCCACTGAGAAGGAAATTGGCCTGGCGGCCAGGGACTATCTAGGAATCAAGAAATTTAAATATGTATCACAAAGGCAACACAAAAATTTCTTTAATACTGTTGTATATATGGAGACACTAAAAATACTTTGGAAATGACCCTTTTGAAGGAGACCTGTATTTCTGGACATTAAGGATCATTTACAGTAATGCTTTGGAGAGCTAAGGTACAACTAACGCAATAAAATAATAAACCCTGTATGTCAGATCTAACCTTTGAATGAAGCATCCAGCCTGTTGTCTCTTCTTCAGAGAAAACATAAAATAGTGTTCTGGAAATCAAGTGCAGCCCTCCCAGTGCTTCTCCTCCTGTTGAGGCAGAGCTGTCACAACCAGGTGAGGGACAGGATTACAGCCGGAAGCACTCTTTCGCTGTTTATGCCTCAGAGCAGACAAAGCTGTAAGATATTAACCAACACAGCCTCATTAGCACATTCCAACACAGAGATCCCAGAAGTGGCACCTCATCCCTGCAATCCAAATGAATAGTTTGCATATACAAATCAGATATAATCTGCAGAGAGCTGATGTTATTTTGTACGCTGGGGACAGAGTAACTCCTGAAAAAAACTAGTTACAAATAGTTCATTTCTACCCTATTCCTACCCCAGGTCAGTAAAAAACTTCTATCAACCCCTAAATTGAGAGAAATCTTGTGGTTCTCAGCTGCAGATTCCTTGTGTCTATGTGTAAGTACAGGAACTCTCAGTGTTATTAAGTGCCTCAGGGTGTTGCTTCACCATTGTTGAGCACAAACAGGAGCATGACTTCTCACATGGAGTCCAAAAACTAAACCAGTTGTACTTTATGAACACAATGATCATTCATATGAGATCCTGAAAACTGAATTAAACTTAGCTCTTTTAAAATTTTTGGCACTATATCTGTGTCAAAATTCTGTTTCAGCAACTAGAATGTGGAAATTCCAACCTAAATGTTAACTTCAGCATGGAAGCCTGAGGTTGTTGCTAAACTCAGAAAGTTAAGTAAATGGATCTAAGGGTCCAGGCACTTCAGTTGAACACAGATCAATTTCTTTCCTATATTGAAGTCAAAAGCTTCAATTAATTGTTCAGGATTAGGCCTGTGTAGCTAACTAGTTGGAACTGGAACCTTTAGCACACAGCAGATAACTTGCTTTGTGGGATACAGAGCTAAGCATATAATTTATTTAGGAACAGCTTATCACATTCCCCATGTGGATCTTTATAAATGGCACACAAACCTATTAGACATCTAGCTCCCATCTGAATCCAACAGAAATCAAGCTGAAAATGGACTTTCATTTTTGTCAACATAATTCTCCGAACTCAATGACTAAAAGAGCCTAATGCTGAAGAATCTGGTGAGGTTTCTGATAAGCTCAAGATAAGCTATAAATCCCTCTATACTAACTGAAAGAGCCTAACCTACCTAGGCTCTTAGATCCCCTTACTTGACTCTCAGCACTTAATAACACTCGTTTTATGAATACCATAGTATTTCACACAAGGGATTGTTGATGCGTCAGCTGTGCAAGCATCCTCTGCACTAACTGCGCTGTGAGCATTTGCCCCACTTTGCACCAGCACCTCAACATACTATGAAATGGATTAATCAATGAATAGTGCACACAGCCACCAGACTAACAATACAGCAGTTTCTATCCACATGCAAAAATAATAACCTGAAGCTAGTGAAGCTATTCCCTAAACAACAACAACAACAGAAATGTTTTTCTGGTCTTTGAATGGTCTTTAAATGGTCTGTTATCTATGTTGTGATGCCATTGTCCTTCTAATCTGTCGAACATGCACCCTCTTAAATAAAATAATTTTAGATCATTATAGTTATAAAATAAATAAATAAATAGTAGTTAAAGTTAACTCCCTTCTGATTAAAATGACCTTTACCAGGCAAACTCACGTTCAGTAATGTTCATAAGCAGTTTTAATAAAGCAAAAGACAAGTGAACTAACATATAAAAATCCAGTACATCTCTTACTGGGACAATCTTGTCTTCCTCTCTGCCACGCATACTTCAGGTAGGCGCGTTTAGAAATTCTGGGCCATATTAGAAAGTAACATTTTCCATTTTTCTCTTTCCTGAAGGAAAATAAAGAATGCTGAGTTTCTCCAGACACTTTCCCTAAAACAGAGAATAAATATTTCAGAATGAATGCAGTACTGATGAGGGTGCTCTACAGACCAAGACTCTGTCCTTATTCATAGTCAAGCAGCACAAAAAGCAGCAAGTTACATTTCTGGACACTATTATGTCTCTGTACTGGCATGGTAGGAGAGGAGGTTCTGCAATTATTTAATGTATCCTATGGTGAATAATAATATGCTTCTGAAACTCCCTTGGCACTTTAGTAAGAGAACTGCACTCAGAGATGCTGTCATTGCTAATAGTATTGAAATTAAGTAAACAAACCAAAGCTACCTTGCTCCTGAATAAGTTCACTTTCTTGGGAGTCATTAACACTGGGACCTCAAAACCAGCCCAAATTCACTCATTTCAGTTCAAGATGAATTTTAAGCAAAATTTCTTTTCCAGGTTAGGAAAGAGCCAAGTGAATCTTGCTAACACAAAATTTGGCTTCTTCTTCACAGTCTCTTCATAATTCAAATTCAAATGTACAGATGCACATTATTTGACAATACAAATATTTATCAAAACTGTGAAGTTTACCAATTTAACCACTACCAAGAATTTTCAAATGGAAGGTGTTAAGAATGACCTACAATGGTTGTTCTGACAAAGTGATTGGATTACATTAAACAATGCAGCCTAAGCAAAGGCATCTGAACAATGTAAATGTGTGTGCCTTACACCTGGAGCTTAATTCTACACTCAGACCTCATTGGTACAAAGTGATTTACATACAAAAGTTTAACTATTTTAAGCAAAGTCTAGCAGTCCCCCTTTGTTTCTGCAAAGCGGAATTGATACATTTCCAGTCCACGTGTATGTCACCTAACTCTCAGTTCCCTGACAGTTTCCCTTGTGCATCCATGGAGTTATTAAACAACAGAACATGGTATCTGAATCACCTGTGGCAAGAAAAACATTACTCAGAAAAATACACCATGCTTTAAACAATCTTTGCTTTCATTTACACATATGGCATGAATTCCCACTGTGATTTAGAAACACGGCAACAATACAAATATTTCTGTGAAACATACCTTAAAATCTTAATTTCCACGTTGCTCTTGTTGGCAGTGACAAAGGGAAAGACAAGGGTTAGCTGAAAATCAATGCAAAGGTGCTAAAGTAACCTAGTATAGATCTGGACTATCTAAATTAGCATTTTAATGATTCAAAAATTAGTAGATCCTAATAACAGTTTTCTTTGAATACAGTCAAAATAAATCCCCTGTTTTATCCACAAATAAAGAAAAAAACTCTTCTCATTGCTTGCATATGCAAGAGTCCATTACCTGTCTTCAGCTAGGAAGACAGATAAATGAGCAACTACCAGCTTTATGGGATAATTTATTAAGCTTGGTTAGTAGAGTGGGAGTCCTAAATTAATGTTATTTTACATTTGAGCAAATGCCTGACAGATCAGGGGGTTTATGCAGTTCTGAAATTTTCTTTGTATTAACAATGCACGCTGTCAAATCAGTAGAAAAAAAAATCTCGTATAAAAATGTCCATTATCTAGGGATATCATAATTGGTTTTTCATATCAGCTTTCCTTCTTAAAATACCCAAATGAACAAAGTAGATAATTACAAAGTTCACAGAGTAGCAATTATATTCTGACTATAGCAATCAAGATGCTGACAAACTAAAGACCCACTATACACACAAATAGGCTTATTTTTGTTTTCAGGTGACATGAAAGCTAACCTTTAAAAGATATTATGCCTTCCCTTAATTCATTCTACTGAGATTTACACATTTTGTTTGTGGGATTTCAGTACTTTCTACGCAGTAGTTCAAAAACTAAACTAACATGCACCCCACTGAAAGGAAGCAGCTAGTTCCATTGTCTTTTGTGGACTACTTTTTTTTTACTTCAACACATCCTGATGCTCCTTGCTGCACTGGGCTGTAACTAGCTCTTAAGATATATGGGTCTTAGTAGCTTTCTTTTGTTCTCTCTCACACAATGGGAATTTATTGATAACTGGTTTTATGCAACTCTGTGTAACTTAAATCTTCCTTAACATGCATTTCCATTTCATGTCATAGTTGTGTTATTCACACAGGCATAGCCCAAGCAGTCCATCTCCCACTGGGTGTACAAAATGGCATTTGGTGGGGTTTTGTGGCAGCAGGATTGTTTGTTCCAGTCTTGTATTAAGTCCAAAATTCTGCCTCTTACTTCACCTTGCTATGTTTTGATGATGATGAGAAAAATGTTAATCTTTAAAGAAAAAAGGATGAAAATTACTATGCTTTGAAAATTTAGAAAGATGACAGGACAAAGATATCTACTTTCTGGTTTATATTTAGCATCAAAATGTGTCATCATTCAGCTGCAATTTTCTATCTTCTGCATATTCGTCTAAGAAACTAGTATTTATTAAATCTTTGGCATTGTCATTAAACTATGAACTTTATTACTTCTTTTGAAAAGACATTTTCTATTTTTCAGCAACTTGTTGCATTTTCAAGGAATTACTCGTTGGATCTTTAATGCCTTTCTTCCTATGATTTTTGGGGCAGCATAAGAAACAAGATATAGAAAAATGTAATATATCCTACATTAACACACACAAAAAAAGTAAGAGATACAAGCTAATTCTCAGGCTTTATGTTAGCAAACATAAAAAAAAAAAATCTCAGGTGTGATTCTCTGCAGCTGACTGTTCTGTCAGACCTGAGAGGTATCTACCAGACTGGAATCTACTCACTGAAGAGTTTGTAAAAATACATTCATTACATCAGTGGACCTCATGGTAAAACAATGCCAAATACAGCCTAAAGGGCAGGATTTAGAAATGACATCTTCCAATCCTTGAGTGCAGTTACCAATCAGTTGTTAAGTACCTTAACTAAGCAGTACAATAGTTGAGTATCACATTCCAGCAAAAAGTAACACCAAATCAATTTGCAATATTTTCCAAATGTTTCTGATGAATTCATATAGGATAAATCATTAGATGTTTCACACAGCTCTGACATTTCAGTGGACCTCAATGAAGAATAACTACAAACAGCTATCTCCATACTAACAAAAACAGATGAAGACAGTTGAAACCTTTACCTGATAAAGTTCATCCTCACCCAAAGGATACTCTTGAGATCTGTTATATCTGCAAAATAATACTTTTACTGCACAAACAGCAAAACATGAGGAAGAAAGATACAGCATTACAGACTAAAACAAAAGGACTGAAATACCACAGTGAAAATATACCAAAGCTTCAGGACTTTTTCCAAGAAATTGTTTTATAGCTCTTTGAAACCAGCATGGCAAGGTAACAGAACCAAGAACACAAACTAGGATATGCAAACAGAAAATGAGCAACTGCTCATGCCATGAAACTGTAGATCTCTCCTTTTAGTGTGATCATATTTTAAAACACAATGTATATTGTTACATGGGAAGTGAAAGTCCTAGTGGCAATGCCAGCTCTCTTTGAAACCTCCTAATTGACAAAAAGTGGAATCATAATTAGAAGCAACTCAAGGATAAGAAACACTGTGGACGTACTATAAGGTACCAGATTCACAACAGATTTGTACGAAGTGGATGGGTCCTAATGCTCTCAGTAAGGAGGACTACTGGGAATGATAACTGCTTTGTTTTGTTTTGTTTTTTAAGTATGGATATTATTTTTATGAAGTTAAGGAATAGATACACTCTAAGTGAGACACATTAAACTGTACCAGGGCTGCTTTATCATAAACTCTGATTGGAGCAGTGGAGGTCACTCCTGCATGAAAAAAGGTGGGTATAACCAAAGGAAACAGCAGTCTTGCCTACCTATAGCAAGGCACTGGGCGGGGGAGAAGGAATCCCTCTAAGCATTCAAAGTAAGCATCAGCATAATTTCAGAATTGAAGAAATACTTTTTTTTTTTTTTCCTCTTGTTCAACATTGTGAGTCTGTTCCCTGTGATAGAGGGCGTCGTGTTGAGTAAGGAATGATTCTGGTATCACAGCTAGTAGCACTGTTACAGATGTTTGAAGACTGACACCTAAGGATTTTTTCAAAGGACTCACAGATTTGTCTTCCTTAGCTACAAAGCTGGATTGCTCAAAGATAGCACTTTCAACAGATATGTTTTAGTACGTTTGACTTGTTGACTCACTTAAAAATAAACAGTCTTAGATTCACAGCACCATTCACTCATGCAAGCAACTGCCTCCCACCTGCTTATTCTGCCCTCAACAGAAAAAGCCAGACATAAAACTACACACCATTCATGGGATCTGCATTGCATCTAACACAGAGCAGGTGGTAGAACTTCTAGGGCACAGCACAATTGGCTTTTGTTCCACATTAACTTGTGAGTTTATGTAAATGGAGGACACAGCCCTTTTCTTGGTGAGGACACAAGTGCCAATGTTGTTGTCAAAACATATAAAGGGTGACTCCTCTCCAGTCCAGTCCACCAAGTGCCTATAGTCTAGCACCTCTTTTTTTAACCCAAGATTTGATGCTTTCTCTGCATCTCTTGGCTGAAATTGATTTATGATTCCAAATATTAGAGATTTCTCACATGCCAACAGTGTTCTGCTGTAGTGTTGCCTGCAACAGCATTTGTATGGTAGTCTAAGGATCTCAGTAAGGCAAGATTTATAATGGTGA
This sequence comes from Microhierax caerulescens, assembly GCA_035590215.1. Lineage (NCBI taxonomy): Eukaryota > Metazoa > Chordata > Aves > Falconiformes > Falconidae > Microhierax > Microhierax caerulescens. The sequence goes on from JAVJGJ010000002.1 coordinate 24,867,586, forward strand.
GGTAGCATTAGATATAATAATTGGCCTATATCCGAAAGAAAATGGTAAGTATTTAACATGTGATTCTGTCTAGTTTTCCCACCATTCCCCAGTTCAATAAAATACATTAATTGTCCCTGCAAACTTTAATGTGCAAATAGTATTTTGTATCTACAATGACACTTCATAGCTAGAAAACGTTTTGTTTTTCTCTTCTAGCTTAGAGCCATGTTATCCTCTTCTAATTCACTTTCTATTTATGAGAGTAATTCACTGACACATAGAGATCATAAGATGTTTGTGCCAAGATGAAACGTGGAGAGTATAATAAGGACCAAAAAATAGTTCCCTGGGAGACTACTTCTTGTACAGTTTTAGAAGAACAAGATGCAGCATTACAGAAAGTCTCGAAGGAAATGTCACATGCTCCTACAGCATTTACTGATGTACAGAAACAAACAGTGAGAGAAGCAGAGAAATGATGTGGTGAATCTTTTAAAAGAAATCACAGATCAAGACACCACAGAAATAAATTCTGACTGTGGTCATGAACACAAGGAATGAAAATACAGATTGACTCTGGAGAATGAACCAGAGCAAAAAGAAGAGAGAGCACTGATTCCAAAGATGATGTATTCAAAAATTCAATGGGGAGGAGCCAATTCGTTATGAACAACTCTGTATGGATTCCATGAAAAACCCTGTATGGGCCAAGTATGACTGCAAAAAAGAAGAAATAATCAGAAATTTTGAGTCTGAGGCAAGTACAAGAGAAAAATAACAGAAATCTGTTTTTTTAGGGATGCACTTAGTATGACCTGGCAGCAATTAGCCATCCAATTATAATCAGTGCAAGCACAATCATAAGGCAACATTATGACTTAGCTAAGGCTACAAGAAGCACATCTCACTTCAAACCAACTCATCCAAGGATAATTATTACAGCAATATTAATGGTATCTCCAAGATTCGTTTATTTCAGCCTTTAAAAGATGAGACCTTAGGCAGCACACTATGGACAGTAACAGGTTCAAAACAGAGATTGTAGCTTCCTCATTAATGACAAAAGGACCGGGGATATTATTTTTAACCCAACTCTTGTTCTGATTTTACAGTTTTGCAAAGCTGCTGAAAGAATCAAGTTTCATTCTGAAGTCTTTGCATCACCAAAACTCCCACTGTTGGCTGATGCACTTTTAGCAAATCACAATTGCAAGACCAAAACAGATAAGTAGTTTTAAACAGAAAATATTCTGTAAAGTGATTACTACAGAAATCCTCTGTGATTTTTCTGATTACCTAAAATACTGTGCTGTAATGCCAAAAAAAAATATTTTAAGTCAGTCTAGATATTTGGCAGAGCAGCATATAAATCCACAAAGCTTAGAAGAATATAATTTCTACAGATTAAAGTGGTTTCATTAAGTGTCCTCATTTGCCTCACAGGAAGTCAGACTAACAAAACAGCCTTTCTGTGAAACAGTTACCAGAGGCATTTTTCAGGATGAAATTAACTTTTCACCATAAAGGCTTCCTCCTGATTTTTCTTAAGAGCTGTTTTCAAAATGCAGTAATATATCATACTGACACCTGTTTATTTTAGTTGGTTTGGCTGGAAGTTTGCTTTAGGATCTTACTGAATTGTATTCATTGTAGGCTTTCAGTTGCATTCTTGCACTATCATTCTGTTTTCTCTTATCCACTTTCTTCCTCCTCAGTTTACACTGTTTGCTTGATGAAGCCACTCCTTGCAGCTGAACTGAAGTTAGGGTGGACATGTAAACTTTGTATATAAGTGTGTGTGTAGTTTTGCTCAAAAATTACCAAACTACTCATTGTCTCTCACAGGATGCTCACAAGACAAGCACCTGCAATAGGAGACTTGCAATAGTGAAGTTTAACAGTTTTCCCATTGAGAATGAAAAGTTGAACACAAGAACTGTAGGCGTCAGAAGGTACATTTGATGGGACAGTGTTCATAGGGTGACTTGGTTACCAAAAGGGCATCAGTTGCTGCAATATATTATCACCTCAAAAATATGCAGGCAGTTGTCTTTACAACATTCCTCTGAGATGAAGATCTATTGAAACGCATGTTATAGTGAGGGACTTCACTTACAGAGACGCTAGTATCTTTCTGCAGTCATAAGGAAACTAAACTACACAGACCTATGTCTTGGTCAAAGTTTCTCTTTCACCTAGAACGGCAGTACCCCAACCACGGAGCCATTCACCTCGTTCCGTTACTGATAACAGGGAGCATAAAACACGAAGTACAGTGGGAACATGAACAGGACTTGGACTCTAATGCACTGTTTATGACTGTGAGAACACTGTTCTCCTTAGTTTCTAACTTCGCAAAAGCAAGCTACTAAAGCCTGGATACACTGGCAAGTTTCTGTGAAATAAAGAGCAAAGAGCTGTGAAGGGGTTTATAGGTTAAATGAAGTTAAAAATTCAGGGAAGTACTTCAGCCTCTTCAACATCTGGGTGTTGGCTTTCAACGACTACAGGTCAAGCCATTTTTCTGTATCTGTAATATGCCCCATAAGGGATAATCCAGTGTAGCACAGACTATTTAAAGGACAATAGTCTGGGTTTTTTCCCTGAAGAAAAAAACATGAAGAAACCACCTGGGGTACAGAGTGAGCAGATTGCAGTGATTTTCTCAGACCATTGCACTACTCATTTATTCACCTCTGAAGAGGAGCTGTCTGCCTTTGAAAATTACTTTCTCTGGTCTTCTAATCAGTCCCTACAGACAGGAATGGAAGAAAAGAATCTGTATTAAAAACATGCAAGGAGCCATATTTTCTCTCTCCCTCTAGGTGAAGAGGACATGAAGACTGGCAGTCTGAATCCCAGCCCTCCACGTGTACCACACAAATCAGATCTGGCAGGGAAGCAGATGGTATGTGATTTAACCAGTTCGTTGCTCTCTTAACCTTGCCTAATGATTAATTTGGAACTAATTGCAGATTGCATGCATGCAGCTCATCATTTATGATTCAAGTAGCAAATCATTTGTCATGTTCAAACCTCAATTTTAGCCAAATTGTACCTTCATCTTTGTGTTTGTATTCAGCAGTTATAAAGTCTGTTGTTCAAAACCCAAACCCAACAGACAGCAATCCTGTGGGGAACAGGTTTCCTGAGTTGGCAGAACACCCCACTTATCCACCAAAGTTCTCTATTCATGTGTATTTTCATTTTTAGAAGAAAAAGAAAAAGAAGGTTTATTTTTTTTTTAATGGTATAGAACAAAAATTGTGTTGGAAAACAGCCCTTACTAGCTACGTACTTTTTGTAGTAACACTACTAGTTTCTCCAGCATGGGGAAGCACAGGCCTACAGTGACACATACAACTCTACTTCTCTAACAGCTGCGCTTGTTACAGTACAGGTTGGGCTTTGTTGGAAGTCTAAGAAGTTATACTGGGAATGAGTTTCCCTTTCCATGCTTTCTCAATTTTCACTATCAGCACACATAATTGTGTAGCAGTTCAAACAAAACACATGAAAGACGAGCAGCGTATCATTATATGGATGTGTTGCTAATGATGACTAGCTGATTAAGTATCATGCTTTTTCAAATTCATTTGGTTCCTACCTCCCATGTCTTGATCTTAAGTTACCACTATGTTTATCATCATCAACTAATACTACACAATCCTAGAGCAAGAACGACTCTTCATCTATTCTATCAAGGTTTTTGCTGGCAATTTTTCCTGATTACCCATGCATTGCCGTGCACATTGTCTTGTGTAACATCAAAAAAAGACTTGAATTCTTGGAGAAAAATCTCAGAGAAACAAATCAGTGTAAACATACGTGCAAACAGTTACATCCAGCAGGAAAGTGCCCACGCAAGAATCATGCACCATCAGCCCTAATTTCTGCCACTGCAACAAAGAATCAGACTCTGAGGGGAAGGGTAACAAGAGACCTATTTGTCCATCAACAGCAGTAAAACAGACCAATACCAAAATATGTTGCTTAGCAGCAACATGAATCTTCATTTCATTCAGAGTGAAAATAAAACAAACAAAGAAACTTTTTGGATTTAGACAGAACTTTATCTTCACATGAAAGAGGAATGTGAAAATGTACTCACATATTCCCTAACACTCCAGATATGGGTCCTAAGAGAGTAAAAATATGCTAGATAGTTCTTTGAGAAAAAAAAATAAATTCCATATATACACACTATGTTAACTTTTCTACCATGGGGAAATGTTACCTTCTCCAATAACACAATTCACACTCTCTCTCTCTCCCCTCCTCTCATCTATCTATCTATGTACATATATATACAGATACATATATCTCCATGATTTTCCTTTCCATCTTGTGATAGTCCAGACATTTCCATATAGCCCACTAGACACTGTAAATCTCAGGTAGACTTTTTAATGATATATTTGTTCACACTGACCTCAATGTCTGACTGAATCCCCCTCCAGATCCATTGCAATATACATGAACTGAGATGATAGAACACGTGAATTTTACACAAAATAAGGAGTTTTCAGAATTTTATGTGCATAAGAACAATAAGAAAATATAATATTTTATATTGCAGGAGCATGTCAAAGCCTACACCAACTATCAGGTACTGAAAGTGAAATGAAAAATGATGGATCATGCCACAAGGGCTCACAAGGGCAACATAATTGTAAAAATAATGCCATGTGGATGAAGCAGATCTCAAAGAAAAAAGGGACATAGCAGATAACAATAAGCCAACAATTAATTAAGAAACATTAGAGTATACAAGCTGCCTGGTCATTATCAGATTTCCCCGTTAGCCTGAGAATAGTAAATTTTAATAAAGCATATTAAATGTTATTTTCTTTCATGTTTAAGATCAGGTGGCTGTTCACCTTTTTAGCATGTTACAGGAGGCAACAAGCTCTTTTGTGACAAAAGGGCTACGCTTGTGGCCACTGCAGAAAGGCCATACACTACAGATTAATTTGGAAAACTGTATAGTGGCTGCAGATGTGTATAACATTTGTTAAAGCTGACATACTGAATGGAGTTTAAATCACTATTTCTAATACAGAACTCTAAGTAATATGTTATTTTGTTAAAAAATTAACTTCATTACACATTGTTATTACAGCGATGCTGAATTCACTTTCATACCCATATCATGAAAGAAATGCAATTTACCTAGTGTTCACAAGTTAATTTTGCTGTGTTTTCTAGCTATAGATTAATTACTCTTTCATCGATGTTAGACTTTTTTTTTTTTGTGATAGAGAGTGTTTCATTAAAAGATACAAAAGGAAGTAAATGTGCAAGATACAGGTTTAGATTATAACTCAAAGTATATAACTTTTTTCTGTGAGTGGAATACCAATTTAGGTTATTTTCAAGGTGAGATCATTATGTATCCCCAGCAATTTAATCAAGATAAAATCTGATTTATACATCACATTAGTAAGGGTACCACAGGGTCAAATATTAAAGAAACTACTTATTTATGTTCACAACTACAACTTACTGTTGAACTCTGGTCCTTTTTTCAGAAGGTTTGAAACACAAACTTGAGAAGCTGTTTATAACATGCAGGAACTCCTTCATCTTTGGAAACAGGAAAGTAATGATGTTTACATTGCCAATAAATGAAACTGAAGAAGAGACCCTGTAAAAACAAAGATAACAGCATGGTAGGCTCAGGAATATGTGTGACCATTTCAATCAACCTGAAAACTAATAACAAAGTGAACTGCAGTGCCTCAAGGCTTTTTTCAAAAGGATTAACTGAAATGTTCTCTTTTGGACTTCCTCATATAGATAGAACTATTTGAGAACTAACCAGCAAAAATGGTCATACTAACTGGTAAATATGTCAAGATGTTTATTCAGCAGTTGTAACATCAATAAGGCTTAAATTCAGTAAGTAGAAACAGAAATCTAATTGGATTACCCCTCAGTGCATCAAAAACAGGCACAGAATTCAAGCTTTTGAATCTGTCTCCTGAGATGAACTTAAGATTGATTAGTTTCCACAGCAAAGCCAATGTAAAAAAGATTTAAAATTTCAGTGGAGAGGTAGGTAGCAGGATAAATCCTGAGTAAAAAGGGAGCATTTAATAATCGTTATTTTAAAATAAATTGTTTACTTATTACTTAAATAAAAATTCCTTGCTTGCTTTACTTGTGTTGTTGCATTACAAAGCAATGAATAAATCAAAGATGTCTCTCTTACGCTACCTTTGTTTCTCTGCACCTTAATCCTTTAAACTCAGCCTGCCAGCTGTCACATCTATTCATTAAGCTCAGAAAACTACTGTTTGAGGGTATTTTTTTATATTTTGATAGATTTTCAGAATGTATATATCACACAACTGTAGAGCCACACAAGTACCCATTTTTTTTTTGTCACAGTGGCTTAGTGTTTTAAAAATTAGTAAAGAAACCAAAACAATTTATAAGGAAATGTTACTAAGAAAGAACCATATATATTCACTCTGATTTCCACTGAAGTTTTCTGGAGAGATGTACACAAATTCTTTTTGGATTTTCTGTCTACAAAGACTCATGCAGTTAAGTGTTACTGACACAAATCTTCAAGTCTAAATTTCAAAATCACATGGGTATATAATTGCAGGTATTGAATTTTGCATTTATTCACATAAATAAATTACAATTTTAATTATTTCTCCTATACTTATTCAAGCAACTGTGAACTAATAGGACTTAGAAGATCACTTGCATATTACGAAATTTACCCAAGAACTAATGTCAGCACAAAGCCTACATAGCTCTTAAACTGCACTACTGCCTATATAAGGCACTCTCTTATATAAAGTAATACTATTTTTGTCTTGTATTTCCTTGGTTTGTGAAGGACCACCTAAAAGATGACTGAAGATGAAATTGGAAAAAATGTAATTTTAAAGATAAAGGACTCCATATCTTGGAAATATATATAAACAACTGGTAGTATCTAAAAATTATATCATTCCTAATCTAGCCTTCAAATGGATTCAGTTCTTCAGGCTGTGTATGGAGCGATCCATTTTCAAGCTAGGTTCTATCAGTCAGGCCTTTTTCCACTTCACTGGTAAAATATCCATGGATTTCAGTAATAATACTTCTAAAGTAGAAATCCTTGAAAAAAAACCAAACCATTTCAACAAGATTTTGAGGTGTCTGTTTATATACAATTCAATCATTTCTAGTCAGTCTACTTCATCTTTGAACTCCAACCACATAACAAAACATATTATATTAATCTGATTTATTCTCAGATTGTTCCTGAACTAAATGCAGGAAAGTAACAAGAGCTAAACTGTTAGTTTATTATAATCCTGTTGATTTATTTGATGGACTCTGAATCAGATATTGTAAATGCTAACCAAGTACTTTCAAATTCCATTTGTGCTGAACAGCAATGATGTGGATTTGGAATTCCAAAGTACATACAGGTCTTTTTTAGTTCCACCTTTACCCTTTCCCTTTTCTCTGATATATATGCAATGATAAACAAACACTTTAAATTTACAAAACTAGGATATCTTGTGGATCTGGAAAGGAAATTCCTGCAACTTTGCCCATAACTACTTTGGCTCAACAGCTACTGAATTGGCAAAATTTGTGACTTACTCTCATGGTTACTTACTGGAATCTTTGAAATTATGTAATACAATGAATCTTTTTGAGATGTGCATCTTTTGCTCCTCCCACTTTAGTTTTGTAGATCTGTTTTCTCATACCCAGATTATTCAACACTATGGGGAACATGCAGCAATTGAATAGTAACACTCAGTAACAGCATAATAAATTCATTTCATGTGTTTATGCCATTAAGGAAAGCTTCCTCTACCCTCACTCCTCTTTTCTTTTTTGTGGTAAACCAAAGAGTATTAGTAAATGTGTCATATGTTCCCACTTTGTCATTTTTTATTTATAAAACAAGATTTAATACTAGAAGTTTTGAAACCAAGTCTTATTCTTCAGAGACACATGTTCAATGCCCATCAGAAGTAATGGAAAGTTTTCCATCAGAGGAAGAGATGATGGCACCATTTTTTAATTAAATGTTTTGATCCTGCATATTCTAGTAATCAGGCTGCTTTATCAGAATTCTTGTATCTTTCTAGAATAATGCATTTTAAAGGGATTATCATCATTTATAAAGACTAATACTCATTTAAAGAAAACAGTCTAGGGGAATTTTTGTCATTGTCAGAAAGATTCAAATATGTTCTGTAATCAAATTATAAACTCACATACATTACCACTTCTAAATATGTTTTTGTTATTTGCAATCAGATTCCATTTTTTTTCCCTTCCATTACTTAAAAGCTGGTGAAATTGTTGAATAATATTGTTCAGCCAATTACTAGTTGTAAATATAATTGATTATGTTCCTGTTAAACATATTGTTGCAAGCAGAGATATTTTGCACATGGCAGGTGATGATATGACAAATTTTGAGCAAAACCAGCCTCAACTATCTAACTTTGTTCCCCCACAGGCCTAATCTGGAGAAACAGATGAGCATATAAAACAGTCTTCATTGCAGTTTACTCTTCAAGCTTTTTTTATGAGACTACATGCAAAATCTGTCAAAACTGGGGGTTGTGAAATCGAAATTGTCTGTCTGTTGTAGGATGGAGATCATCAACACATTTGACAACTACACGACCATCTTTTGTCATTCCTGATTGATGTCAAAGCATTGCCTGGCTCCAAATCTGCTGTATATTTTGAAAAGGTACAGAGGATGTCACTAAGATGTCACTAATAATTGTGTGATATGACAGTGGAAAAAATAAAAGCACCACAAGAGAAAAAAATGTTCACATAAAAATAATGCAAATGAGAGCCATAAAGAGCCATTAATGTTCTTTTCTCCTCCCATGCTACAGCAAGACTGTTTGCTTTGAGTAATTGTTTATCAAAATTACTAAGCGTCATCAGAAAATTACAGTAAGTCCTGATAAATGACTCATGGGTTCAAAGAGTTAAACAAGAGTGTTAGTTACAATATATAGTTTGTGCATAAAAATGTAATTTACAAGTCTTATCTGAGAATAAGTCCTAACTGTGTACAAAAATAATTTTTAAAAATTTTCTAGCACTCTGGAACAGTTATTTTGCAAATGTAGACCCCTATTTGTCTCACAACAGCATTAAAAAAAAAAAAGGACTTTTTTTGACTAATGATAATTAATTTCTTGGAAGTTAAATGGAACCCTTTCCTTTGGAGAATCATTTACTTCCTGTAAAGAGTTCAACTTCAGATGAAATTGGTAATTTATGATTTTGTGTTCAGACTGCTAATCAAAATGAAGAGGAAAAAGTACAAAAGACAGAGTGAACTTTTTAAATTTCCACAGCTACCATGGAAAGCTTAAGTCTGAAGGCTCTAGTTTCGTTTTGTTCAGTGATTTCACGAAAGAGCCAGAATTGACTCAATGCATAAATCAGAACAACACTCCTCACAATGACCTTCAATTCAGATATTCAGTTGATTTCAAAAGATCACATGCTGTGAAAATCGATGCTTCCAAGTAAATTTGCTCACGTGAGCATTCCCATTGCATATATTAGTGTTAAATAAACAAAATTTCAGCTTTAAAAAAAACAGACAAAAACCACACAAGCATTTTTAACAGTATCTTTTCCTTCAACTATACTCAAAAGTTAACAAAAAATGAGAGGTTTTGCGACAAGTCAAGCTCAAGAAGATTGCCAATACAGTCAGAATTGAACTACATTAACTATCATGAAGATTGGTCTGGCTGTGCCGTATTCATTCTGTGCTTCAGGCCTCCAACCTGCTGTCTTTTTTGTAACAGTCATAAGCCTTTAATCTTACACAACAGTCAGTACGTAACTGCAGGGCTGGCCATGTCTTTCAGCATGCAGACACAAGTGAAGCATGCTGCATATGGTGTGCACTGCCCTAGGAGAAGCTCTGGGAGGTATCATGCATGACTTAGATGCAAGTCTTTCCTCCTTCACTTTCTGGTAGAGGCATAGATTTAGGCTGGACTATATTTGTAACCAATTATGTCATTCTTCCAGCAAGCCAGATGCTTACTTTTCCCCCCATGCTTGTTCACTTGCAGACATACCCCACACAGCGTGTACATCTACTTCTCAAATAAAGGTCTGAGTTTTCTCAAGTTCAGACTCTTTTTGTTTACATGTTCTCACAGTAAAAATATATTACAGGCTTACATATAAGCATATATTCCAATCAAAACTCTCCTATAAGGATGATAGTTGCCTGACCCACAACTTGGCTTGGTCAGTAAATGTGAATGGAAAATACATTGACCACGAGCACTTTTACGTTTAACTTGGGTTTGACCTTGCAGTTCATCACCAAAGCATTTCCTTTTCCAGATATTTGAACTGAATGTCTTTTTAAACAGGAATATGGAAAAATTAATGATAAAAAATTTTTAATTACACTGTGCTCATTTTCAAAAATTGACATTTTTTTGATAGAATGTTCCAGTTTTAATGAATATTTATCATGAAAGCATGTGGGTCAGATTAGGATCTGGAAACTTACTCACATAGATTGACCTAAAATCTATCAGTTTACATTCATATTTTACTATCTAATTTTGATTTTCTTTTAAATGCGTGATTAAATGTTTACTTGGACACATAAAAATTTGTATTTTGTTTTCCTGATCTGAATAAGGGCTCATACCAGCCTTCAACGTTTGTGTACCTAGGCTTGTTTACACCGATTAATTGGAAAAATCTGTTAAAAGAGCCTATATTCTCACATTCTTTTATTCTCACATTTTTTAAGCAATGAAGTATTGGAAATCTTGAAAAACAATCTGAAACAACTATTTCTTATCTAGCACTAACTCTCCATTAAAATGCAGATTATCTCCTATATAATGACCTCTGATTTATGAGAAGTTAATCTGTTTGTGTTCCATTAGGCTCTGTCAAATACATGGGTATTTGTGATTACCTGCTAATTGATGTAGTTGTTTTAGCTACAGACCAACAAGATTGAGTCAGAGTGCTCTGGAACTGTGCAATTGTGGAGCCAAATTCTCATGCTGCTGACAGCAGATGCTTCAACAAAAATTCCTAATACCTGGCAATGTCAGAATTCATGGCCAAAAAACTTCTAGAAAGAGAATGCAATGCAGAAAGCAGTAGCAAATAGAACAGATTGCATCTTTTCTTTTAAAGAATAAGCACCAGAAAACCGGCCTTTGATGCTGAGACCTCCCCAGTAATAATGTGTATTCTACATTGGAGAGGTATATCGGTCAGGTCCAATCATTTCTTCTTGCTGTGAATATAAAAAAAGAACACAGTTTCACACTGTGTAAAATTACGGTCTAAAGCTTCGTAAGTGGTACAGAAGATATACAATCAGTGGACTATTAAACAATGCAAAATGTGAAATCAGATAATCAGAAAAAAGATGATGTAATAGATCCCAGATTCAGCAATCACGTTAGACACAATTTCATTAACTGTGGGAGGTTATGCAAAAAACAAGAATAGGCTACTTTTCAGATATAATTCATTTCATTTTATTCTCAAAGGTAAAAAATCCAGTTCTTTCTGGCTACTGATAACAAAAAAACACATCTCATTATTCTTTTGCTATTCTTTGGTATTTTTTGATGTTTATAAAGAATTCTCTGAATATAATTGTGGACTAATACCTCAGAATCCCAAAATATGTTAAGTATAATGTTTCTGTTACGTGAAAGAATGTGTTTAATTTTCCTTTGCATTGGTACTTCTGGAGCAGCAGAGCATCTCAGAGGCAGATGTAAGCTTTGCCTCCATAGGATACTGTTTTACTATTTACGTGCTTAGAAATTCAGTGCACTCACATTCCCCTGGCCAATTCATTTTTGATTTTTTTTTTTATTATTAAGTCTTTCTCCATTAATATTTTCCACTTGTTTTAATGACAGAAAAGTATCCTTGAACCTGCAGGTAAAACTGAATCAAATTTTCAAGATGTCAGAGCTCTGATAAAGGCCAGGTTCTTTGGCAACTATTAAATATTTAAGAGGTTGCAGCAGCAGTTTGAAATGGTCCTTGTCAATGCCTGATAGCCTATTTTCATATAAAAATCATAAATCATGGGCATCCCACATTTCTAGTGTCATTTGAGGACAGATTGTAAAGTTTTGAGGCTGTTTTGAGGAAAAGACAAAGAAAATATACTGCATTAATAAAGTAGTAAAAGAAAAATTATCTAGTTTAAAATTAGATTCTACAGGTAAAGTTAATTTCCATTTCATGCATCCTCCTTTCTCCTTTACATTTTCCCACCATAATGAAAATGAATCTACTTTGTTCACCTCAAATATAAACAGACCAAGACTGAAGAAACAGCATGTCTTGGTTTATCACCATATATTCTTTCAAAACTTTTCTTACTGCAACCCAGGTCCTGTGAAACTGGTGAATTTCTATATCCAATAAGGAAAGGACAATGGATCACTTTGATACGTCTCTGCAGGCTCTGTGAGATAATAAGATGTGAGCTAGCAGAGGAGCAAGCACAGGGTAGACAAATGCAAGAACACATGAATCTTCAAGAATAATGGGAACTGCAAAGCTCTTTGGGGGAATTAATCCTTTTCTGTTCTGGTCCCTATAAAAATTCTCAGTGTTCTGAGTTTTCTCAGTTCACTAACTGAGGACATCTTCTCCCTGAGCATAAACCATTGACTTAATTTGTGCATGTCATCAAGATAATTGCACGTTCAATTAGCCATAGAATTCTGCATGTAACAGCTTGCATACTGTAATATGCCAGTTCTGCAGGAAGCTGGGAAACCTCCACTAAGGTCACAGAAAATATGGAAGATGAGAAACACCCAGCTGAAGCACTGAAAAAGGGAGAAACTAACACTGTTGCCTCCAAGCTTGCTAAACCACATTGTATGCTTGCAGTCCTTTGAATTCAAACCTCTATTGAAAAGAAACCTAGTGGATTACTATTAATGATTGTAAGAGTTCAAGTGGTACACTACACACAAAAGCAAAACGCTCTTGTGTTAAAGAAAAATACTGCTGCAATGACATCTAAATATGCACAATCTGCCTTGAAGAATTTCTAGAAAAATTAGCTACTAGTTTTTCCTCTGAGCTAAACCCATATTTACTGTAATTCCAGCACGAATATTTTGTAGAAAAGTGAATTAGAATCACACGTTCATTTCTTCTTTCCAGTGAAACTCTATAAGGATCTGGTATTTCATATTGAGATATTTTGTGAATTCATAGTTTAGTAAAGGTTTATGTGTTTTACCAGAGCTGTAGAAGGCATAAAGTCTTGCAGATCCAACTCAAACATGTTTTTTCTGTGGCCTTTTTATTTGGAATTTATTTCTCTTTTATTCTCTCATTTGATTTGGAGTAGTTGTGTAACAAGGACTTCTGTGGTGATATTTGGTTGTTTTCAAATTCCCTGTTCACTGCAAAGAGAATTTCAAAAGAGCGAGACCTGTTTTCTAACAGTGGAAAAATACATTCACGCTTAATACAGAATTAAGATTCCCTCTGAAAAAAAAGACCAGGTCCTGGCAGCGCATAAAGGCACATACCACTTTTCTCGGGAGGCTGAGTTGTGTCCATGATATAATTTTAGCTTCCTGTAGAGCAGATGGCTGCTTACTCCACCATCCTGGTATAAATGACAGGAGGTGCCTTCAGCATACTTGCATCTGAACTGTTGAGTTCTGCCAGGGAGCGTGCTTGCTCTGGGGGAGTCACAAAGCTGCAAGAGGCCATGTCCACTTATTCTGGGATGAATGTAGAAAAAAAAAAACAGGCAAGACACTGCAAAAAGTGGAACTGCTAGGATAATGAATGGTAGGGCACAAGGCTCAAAATGTGAAGTGGGCTAGAAGTATCTGTTACACACACAGGACTCTGGAGAGTCTGGAGAGATTTTTTTGTTGTCTGACCCATACTTTTCAGGGGAGTGGGTTGGTTTCTGTTTGTATAAGTTTTCTGTTTGGTTCTATCCATGCAATCTTTGCATTTCATAATCACATTCAACATCCAGAAAAACGTTGTTTTTTATAGTGAGAACAATCATTCACTGGAACAACCTCCCCAGGGATATGGTAAAGTCCTCATCACTGGAGATTTTCAAGATGCAATTGGACAGGGTGCTAGAAAATCTCATCTAGGCTCCCTTTCCCATGAAAGATTGGACCAGATGATCTTTTGAGGTCCCTCCCAACTTGTGCTATTCTAGCATTGTGAAGCAGGTTTCATGGGGTATCAAAACTGCACATAGATCAGGACAGTAACTGTAGAAAATAACAAGCGCAGTATTTAACACTGTAATTGAAAGAGAAGCAAGTCATTGCTAACAAGACAAATCTGAGCTGAGTCCATATCCATGTTCACTACATGCTCAAAACAAGCTTTAATAGAGGAATACAATATATCTGTATCAGGAAAAATACCTTTCTGATATCAAAGACATATTCTTTTTTTTTCTTCTCTTTTCTCATATTTTTTCCCTTCCTAAAAACAAGTAACATGAACCAAATACCTTGCTTTAAAAGGAAAGGAAAAAACGTAGCTATACATGACTTCTAGCTATATTCAGCACTAAAGGGCTGATCAGAATTTCTTCAGAGGAAAACTGTTACAGTGAAGGCAGATCCCACACCAAAAATCTCAAAATAGAACTCAGTTTAGGTGGCAGTAACAATGACAGGACAAGAAGAGGAGGCTGAAGACAAGGGGAAAATAAATGAAAATGATGAGTGGTCTGTAGATTTAGCACAGGAATTCAGGAAGCAGCACAAGATAATACTGTTGGAAATCAGAAACAGTGAATTCATGCAGGAAGATTATCAGAAATATATTAGAAGCATAAGATACTAGAAATAAATGAAAGACCTATGTCTTTATATTTTCATACATGCAGCCTCAGTGAATGAAATTTCTTACACAGGAAACACATTTCTGATCTAAAGACTGTAATGCATAAAATCCCTGCAAACAGAATGGAAGGCACTTGAACTATAGTAAGAAATGTAAACACCAGATTTATAACATTCCTTAAATATTAGTCTTCCCCCACAATAAAAGAAAGTGATGGGTATTCACAATTTACTTGTTCTTTAGTCAGAGGAATATCTCAGAGGAACGATCTCATTAGAAAAACAATCTGCCTAAACTCTTCTTAAGCAAATAAAATTACTTCATTGTCAGAATGACAGTAAAAAACCCCTACAAAATAATAAAATTAGTCTGACTGGGAGACTATCACTCTTCTTCTGCCACTGTACAGCTGCAATCAATGATATGAAACTGAAAGGACTGTGAGCACTGCTGTGAAAGTCTTCTAGCTACAGAAATTATTCTTCTGTCTGAAAACCATCTGTAAGAACATAATTCAAAGACTAGAAATAAGCAGACAAACTCTGTCTACAATGTATTCCTAATAACAAAGGTATCATACTGCCTCCTAAAGCCCATTGTTATTTCCAGGCTGGTTTAGAATTTAGCCATCCTGATACACGCTTCCCACTACATTTATAAAGAAAAGACACATCTCTTTCAGCTATTTTGCTAGGCTTACCAAAGCAGTTTTCTTGGCCAAAATCTACACTGTCACATTGTATAGAACTGCCTGTTCCAGACCAGCAATGCACAAACCAGCTCTAGTCCTACAACCATAATCTCTGTGAGAATGCTGCCCTGCCTGTGCTAATGAACTACAGGCAAAGCCTCCCTTTCCCATACTCATCTGAGCAGTGCACGTGTTCCAGCTTAACTTCACCTGATTTAGTTGATCTGTACTGTTCACAGAGTCTACCCAAAGAGGTCTTACCAGTACAACAGCATTACTAATTTCTCCTGTTTGACATAGCTGAGCATCATGTTTGCCATTTTCATTGTTATTTCACTGCTGAAACATATTCGTCTTGTAGCTGATTAGTATACTCATACGTTGCTTCTTGTCAGTCATTACACACTGATGAAGCTCTAGCAGCTTCAGGGGTCCTCAAACTTTTTATCCAGGGGGCCGGCGTGCGGATTAAGTGGCAGCCAGTCATCTGCGGCTGCTTGGTTTCCCCCCCCAACCCCTGGCAGGGTGGGGGGGGGAGGGGGGGTTCTGTAAATACAGGGGGGCCAGATTGAGGACCCTGGGGGGCCATATCCAGCCCATGGGCCGTAGTTTGAGAACCCCTGCTCTAGCTGACATCAGAAATTCCTGCAATTAGCACTTAACTGCACCACCTTGCAACTTGTTACCGTATTTCATCCTGTTTCTCTTTGTTCACTTCAAATTCACTTAGCCAGTTTCACCTCAACTTTGAATCAAATTCTGTTTTCCAGCTTTAAGACATCAGTGAATTCACCTACTATTTACAACAGGGTAAAAATGAAAAAAGGATGCGTAAGATTGATGCTTACACTATTCTGGAGTCTCTCTTTCAGACCACCGGTTCTTATCTCATTAAAATTTTCATTATTGCATTGAATTTTTCATCACTCCACAGTCTATCTGTTATGTGCCACCTTTTCCAGCTAACAACAATTTACATGGCACAATACCAAACACATTCCTGGAGACCTCATAAATAAGATCTGCTGTAGTCTCCTTGCTTATAAAAGAGTCAACAGAACAAGGTTGTCAGGCTGATCTACCACAGTCTGAATGAATTAGCCTGTTGTCCCTTTATTATTTTCCTTTATGGTTCTGCTTACTTTTCCAGTTTATAAGTTCACAATCCTTCCATTAATTCAGACTCATGGCTATACAGTTGTGCACATGTTTTTAGGTTTTGGCTTCTAGTTTGTTTGCTTTTTTTAATATAGGTATTACATATACTATTCTCCAGTTTTTATATCCTGCTCCAGTTTTAACAGACCAAATACAAGATCGTTGCTAGTAGTAATTTCACACGCCAGTTTTTCCACTATTACAGAGTGAAGTGTAAGTATGTTGAGTATAACTATTTTTAAGGTATGTTATAAAGTTCTTTGATATACATTTTTCCCCCAAAGACAGTTATAGTAAAATGTCATTTATGGAAATGGGAGACCTTTTTGGTTAATTGTTGAGATACTGCTTGTTAGCTGAGAGATCATTCCTAACTTTGTTGAAGTGTGAAATTTTGTCTTGCACAGAAACATGGTAAGCTTATGGGAAAAGTTTATGAAGCACAGAAAATATTTCTGTTTTCTCTCAGACTATACAAGTATTAATACTGAGAGATAGAAAAAGTGTAAAAAATATATAATTTGTTTCATTGACAGTAACTCCATTCAGTTGTAGTATACTACAGTTCACTGCAGAGCAAAGGATATAATAAACTTTTTCACCTAAAACTTGCATCTATTTTTCTTACAGAATTTACTTCCTTATGATATAAAGTCTGTAATTTCTTTGAAAGGCGGAATCCAATTATTCCCTAATTAAGAAAATCCATGTCCACGTCCTTTGTTTAACTGGAAGAGATCCAGACTCAAGTAGTTGAATGTTATTTCTTGTCACCATTAACACACACACAAAAAAATATTAATTCTTCCTGTTTTCTGGAAATAGCATCAATTATTTCTTCTAGATTTAATTCCTGGAAGATGACTCTTATCTCAGACCTAGGTAGACTTGAGTATCAGGGACAGTTATACAGCATTGCACTAGACAAAACCTATAGTCTCTATACATCATAAATATTCCAATTTGCATACCTAGGAGCTACACTTTTTAAATGAAGTGCTGCACAGAGATCCTTGAACATCATGCAAAGGCCAGACTTGCAGATGTCTGCACAAGTTTGACCTGATCTCAATGTGGGCTAGGAGTTGTCTTGATATTAAAATTCTGACTACACATGCACACTGGAAAACAGGTATACTATGTCATTTGCATGTAAAAGTCTATGTATGCTTTTGAAATTCTCTGAGTCTTAACTACTGTTTCTTGGGAATGTAAGGTTTCTTCCTAAACCTTGTTTCCATCCCCATGGATTGGAACTTGAGAATATCTAGTAGACATTATTATTTCTAAGGCCTAAATGAAAGGACAGCCTGTTTCCCCAATTATATAGTACCCACAATAAACTTGCCTTCAATTTCCTTAAAAAGGGTTCCCAGATTATAGAGGGATCAGTGTCTTAGAAAACTATATAATAATCTTTTACAATTTCTGTTTTATACTAAATGGGGTGGGAGGAAATAAATTCAGCAGATAAAGGAGGAAAAAAAATCATCATTCAAAACTCAGAGCAGCTAAATAGGTCATTCAAGTCTTATAATAATCGCCAGTATTCAGGAGCAGGTGATGACACTGGTAGTCAGGAACAGAAATTAAGAATACAGAGTGCTGGCATTTTTTTCAGAGCTTATAGGTCTCATGAACACTGGATTGTGTCTAGCACACGTGATACTCTATGGGGTAACCCTTCAATACATTATCAAGCATAAGAAGGCAAAAATATGTATGAAAATATGCAGAACAGCTCTACAGCCTTAAAATATCTGCATTTTATGCCATTCAAATACAGTGGCTTAAATACTGCTTAGAATCCTTTAAATAGTATTGATGGTTATGACTAGTCCTCTCTCTGTGGCAACAACCACTTCTCTGATCTCACTTTTGCACGGCTAATGAATCATGGTCATTTCAGTTAACCAGCCAAGGAATTCATTAAAAAGCTTCCCCTCTTACACTCTGTAGAAGATAACTAACTAGTTGATTTCATTAGCAACTTTGCTCTCCTAAGCTCCCTGTGACCTCACTTGAAAGGGAGAATGGTTGTGGACATACGATGGAACTTTTCTTAGCTGATTCCAAAAGTACTTACTGAACCTTCTATTTTTTTCTAAAATGGTCAAACCTAACAGATTGATAACTAAGGTCTGAGGTCCACCTCCTCATCTTTCCTTTGCCCTCAGACCTCAGCGCAAATCCTAGTGTTCTTGGACACTGAAAGATCTGCCTTAAGCATTTTACAAGTCTACCAAAACCACAGCCTATTTATTTACCCATCAGGATTCCATGGGCTACAATGAACACGTCAGTTCACATTTCTTCCAAGACTGCATCTGTGGCACTATCACATCATAGCCTTTCCAAGCTACTTAGGAAAGGGCTTATTATATAGCAGCAGTTATTTTCTCATTCAATGCCTTGCCTGCTCAGCTCTCTTCTGAAGATTTTATGTCCACTACCTATGGAAACAGAGATGTGAAGCAAAACCCTCTGTTTGGAGCTACTAAAACATATGTGGCCAGCAACTGTGGGATTCATAGTATTTACAGACACCCAGAAATTTTGTCAGATAGATGGACGTATTGACAGTTTCTTTCAGAGGTATCATTACATCGAAGTCACTCAAACAGAAATCAGAATTCCAAATGAGAAAAATATGACAACCATTTTTCTGAAAATGCCTGTTCATCTTCTGGATGCAATGAAAAGTGATAAAACGTTATAGCAAACCAGAATGGCAAACAGCGGACATCAACAAAATAGGAGGCTGCAAAATGATAACTATTTTAATGCTTCTGAAAGTTCCCTAGCTTTTGAGGATTGAAAGCAAAAACAAAGCCTAATAAAAATCAGATTTTCATTAACAATTTGCTTGACAGCATTACATTAGAATGCAAGAAGTACAAATTGCAGTAAACATTACTCTTTTTCAAGGTTTAGAGAATAATTAGATGAGCGAGGTTCTCTCACAGGACATAGATAGACCACTTGAAGTTCATCAGAATGCCCCTCAGAATACAAGCTCCGCAGTGAGTCGGTGGAAATGAGATGGAGAGGACCATTATACATGCTTTTATGTAAGTCCTCTTTTCTTATCCCAAACAAGGTACGTTAGAAACAGGACTGCACTTTCCCTCTCCACTTTCAGAGCAATTCTCTGCTTAAGACACCAGCAGGAATCATTATGCTTAATGTTCCACAGCTTAGAGAGAAAGAAAAGAGAAGGCATGTTTTCTTGAGCACAGTTCTCCATGTCCCTCATACACAGGAACAAGCAAAATGGCCTGAAGTAATTAATGTCACTGCATTTAAAGATTGGTGTATTATCACCTCCCTTACAGTGAGAGTTCTGAAACTTCTTTTTGTCCAAAGGCTTTACTAGATCTAGAAAGGGCTGAGCACGGCAGGGCAGGAGTCTGGCCAACAGCCAGGAGGCTTAAAGTTCTGTTTCGGTTTTAAACCC
>JAVJGJ010000002.1:24892596-24904216 GCA_035590215.1 Microhierax caerulescens
TGAAGGCTGTAAGAATTACATCACTAAAAAGGGTAAGAAAATACAGCTGCTTTATATACTCAGAAATGTGGTATGCAAATCAGCTTTGAATGAATTTATATCATGAGAGACAAAAACTACGGAACAGAATAACTGAATGACAATAACATAAGCATCTGTAGTGTTCCTTGCACTGTTCTGTGTTTATTAAACACTTTTCAGAAGGATTAGTTTCTGCTGCTGTTGACTGCAAGCAGGATTTTCACAAGACTTAGAAAGACTAATAGCTTGTGTAGAATTTGGAAATAAGGGATGTACAACCTTTGCTCCAAGGAATGGAAACTAGTATCTCAAAAGCTTTCTAAAATTCTATGCTACTAAATAGATAGTCAATGCATTCTAGCATTTTCTTTATTCTCCTGAGAGTGAAGTATTCTGCATGCATGTGGGTGGATACATGAATTCTTCATTAATGATTAACTCTTTAGCTGACACTAATTAGTTTCAACTATCCAGCTGTGTGCTTGACAGGCCCAAGCTACTTCACAATTCTGCATCACTGGTGCTGGGAAATGAAAACAGTATCAGTAAAAATTGTACTCAACAACAGTGATCAACAACCCAATGCAGTTACCACTGAAGCCAATGAGGGTCTCTCCAATGATCATCTTAATAAGAATCACAGTAAACCCCAAAATCATAGAGAGTGGTAATGCAATGATAAAAGTCATGTTCCACAGGTAGTGAGCAACAAAAACAGCAACAAAAGGAAAAGGCAACACTCCATCCAATTCACTTAACACAAGCCTGTGCTGCTGTGCTGTGAAATACCAAGCCCATACAGGGAACTCTGAAGCACAGATTCAGAAGCAATTTGCAATCTGTGTACTTCAAGGATATCAGCTGAGTCAATTACTGGGTAGCAGCAACAAGATCTTTTGCTTTAAATAACTTAAGTAAGATTTGGAGCTGTGCAGAAAAACAACTGGGCAAATACAGAAAAGGGGAGAGGAAGGGTACTCAGGCAAGACAGGTTGTGCACAGGAGAAACTTAAAACAACCACATATAAAATGTGCTTAAAATATACCATCCCCTTGACAGTTTAAAAATAATATATTAGAAACTAAAGCTAGTCTGCAGCTGGAATTTACAGACAAGACCTGCCTTTTATATCAGACATCGCATTTTTCAACTAGAAGGTTCAATACAACTTCTATCAAGACAGTCAGATTTATTATTCTTGGTGGATGTGCTGCACACATATAACCAAGTTTTCTAACAGCACTTTCATAGATACTAAAGTTCTCTGAAAGATCCAAACTACCTTCTTTTAAGCAAGGCAGATTTACAACTTGCAGTAACAAAATTGCTAATCGTACCACTATCCCTCTTGAAGAAAGAAATTTTGTTAGTTTAGGACACCTATGAAACACAAAGCTTTCAGTTCTGTATTACGTGCTTTTGCCAAAACAAAACAAAAACAAAATAAAAAACACCAAACCAAACTAACCAAACAAACAACAACCAAAAAAAACCAAACAAACCACCAAACCACAAAGAAATTAGAAAAGCGTTTACTACTTAGAAGGGAAACAACAGCAGGATGTGTCACAGCACTTCTAGTTGAAGTGGTTAGAAATTGCAAAGCAAGTGGAGCAAGTGCTGTCTTGTGGCAGCTTGCTAGGTTACAACAGTAAGTAGTCCAAGGGAAATAGTCATGGAATACAAAAAAATTGAAATACAGAGAAGCCTTTTACTTCCCTGAGATACCACTAAGGCATCAACACAGCCACATGAATCTGATGCCCACTATGGCTTGCACAAAAGTTGGAGTGTCTTCATCTACAGGACTACGTACACGCTGATAAACCCACTCCCTGTCCATGTTGAAGAAAAGGTCTTCTGTCATGGCATTTGCCAGATTTCCCCACTCACCTCAATAGTAATACAGCAATCTCTATTGACAGAGGTCTTGACCATTAAGTGCTAGCCATTTCGATCCAACTCTTCCATTCCCAATAATAAGGCAATTACAGGATTCTGCAGCAACTTGAGCCCTCTTATAAGGTGTGCTAGAGCTTGGGTTCTGCACAATGGACTGACCCACTAGTAAGATAACCCTAGAAAGGTGGAGAAAGAACAGGAGATTGCATTGCTCCAATCCAAACAGAACATTTGCAAAGAGATTCCGGATCTGCAAATTGCTTAGCTAGCTCCAAGTGCGAGCAGAGCACACACAGGTCTTGTCAGAATTTTCCTGTATTGGCATGCCACAGTATCTTTTAATTTCCTAGGCTGTATATGTAAACCAACACAGAATTCCAGGAGTGTGGCTTCAATAATTCTTCTCTGACAACCTGGGCAACACCTAGCATTCAGTTTAGAAGCATAACAACTGCTAAATCTAGGATAGGCAACACTGCTCGAGAACTAGGTAGACAAAAACATTACTTAACACTTAAATGTTGCTGTAGCATGTGAAGAGGAAGTGTTCTTCCCTCTGATGTTATTCCCTAAATTGAAATATAAACCATTTTAAATGGAAAGCATTTCTATTTCTCAAACAGATATAAAATTCAGTAACACAGAATCTACATATAACGTTCACATATATGTGAAAATGACAGCTTTCTGAATAAATAACATTTATTATTCCCATCACAACTACCATAGCCTTTTTTTTAATTTAATGGGAATACAAACTTGAAGGAGTATGATATAGTTAGCATGTAAGTATGACCACAGGTATGAACTAATAATCTTAGAAAAACATGTACTTACACAGTACCTTGCCCATCATGAAAAATAACTCTTTTATTGTATCTTTCTAACAAAAGGTGTGGGAACAAAATCAAAGTAAACCAAGTAACAACTCACCAAATCACCACTCCTCAGATGATAGGCTGGTGGTTAGTTGATTTCAACTTGTAATTTTCTATTACCCTAAAAATGCATGTTCATATATTCACACAATGGATTTAGCAGAGCTGGCAGCTGCCGAACCAATCTAGAACCGATGATTACAGAAACAAATGCCCTAGAAGTCAGTGCAGGATGAAACCTTCCTGTTAAAAAGTTTGTATTGTGTTTACGATGTAGCTTCGTGAACCCTTCAGTGAGAACACTATGTAAAGCATTTCCTGTTAACCTCTCCTCTCATTCCCACTCCTCAATCAATCCCATCATACTGCTACAGCTGTTCATTTCATTGTAGAACAAGGATTAATAACAATGCTGTAAAAGATGGCTGGGATGGTTTTCTTCCTTTCAGTCAGAATGATTTCCCCAGTCTGTGTTGCCACAAGTGAGGCGGCTGACTGGGTCAGAGCAAGGAACTAGGTGGGGGAAGAAACACCATGGCAGAGACTAAACTTGTACTCTCTGCTTCGGAAACTATGGTTTTAGCGAATGCATAAGGCTTCCTCAAACCATGAAACAGATCATTGCAACTGACGAGATTAGATATTTGAGGTCTTGTCTTTTGCAAATGAAGTTTATTTAGTTTTATTTAATTTGCCTAAATTAGTACTTTTAAAAGGCCACATCCTCAGTAGGGACATAACAAATTGTAATCAGCTTTTGTCTGGCATCTCTGGAATTTGTGATTCACAAGTGAGAATCTTCTCTGAGAAGACAGGCTGCATTGACACTAAACAACACAAAACACCATTATGAAACCATCACAGGGTTTATACTGGTAAAGAGGAATATGTCTGCCTGCTTGACTTCTTTATATATTTAATTAAGCTGTGTTCTCATTCAAACAAAGTTATTATTACAGGAGATGTCCAGGGAAAATTTGTGGATCATTTTCTAACATTGCTGTGATAGGAAATTCATTAACAGATTAAGGTCTTGCAGGTTGGATGGAAACTGGAACAGATGGCCAGTCTGCAGGACCACAGGAAGGTATGAGACACTTAAAGGGCTCATTTATAAAAGCCAATTTGAAAAGTATCCTATCTGCAGGACAACTAATAAGCTAGTGAGAATTTCTTTTAATGATAAAATCCTTTTAACTGTATGTCCTTGCCTAGTTTTCTTTTGTGGATTGATTTCTGTAAAAGTCAGACTGACCATAATAGAACAGTCATAACAAAGCAAGACTGGCTGTTCTGGGCAGATGATAGTAAATACGGTTCTACTGTGAGTCATTTTCCCCAGAAGTGATATGTGAAGCTCAACAAAGTTATTTCTGTGTCATTATTCTGGTGAAGAGGCACACATCGCTAACGTGAATGCAGGAAAACAGCAATGAGCAGGGGAACACTATTCATAGAATCTTTTATTATCATTACAAACTACGGAATGCATTCAAGTTGAGTTTGCATGGTTGCCTGTTACAAATATTATCATTTTCCCTGTAACATGACAATACTTGATCTGAGATCACTAACAGAAAACACAGATCTGGAGCCTCATATTGACATTTTTATAGTCCCTTTCCCAATACAGACATCCCTTACATAAGTTTAAAAAAAGGTGACCAGAGACAAATAGGAACCAGAACTGCATGTACTGGGATAGAAATCTGAATTTTGGAAAACCACAGTGGCATTTTAAATGGTAAAGAAAAGTGGAGTTATTCATGGTTTAACAAAACTCACACTAACAGCTTGCTTGTGCCAAAGATCAATAACCAAGTACACACAGAGCTCACTGGGTAAGACCTAATTCAGAGAAAAGCAATTAAGACTGATACCCTGAAAAACTCAGACACACATTCATTAGCCAAGAAACACTCTAGCAATATCTCTGCTATGAATTACCAGAAGACCAGCTTGCACCCAGACCGTATCAGTTTGAGGGCTGACATAAAGCACTATTAAAATACTTGAACCATTCCAAAAATAGCATTCTCAATCTTCTTTCAAATTGTGGAATGGCTCAGCTATTTCTAAATACCACTGAATCAAATCCAGTGAAACTTCTAAAAAGACATTGTGACAGTAACCTTCACCATCACTTCCTGAGTATGTTTTGCTTTTCTTTTTTCCTCTTAACAAGGCTTGATCTCACTGTCTGGCTGAACATTAATCCGCTTTCACCAAGTACCAAACTAATGCTTGCTGCATTAATACACTGCAAATCCTCAAGGTATAAGTTACA
The DNA here is from genome assembly GCA_035590215.1 of Microhierax caerulescens. Classification (NCBI taxonomy): domain Eukaryota; kingdom Metazoa; phylum Chordata; class Aves; order Falconiformes; family Falconidae; genus Microhierax; species Microhierax caerulescens. Next base: position 24,897,686 of record JAVJGJ010000002.1, read on the forward strand.
CACGATTTAGTATAAAAGGTAAGCATAGGGCTTTCTTTTCACTACAGCTATTAGCACGAAGGCAAGTAGAATACAGGTAAGTTTTCCTCAGATTCTGATCTAGAAATCTTTTTTTCAAATTGAAATACTGTATGTAATTAATTGCTTCTGAAACTTTGCTCTTTCCCTCCCTTGCTTCTTTTTCTTTCTCCTTAAAGGCAGGACACATTCTCTGTGCAGAAACTTAGATAAAAATATTTCATTGAAAGTGGTATGGTACTCTGCTATTATTATTCTACAGAGATTGCTGACATGTTATTTCAGTTGCTTAGGAAAATCAAACCCCTTTTAACAATAAACATATGGATAGATCTATTTAATGGCTTTATCGCATGTTCTCACTGATGTTTCTGAAAGCTTGCTATTATAGATCCACTTGAGGATAATGTGAAGACTCAATTTCTCCCTGTTTCTATAAATATTTCCTGTTGACTATAACTATAGATGTTTCTCCAGGATAGATATATTTGTTTCTTTATACACAGGATGAAGACAGTTAATTGTTACGTGCTGTTATTTTGCTGGAAAGCAATTTGTTGCAATAGCTGCCAGCTGACCAATATTACTATAGCAGTGGAAAGAGAAGAATGTGAATTCTGTATTACAGTGAATGCCACGTGGTGCTCAGGATACTGCTTCACAAGGGTGAGAATCTTAGGTCTAATTTCAGGCACCAGAATTAAATACTCCAATTTCCCCAGTCCATAACGAACATATAGCAGAACTGAGTAACTGCTATGCTATTTGACAGGAAAGTAGATACACAGCCAATCTGAACTGCAAAGGGAAGGGTAAAAAGATGCTAGCAAAAGTCAGATCTTTAACTGGCTGCACACATTATGTTTATGTTGTATAACTAGAGTTGAAAGTGTTATAGTATGGATCTCTACCTTGTGTTCAGTTTGTGGTTGCAAATGGATACAATAAAGTAGCCGTAACTATGTAGGCTCCTCCACCTTTCTAAATATTTTGAAGAATCAAGCAATTGACCTGCAAGACTGCCTGCCTGATGATGGTATGACACAAATTTGTCATTTTTGTCCTCCTGAAAGGAGAAATCTAAGGATCTAGGTGAAATTAGAAGGACCTGATCCAATTCCTTCTCCTCTCAGTGGGATTTTACCACTGGTTTAATTAATTTTCATATCAGGTCCTTTATTTTATAAAAAAAATGGCATTCTACCCCACAACAAATTTCAAAATAGGTGTTTCCTTCTTGTACTTTTCAGGATCCAGTCTACAAATATCCACCAGTATCATCTGTTCAGCAGACTTGTACCTTCAAGCAGGTTGTGTATGAAACAGCGAAGATCCCTGGCTGTGGTGACCATCCCGAATCTTTTTATTCATACCCGGTAGCTACAGAGTGCCACTGTGAGACTTGCGACACAGACACCACTGACTGCACCGTGAGGGGACTGGGGCCATCCTACTGCTCCTTCGGTCAGAATGGAAGTAATCACTGAAGGGTACTTGAGATGGCAGTTTGGCTTTAAATGTTCACTTCTAAGTAAAGGTACTGATCAGGCTTAAGTGGAAGATAATGGGCAAGGCCATTTAGAAACTGCCAAGTTTCTAAACAAAGATTTTTAAGGCCAAAATGGAGAGTGACTGACTAAATGTCTCTTCAGGCCTTCCCTACTTAACCCATCAGTTTCCTTAAATTATTTTCATAGGTCTACCGAATGCTGCTTCCAATTCCTTCTGCCCTTGCCTTCTCTTATTACACTATTATTCTTCATATTCCTGAATTCCCACTGTCTGGTTCACTTATCTTACTCTATGCTATCCTATGCTTTCAAAAAGTTCCCAAGTTCCAAGTCTTTATTACCCCTGGCTTTCCATCTCTTCTCAGAACACACTTATTTCAAAAAGCCTTGCAGCAATGGTTTTCTTACAACCAACATCTGTGCCCTCACTTTCTATTAGCTGGACTGTAGACCTCTCTCAGTGGAGATCCTGACTTTTTTTTTGACTAAATATTTCACATAGTCATTATAATCTGTAAATAACATAAGAGCCAAAATCTGTTCAAATGTTGAATGTCACCTGAATTCTTGTGCTTTATCAGTAAGGCTTGTTAGCTCAGGCTCAGTGCCACACCACCACAAATAACAAACTCTAGTTCATACCTGGCTAACTTGAAAAAGGAGTTATTTTACTCTACTTTCACCTGAGTAAACTTATCCTAAGTCAGTTAAAGAATTCTGAAAATTTTGCCATATATCAGAAACACTGGATTTCCTCTCGTTATGCAACAGAACATAATATTGATTTTTTTTTTTTAATGTTATTTAACATAGAAGTCTCACAAATTATTTAGGCATGAATCTAGAGGCACTGATCCCAGCAGCACAAACATGGTGTGCTAACATGCCTTGAAAGTAAGTTCACAGTAGTCCTTTCTGAGAAATGAAGTTCATAGAATTCTGCAACAGCCAATATGGAGATGGGATGGCCTGGAAGCAAGCTGGAGGTCTGACTGAATCAGAACAGAAAATTATCTCACATTATCTGGAAAATTACCTGAAACCTACAGAATGAAACCTACTGAATTCCTACAGAATGAAATCCTATCAGGAAAATGAAAAGATACTGCTTTCATCAGAAAAAAAATCACCTACGCAAATACAAAATGGAGACCAGCTGGATCAGCAGCAGTTCGGCACCAAAGACTTGGAGGTTGTTCAAGCTAAGTATGAGTCAACAGTATCACACTGCTGCAGAAAAGTGGGAATGTAAAGAGGAGAGCCTACAAGACACAACCTACTTCCATCACTCAGTTCAACGCGATAAGGCTCAGATGAGTTGTTACTTCCAGCTTTGCACACAGCACTTCAAGGTGTTGAAAAACTGGAGAAAATCCACAGAAGAGTAATAAGAATGGAGAGAGGCCTAAAAAACATCTTAGGAGTTAAAGATTTAAATACATGTGGTTATTTTGCTTATGGGAGGTAACACAAGGGGGGAAATCAGTGGAACCTTTTACACGCTTGAAGACTGTTACAAAGAGAAAAGGAGCATTCAGTTCTCCATGTTCATAGTGAACAGAACAACTAATGAAAGATTCAGAGTAGTCACTAGCAAATCTTCCGAAAGGTACAGACAGCCAGACATTGAAATAAATAGTCAGGGAGTTGGGGAAGGGAGGAAGGAAGTGGGGTCTGTGGACAAGTGACCACTACAAGTCTTCAAGAACATATAGAATCTGTTTGTAATGACAGAGGGAAAGTTAATTCGCCGTGAGGAAAGGGAATGAAGGAGATGACCTCTTGAGGTCACCTGGCATGTCTGCTTTTGAGACTCTTACAGGCTTGTTTATTGAAAGGGAATTTGTCTGTTAATCTGGATCTTTCATAATAGATAATAGATATTTTAACTTATTTCATTTTTAACTTTTTTACTGAAAGATATTAATACTCTTGATTTTATCTATAAGATTAATCCACATGGACATTTTCTTTGGTCTAGTGAAGTTTTAAAAGTGGTGAAATAATAGGTAAAAAAAATTGCCTCTCATTCATTTCAGTTTTAAACATGAGTTGACTTCAGGTAAAACTAAGCATATTATCTGTATCAGGAACTATTCCATTCTGGATGAGCTAATTTTCAATTAAAACTGCAAAACAGAGTAGCTTGTAGTAAAAAAGTATGGAAAAAGATAAATTTTCAAAAATTATCTGTAAACACTTGTATTGTCTGTTGTGCATTTTGGAATAATAAAAATAACTGTTGCACTTCTGTTATGTACTCCTTAATAAGCCATTTAAAACACTTGAGTTCACCTGCCCACTTTACTATGCTTTAAACAGCACATTTTCTTCTCCATCATAATTTTTTTCATGTAACTAATACACCCACCTGAGCCATATTTGCATTATATGGCCAAATCACATTAAATAAAAGACTGGTATATTTTATCCTGATTCAGTAATGTGACAATGTAATAATACGTAGCTGTAATGCAACAGAACTGTGGATGAGATATAAACCTATCAATATTTTATTTGAACTATAGAGATTAGAACCTCTTCAGAGTTGGTCCACATCTCTGTCACAAATTAGCTTGCATGTGAAATAAAAAAAATCATACAGCTCTCATTTCTGACAAATACACCATTCATTTTCATTTTGCAAACAAATCTGTTCAGAACCTCAAATATAAAACTGTAACTAATGCAGTCAAAAGAGTATTGAGGTTATTACCAGAATGCTAGCAAAAAAATCCTAATCATGATCACTACAAGCTTCTGGACTCTTACTTCATATCTCTCACACATCTCAGGTACCAATGTTGAGATAAATGCCAAGTCCTAGAGATGTAAAGGAAAGGATGCCCTCCATATATGTACTAAACCTGGCCAAGCAAATTACTCCCTTTGGGTATACCTCTTCTGAACACTTTCCCAAACCCTGGCCAGTACTATCCAGAGATATGGGTTCTGCCCAAATCTCTTCCATAAAGCTATCTCTTTGAAAAATGTGTATACCATGCATCAAAAGCTTTCTGGTTTTCAAAAAATCAATGGGTAACAGCAAACAAATAATTTATTGATTTTTTTCTAATTGTTAAGTGATCACACAAAAGGCTCAGGAAACATATAAAGTCCCACGTGAAGTCTTTGTTGTTAAGGTCAGTAAGCTTTGAATGCATGCGTCCTTTTACATGAAACTAGTGTTGACATTCTACTCTTAAGTAAAATCCATTCATATTGTGTCAATAATTACTTGTTCTACAGACTGGTGGTAAATATTTTACTGTCAGTAGTTTCACTGACAGAAATTCTAAAATTCTTACAGAAGGCTGGACTAACTTGAAGGTATTTGGGACTACCATTAATAGTTTGTAAGACAGACTTTGATTTTATCTTCTCAAAGTTCAATTTGAGAAGATTCAATTTCAACTTCTCCAACTTTCTATTCAATGCCCAATAATCATTTAAATAAACTTAATTTTACATCAAGTTTTTCCAAAATTTTAGTCAAAGTGCAAGTCATGAATATCAGTGTAGTCTGAGGTCCAAATCTGCTCTGAATTATTATTTAAGAAAAATATTTAAGAAGTAATTTGTATGTTCTTTGCCCAACGCTGTCATGATGAATAAATGGGAACTTCGTCAAAAGGTGAAAGCCTTGGTATGACCTAAATGCTAAATTCATGGGTAAGCTTTTAGAAACATTAATAGTCAAAAGTAGATTTTCAAAAATTCCTACCATGGGCCTAAACATTTCCACTGAAATCAATAGGTAAAATGCTTTTAAGCTTCAATAGAACTGTTCTGCCATCAGTGAACTTTTCAAAAACTGCCTATTAATTCTGTTTTTAAAGGCAGGCTCTGCAAAAAGACCTCACAATATGTCAGACTTTAGCAACCAGCCCACAGAAACTAACTTTAGAGGCAGTAAAAACTAAAATGGTCTGAACTATGTATTTATTTACACCCATTTAAGTAAAATTATCTCTTTTCCTGCATCACCCTGAAAGCAGCAAGCCTGGAAAACTATAATTTATAATCACCAGTGAAGACACACAGCACAGAAACAATATATAGTGTTGAACTGTCCCTTAAAGACCTTTGAGAGACACCAAGTGCAGGATTCACTGTGTTGTAATTAATTAAGTCTTTCAAATACCCAAATGTACAGATAAACTGCATGATGATTAGTCATCTCTGCCACCACATCTGTGGGTGTATTAATACTTTCTGTCATTTATTATGCAGACTGTTTGACCTTGATCTTATGACCGTCTGTGCCAGTTGTACTTGAAGCTGTCCAGACATCAAGATGGGAACATGAAGTGCAGCAGCAGTATTCATAGTCCTACTAATTGAAATGACCATTTAATCCCAACTGCCTTTTTAGGTAGAAAGATTTTACAGACAGGCAAAGAAATACATGTTCCTCACCTTGAAGCCATTAATAAAGCATCAATATATTAGCATCATGCCACTGTTGTCAATGCTCAGCTGTTATTCCCTGACTAAGTTCCGTAGAGCATTCCTCCTACCTTAGAACAGGTTTATACTTGTCTTTATAATTTTGGCATATAACTGAGCTCACAATATTTTTTGCCATAAGCAAGAAGTATAAATGTTCTCTTTTTGTATTAATCCAACTGATAAGAATTTATTAGTCATCCACAAATCCTCAGACAAATCTGGCCTGAGACAGAGGTAATTACAAATGGTGGAAAATAGGAATGTAAGGACTCTGGCTTGTACATGTTGAGTTAAGGCTGTACTTGACTTGGGCTATTTGAATGGGAAGGGGAAAGACAGATGAGCATGGTGTTAATATGCTATACTCCTTCACCATCCCACATCAGCAAGTACATTTTGCTTTGTCAGTATGTGATATTTAACTTTAACTGCACATTTCATTTTCATCCAAAAAAATAAAACTAGCATCTTAGCTGAAAATGCAAAAAAAAACCCCAACAACCAAAAACTACAAAAAAAAAAAAAAGGGGGGGGGGGGCGAAACCAATAA
>JAVJGJ010000002.1:24904316-24915165 GCA_035590215.1 Microhierax caerulescens
TGGGCTAAACCATTAATCTGAAAAATGCCTTTGAGATGGCAGCCTTGAGATTAGTGAGTCCACTCCATTCGGGCCAATGGGATCTATAAAATTTTTCTGTGTATCTTATTGTCTCTTCGATTTGTTAGTAACGTTAGCTATTAAAGCCTTGGTCTTTCAGTGTGACTTACACTGATAGACATTACAGCAGCTCACAAGGCTACAGTCTGGCAAACACAGAAAACTAGACAGGAGCAGGGTTAGAGAAAGGACATACTTTCAAGAAACCAAATGTCATGTTTCATTATGTGTAGGTGGGGAAGAGAAAGAATTAACTAGCTATGCTTCATCATTAACCATTAGATTTCTTTCATGTAGCAACTTTAAGAGGTGAGAGGTAAAGTCTTACTTCACACTGTTGACCTCTTAATTCAATGAAAAAATACGGGGGGGCAGGGGGTCAGATGTATTACTTGTATAGTATCATGCTATTCTGTATGAGGAAAAAAGGTAAATTCTGGATCTAATATTCAACTATAGTTATCTACATTGAATAATGCTACAGAGATATTATTCAGTCAGAATATGAGGCTAACTCTTAAAATACATCCTTCTTAAGATACCAACATTCAAGACATATAAGGTAATCTAGCGCTATGCAATGGGTTGTAGATAAACCTTTGAAGAACTTAAGGAATCCAATTTTTCTCTTGCTCCACATGTTTACATGTAGAGTTTCACTCAAAAATTATCTTAGCATTCATTACCTTCTCCCATTATATAGTATTGTCAAGTCTTGACGATTTTGTGAATGTAGTGGGAATTCCTGGTCAAAATAATATGATAATAAAGAAAAAAAGAAGTTAGAAAACATTTGGCTCAGACACTGACAAAATCGATGTCACAGTGAGGCAAAGGGTTACTGAATGGGTCTATGCCCTGGTAATGCTTGCCTTTTCAAACAAGCGTTTAGAATCATCCACAGCTATGTCACACAAACGACGCGTAGGCACTTCAGCTAGCCCAGTGACTGAGAAATAATGAGAGCTTAACATTAATTCTGCTTCCACTTCCAAATAGTACCAAAGACAGGCCTGCCAAGCAATGGATCTGGCCCAATCAGTTAATTTTTTTCCTACATGATTTCTCCTTGTAGAATAAATATCTGAATCTTCATGAAAATTCTAAATCACATGCGAGCTAATGCTTTAGATGGGAGACTGATTTACACCATCATTGTAAATGGATAGAATCTTTACCACACTAGCTTTTTTTATGCAATCTAGCCTCAAGACAAGGAGATCCTGATCTACAAGTATCTAGATGTGTTCATATACTTGGATTATTATGTCTGGAACTCAAAACCAGTTTACATTGTGATGCTTAGTTCAGGGACAATGTCAAAGCAAAACCAAATCTATTCCTGTCTATGCACAATCTAGTTAGTATTTGTTACTCAGCACATACAATACATTGAGAACTGCCATTTTATTAAGCATTTCTCTAAGCAGAGTGTAGGAACTACTTTGTCAAGTTCCAATATCCAGCTAATAAATTCATTAGAGATGATGAAGGTGCAGCAGTCTAACAAAGAATCAGTTCACTCCAACACAAGCCCCAGACATCACCTCTAAGAACAAGGACTGTAGTAATGCCATGAAAACCACTCTAAGACTATTTAATACTATAATATTTTAGAATATTTATTTTAAGAATATTAGGATAACTAGCAGGATCATAGAGTACTCTGATACAGCATCTTAATTTTGCTTGTACTGTGTAGACCAATATTGCTTTAATTACAAAAAATAAAATAGCATGAGAGTAAGGAGTAAGCCTGGGAATGAACAACATTACATCAGAAAAACTAAGCCTCAGTTATGAATTTTAGTGCTTCGGGAGTTAAATACTCAAGGGTTTGTGATGCCCTTAAATAATTCAGTCTACGTCCTTTCAGTAGATGTCTGATCCATTAAATATTCACTTACACTTTGAAGACTGGAATAGTGTCAGATCTCAAATTAGAAAATTTCTTTTTAATGTCACTCTGGCGTTAATTTCTGTCATATTATTTCAGGTTATTTGCCACATCTCAAACTAGGTAATATTAATAGAACAAAAAAGGATCTTCTCTTCCTTGATAACTCAGTATGCCACACGAAAGAGACAAGCAATTCTGCTTTTGACATACATAGTCCTGTTGACTTCAAAACGGCAAAAGTGATTGCCCAAGGATATGGCAGTCAGTAAGGGAGACTTCAGGATCTCCCTACTTCTCACTCCAGCAAAGCTACATAAAAGCACAGTTTGAAGCTTTATACAATTGGCAATATTACTATACTATACCAGTTTATTAAAAATGTATTCTCACACTTGATCTGAAAATAAAATAAAAGCTTATTGCCCATGACAAAAGGAAGAATGAGGGATAAATGTCTAATTGTAACTCTAATACTCGATTAAAAGAGCCTAATGTAGAACTGCCAGGTTTTGAAAACAGATTTTGAAAACAGACAACTAAACTAGGAAATTCTTTCAGTCTTGTTATGACATCACTACATAAATCCTTATTATGATATATGGCTCCAAAATCATTATGCAAACAGCTATGCAAAAAGCACTGAAACATGATCTTTCACACATCAGGAATTTTGTGTCATAATCGAATTCTCCTGCTTGAAATACATCACATTCTCCTGGTGAACAGGTCTGTGCTAGGCAAAGGATTTCCTGCTTACCTCAGCTGATTCCTCATGAGAAATCCATGCAATTTAGTTCTTTCAATTTGTAAATTATTTCCAAGTAGGTTTTGACAACTTTTTTGTTTGTAATGCATAATGCAACCCAACAACACTACAAAGCAAGATGCTTTAGTCACATTTCTTCCTCATATCAATGAGGGGACACAATAAGGGATGTATTTTCCCAATACATTCCAACTATTGTGTGAGTAATGATATGGCAATAAATATTGCTGGGTTGTTTGTGACTAGGACTTACTGCTATGAACTTAGACATGCTACCAAACATCTGACAATCTAAATTTATGTAAGTGAAAACAAAGAAACTAAAAGCACTGGAGATCTCATTACTGCATCGAGTAGTATCACTGTGGTACAGAACAAAAGAAACTCAACCATTGCAAAACAATGTAGCAAGAAATCAATCACAGAATAAAAAAATATTACTCGCGGGAATTAACTAAATAATAGTCTCTAGTCAAGCATTCCCTCCCTTGCAACCTGGTTTGCCATTTTTCCTTCTACAGGGAAAGCCTAAGATGTCTAAACAATGGTACTCAAGGAACAGCTGTTTTAAACTCGCCTTAAATTTCACATCAGTAGAGCTCTAGAGATGGAGAGAGCAAGGTACAGCACAAGCTTATTCCCAAAATGAAACAAGAGATAAAGAAAAATATAAACTTGCTGAATTAAACAGAAATGGACTGTGTCCTCACAAAGAGGTTTTTCAATATTTATCAGCTGTTACACAGTTTAATGACTGGTTCTGATGACAGTTACTGCATCTCTGACTCAACCAGTATGGACATCGTTAAGGGAAAAATAAATGTATCGTGCTGCATCCAACAGCCCAAGACAGATGAGGTTTCTGCAGCTTCATACTCCCAGGTCCAACAGCAGAGAGGCTGAAGACGTATGCCTGGTAGGCATTTGCACACAGAGAACATATATACACTACATATATACATGGCTGGCCACACAGATCAGCCACCCCAGTGGCTGGCATGTGATTTCATTCACTCCAGGCTCTCCAGTCACTGGCACCCAGGCCTGTGGGCCCTCTGGAAGATAGGACAGTGTGCCAATCCGGTGCAAGGCATGACCAGACAAGCATACTGGCCAGCAAGCTATTAATACCAGACCAGCCCTTTTTATCCCCTTATCTTTTCCCTCACTTGTTGCTCCCCAAAACACCTAAATCTGTCCCTTGCCCCACCTTTGATTCCTCATCTAAACATCCCATAAAAGGTCCATGCAGTCCCAAAATACAATTCCTCTGCATCCCATAATGCATCACATACCCCTAGGCAGCGACATCTCCCAGTCCAAAAGGTGCTCCAGTGTTGACTCAATTTAACAAGGTTTCACACCTGGAAACAGGGGTTGAGGAAGGGCAGTCCTGGGGAGGGCCCAGACAGCGGGGTTCCTTCCTCTGAGTCCTTAATTTGGGTTCCCACTGTGCCTTTGTGCCTCTGTGTTCCTCTGGGCTTAGAGAGATGAGCCTTTGATGGGCTGACAGCTCTCCTGCAATGGGCCTGGTAGCAGCCGAGCAGAGCATTACTTTGGCGCTGCACGAGCTATTGTCTCGCTGTGCTCCTTTCTAGGTGTGCAGACAGACTTTTATCACATAACCTAACAGACAAGAGCCAATAATACAGCTAAATATTTATGAAGCATCAGTTTCTGCTGTTCACACTCAGAAATCCAATTAAAAATGCTAGACATCATCTGTTTGTTAAACACAGGGATGCGTACAGTGTCTCGTGAAATAAACTGCCAAACCCACCCCATCTAGGTCTCATTAGGCTTGAACCCCACAACACTTCATAAATTTTCCCTATTGTTTAGCAAAACTCCAAGAGAAGAACAGTCTTTCTTTGGTATCCATTTAATGAATCAAGGATTGTTCACCAGACAAAAACTTACTGCCTTTTCACTGTCTTAATCTCAAATGCTGAGCATCAGTTATGTAATTCTTTTTCAGGCTTTTCAGTAAAATTAAAAAAACACAAACTACTTATTTGGATATTTTATATTTGTATTTAGAAGTTTTAATTAAACAGCTGCTTTCCTCTACTTACACATTTTCTGGCTACTGGCAGCAGAAGAAAGAGAGAGGCACTCTTGCACATTTTCCATCATGGTACTGCTAACATTTCACATCTACTCCACAGAAAGTCTTTTGAAAAGCAATTCCAGTCACTTTTTCATGTCAGTAACTCTGTTCTCATTCTTTTCATATGATAAGCACCTAAAATCATGCCTACTTTTCCAAATTGTGTGCAGAGCATTATGCCCACCTTATTCAGGTTTGCAGAGTAAATGTTTCAATACGCATATATCCAGTTACTCAGTAGTTTTGCTCTAATACCAACCAGATGCATTCTCACTTTTGGGCACACATAATGGCACACAGAAGTTTGAAAGTCAAATTTTCAAGAACTGATAAATGGCAGTGACATTAGGTACCAAGGACCATCAGTCATCTTCTACTTAAGATCGTAAGTGGATGTTTTTGATACTGCCTTTGACTTAAATGCACAACAGCGTGTCTCTTTAAAAAATCCTCAACTGAAGGACATATGGCAAAAACTAGTTAATGCACTGCATAACTATGAAATGCTCATATTTGCCAGTGAAGATGATATCGTAAAAACCTCCTAAAGGACTTACAACTCTGATTTTCTTTGGAAAAACTATGTTATATAAGTAAGTCCCTCCAGATCAGCCAAAGGTATGATAAAGTCTATAAATAAGCTATCACAGGTATTTTTAAACATTTCTTTAGCTGGCTTTCTACCTCTGCTGAGCACAATGCTGAGTCTATTTTACTGCTGTTTGAGCAAGAACTACCAAAAAAATAAGAAAATTAAATTGGTATTGTGACAAGACGAAACGCACATATGAGTAATGAAACTCACAAAGTCTGCTTTAGATGTAGAACAAAAGATAATTTCCCCTTTCACCTCTTCAGCTCAGACAGCCTTTGGCATTTATTGAGCTCAATGTTTTGATTTCAAGTAATGTTTTTCTTTGCCTGGATGAGAATGACCTTTATGTGGCACCTGCACTAAAGTAAAATTCATTGGGACACCAAGGCCAGACAGATTTTCCTGGTGAACACTTGAGTTTCCAAAACAAATCACATTGTAATTCATTGTGAGCAATACTTTCAGGAACCCAGCTTTAGTTATCTAAATTAAAATCTCCACAAGTCAGGTTTCCAAAATCTACTTTACTCTTTAGCACACTAATATGTCCTCAGGTAGCTCACCAGAATAAGCTATGAGTCTGTAACAGTTGCCTGAAGTTAAGCTCTGAAATTCCACCTAACTTGTAAGACATCCTGCATTTGAACAGTCCTTCCTAAATGCTTAATTCTTCTATGAAAGAGACAAAGTCTAAATCACAAAGGGGCTTTTCAACATAAAATCCTTCTCATTTGCCTATATAGCATTAAGATCAGAAATGAATTCATGCAAATCAAAGGTGCTTAGGTTCAAAACTCATTTGTGGGTAACTTCCCATTCTCTTTGTCATATAAGTATCCTGAAGTCTACTCAACTCCAATGGTTTGACTCCAGAGTTTTTTTCTCATCCCATCAATACTGGTAAGGTTTCAGTTTAAAGAGCGTGACTAGTCTGAGAGTTTCACACTTTGATTACAAGGTTGCTCAGAAATTAAAGCTACATAATTAAAAACTTAACAAAGATTGACTTTGCATTCAACAGAGCAAAGTAAAGCATATATTCAGCAGCAAATGCCTAAACACAATGTATTTACACCAGTCCTGACAATCCACTGAATACGCTTCACTTATTTAAAAATAAGAAAGGGCATACCCAAAAAACTGGGGGTAGAGAAAGAACTTTGAAGAAAAACCTTTTAAACAGTGCTTTTCTACATAGATCTTATATTGGATTAAACCCAAATTATATCTTGACGACTACCTCTGCTTTCCTGGTAAGCGTAAAAAAATACTTCTTTTTTTTAAATCAAGTGTATCTCAAACTTCAAAAATTGAAACATAGGTCCAGGCACTGGCCTAACCTAAGCCATCAGATAGCAATCTTATTTATATTTCATCTAAATTTTGATCTAATCCTAAATGTTTTGTAGCTTGATTATTTATTAGTAATTTTCTAAAATGAACTGCAGTAGCTGTAAAAGACTCCTTGAAAGCAGAAGCAGTACTGAAGCAGAAATACTCCATTTTCCTGAATAATAGGTCAGTAAAACAAGGACTGGAGCAAAGCCTAAACTTGTTTTTCAAAATTCAGCCATAATCCTTTTTTTATTTGCACCAAAAATACAAGTTTCAATAACTATAACTTTCTGAAACAGCTGTAGTACCAGATACTCCACTTTCAAAAATAAAACCAAATCCTGCCTATAAGCAACTACCCTTCTGTTTCTAAGGAAATACTCTTTAAGTGTGGATGGCAATCTATGTTAGTATTCTGTGACTTTAAAATACACCCCAGCATTAGTCATAAGGAGTTAGTTTCCTTTTATTTCAATGAATAGGGATCTCACCCTAGGAATCTTCCACTGATCTTTCTCATCCTGTAAAAGATTCAGGAAGACTGAAAGTTCTCATGATTCTAAAGTGACTTACAAAATCACAGAATGGTCAGGGTTGGAAGGGACCTCTGGAGATCATCTAGTCTACCCCCCTGCTAAAGCAGGTGCACCTACAGCAGGTTGCACAGAGTCACATCCAAGTGGGTTTTGAATGTCTCCAGAGAAAAAGACTTCACAGCCTCTCAGGGCAGCCTGTTCCAGACTAGAAAATCATAGTCCTGAAACTGCCAGAAGTAATAATAAATTACTTAAACTTATTTTAAAAGATGCTAAAATGAGCTGAGCATAGCTGAAACAAATTCTGTGGAGAAAAACAAAACAAAATAAAACCATAAAAAACTCCAAACAAACCACATAAAATATACACACAGAACTTGATTTTTAAGAATTGTCCTCTTAGATAGCATCAAAAGATGGCAAAGTAGCATACAGAGAGCAATAAGAATACCAGCTACACAATACCGCCTCACCTGAGGTGTTCCATATTCACAGAAACAATATTTACCTGTTCATTTACTTTCACACGAGTGATACAGTTGTTATGTGCTAAGAATGCAACAGAAAGCCAATGGAAAATTCAGCATTGCTGTTTGATCTAAACTATAAATAAATATCTTCTGAAAATATCTATGTCATATAGGTGTCTCATTGTGTATGTTTTAGCTGCAGAACTTTCCAAGAATATGCCTTACCCCATGTGATATTGTGCCACAGTGACATATTTGACAGAAGGAACAAGTGAGGAATATTTGTCAGTGATAGTGTTAACAACAAATAGTAAAATGCATTAAAAAGTAATAACCTTTTGAACTTTTTATAGATAGTAGAATTATGAAGCATGCTGCCGCACAAATACTCAGCCTTACTTGCCAACCTAATTATATCATTGCTTTTTGCAGCCTTCTACTGACTGTCCCTTCCCTGTTGCATTAACCATAAGCTATTTGCCATCACTTTCAAGGCTCTTTATGATCCATCCTTCCTACCCATCATCTCTCATCAAGTATTTAGAGGCCTCCAATCAAGCTATAGTGACAGCTTCCATCATCTAGCTGTTAATTTTTCAGACAAGCACCTCTCCACTTTCTGTCAAGTTAAGAGTTGACACATCCAAAAAGGCACTTTCTGGTTCTCCTTTGTATCGTCCCATAAAATTCTCCTTTGCTATGATGCCAATAAGAAGAATATTGTGGTGTATGACAATACATCTTTAATGTGTTGATCAAGAATATTAAATTGTCTCTTTGACAACCTGTCTATAAGTATCTTTGTGTTATTTTGAAGCCATGAATTATTTACTCCTCTTGATAAGACTTTAGAGCTTGGTGGTTTGTTCTATCTCTTATGACAAGATAAATGTGCAGGTCTCCCTCTGAGGCAAAGGGAAAGCACTCACCAAACCCACAGAATTTGTTACTCATTTTAATATAGAGTAATATAACAACAACCCACAAGATGGCATTACACTACTACACCCAGGTGGAGGAATGAGAGGCACTTGCACACACTGATATTCTTGACTGCTTATTTTCAGGAACAATTCAGTACTCACCAAATCATCTGTAAATAGCCAACATGCAGAAAATCGCTGATCTTGAAAGTATCATGAGAAAGGGTATGAAAATGCAGAACAGTAAAACCTACAGGTTTTCCTTTTAGAAAACACAGAGTAATCACTTCATAGATTATATTTTACATAGAAACAAACTGCATGTGAGCAACCTAGGGCATACTATTGGATCACTGTCACTGCAGAACCAGTTCAATTACATCTTGAGCACTGATGCTCACTCATTTGCTACGAAACATAATTCTCTAGCTAAAGCAACATTTTTCACTCAAGCTGACTGGCCCATAAAGGCTGCAGGTTGACATTTAAGTATAGTGAAAATCAGCATAGCACCAAAATGGGGACTCAACCTCTCAGTGCAATAAAAGTACTCAGCTAAAGAAAAAAACTGCAATGTAATTTGGTGTTCTCCTGAGAGTCAGATAAATTCCTCTTGAATTATTGCCATTGCCGATGATGCATACTACCTCTGCAGCAAAAACATGGCATTAAGAGATTTCAGGGGCCTATTGAAGATAAGCCAGCATCACACCAAGATTAAAACAGTATCTTCTCAGAGGCTTTGTCAAGAAAGCAGTCTTGAAGGATGCATGCAGAGGCTGAGACAGAATTCTACAGCTGAAGAAAGATCCTATGAACTGTAACATCTCAGAGGCTGAGAAAGATAATCTGGGCAGCTAGAATTATTCCAGGTCTCTAATTCCACCTGCATTATTTCCAGATAAAAGAGATATGTAGCAAACCTGTCACTAGTTTAGTCATTGTCCTGTGCAACGGTACATAGTCATGGAATCACTGCAGTACATTGTGCACTAAACTCCCAGTGCCAGGAAAGACTCATATCTCAAATAAAAGCACTAAAAAAACATAACTAATGTAATCTGCCTCTTTTCCCAGAGATCAAGTGATGGGAGAATCTATTAAAACAAATACCCATGGCAGCTTCTGCATTATTGTTGGTTTCATCTGAAACTCTGCAGGCCAGATCTAATTCAAAGCCACCTGCTGACTTCAATGGTCTCTGGATCAAGCCTTAGCTGAGGAAGACTTTTCAGTTATCTCTTTAACAAGGCACTCTGTTGATTAACAGCCCTCCCACCTGCTACTCTAATGGGAATGCTTTTATTTTTATTCTTGTCAGGGTAGCAGATATGCTTGTACAATCATCAGCAAGAAAACTTCAAAGTAAGGTCTTATCTGCAGCATCTGTTAGTGAGTGTATTTACACTTAGCTGTTACAGAGATCCCAATAACTTCATTGGGGGCAGATCCTCATTTCAGGATCAAGCCATCACTGAAGCAACTAAAATGCTGATTCTAACAGAATTGCTGATCTTTTAGAGTGTGGCTTTCTCTCGAGTATCAAAAAAACCCCACTGATGTAAAAAAATAAAACAACATAGGAGACCACAGTGTGAAAAAGCAGTAGTTCTGAAGACTTTCTGACCTGAACAGAGGTAAGGGAATCTCAATAAAGAGATTGCAGAACATTCCCAAACTGCAAGATACAATATGAGCTCACTGTTCAGAACGTATTTGTCTGATTAAAAAACACTGAGAAGTGTATTAAGGGGCAATCAGTTAGGAAGTAGAAGTTTGTGAAAAGTCTAAATACAGCAGCACTATATTGCCCACCTTTACAGACTACAGTGTGTAAGGGGGGGAGGAGCAGTCTGAGGCCATTTTCAGTGATAACGTAGCAAGCACCCTGAGCTTTTCACTCCAGTCTAGCCCTTATCTCATGCTATGCTCAAAGAAAACTACGTGCATAACATCTTTCTTTCCAACTGCACTGAAAAAATATTAAATGAAAGCTGATACAAAAGGCTGGCACATATCATAGAATCATAGGATGGTTTAGTTTGGAATGAACCTTAAAGACCATCTCATTCCAACTCCCTGCCATGGGCAGGGACACCTTCCACCAGCCCAGGTTGCTCCCAGCCCCATCCAGCCTGGCCTTGAACACCGCCA
>JAVJGJ010000002.1:24915265-24931268 GCA_035590215.1 Microhierax caerulescens
GGGGGTCTCATGAGAGCAGAGGGGCAGAATCCCCTCCCTCGACTTACTGGCCGTGCTTCTTTTGATGCAGCCCAGGATACAGATGGCTTTCTGGGCTAACAAGCGCACGTTGCTGGGCCATGTTGAGCTTCTCATCAACCAACACCCCCAAGTCCTTCTCCTCAGGGCCACTCTCAATCCATTCTATGCTCCGCCTGTATTTGTGCTTGGGATTTTCCCAACCCACATGCAGGACCTTGCATTTGGCCTTGTTGAACTTCATGAGGTTTACAGAGGGACCTCATGCAGTGGATCTTGCTTTGTGAGGAATAAACATAGGACTGAAGTAGAAAACCACTCAGAATATTTCTTCTTTGTGACTACAAGGGTCATTTATCACACTTCATATTGATATGGTATATCTTTCATATGTTCATAATGAATTATGAGATTTTGTACATTAGATATCTCACAAGAAGATTTAAAATATTTTGCAAAGGACCAAACGTAAATTCTGATTATATATTCACACTACATTTATGTTGCTACAAATCTATAATAACTAAGTTTGAAAAAAATTTCAAATCACATCTGACTACTGGAATTCTGTCTTGGGCTGCAGTGGCCTACCCAAACCTTAATAAAATTGATACATAACCTGAAATTATCATTAAAAATTGATGAATCACAAGATGCTTAAACTACTAAAACCAACATTATCTGTAAAAAGTTTAGATTTTTTTTGTTTGATAGCAGAGACAGCCATAAACATCTCTTTACATTTAGTCTAAGTTTAATTTTATTTGCATTGTAAAGAACCAATGAAAAGTGCCAATGATCAAAACATTAAACTGTAGGTTAGGATTTAGAGCTAGCATCAACACATTATTAAAGCGTAGAAATGACACATTTCTACTTATAAGATCTGGCCCCAGTCTGCTATTTACTGCACTTCCTTTTATGTCTGACAAAACCACACTTTCACTGTCTGTGCCACAGACAAATACCCAACAGAAGGCTGAGCTTGAATCTTCAATGTTTTACACGCTGTAAATTTCTACTTGTGACACTATACCTTGATTCTTAACTTTTAGACTTGGGCAATGGCACCCAGAAAAATACCTGATATTTTAGATGTAGAATGCTGACTAGGAATTTTGCTTTGTTTGCATTACACTACTAATACAAATACTACTGCTCAGAATACTGTTATATTTAAAAGAACAGGTGATTTTCATAATGGCACAACATTGTGATTGAAAGTACCTCTAAAGATGAAAAGTAAATGGGCTGATATTACTTATTAGCTTTGAAATTATACATGCTGCTTGTCACACAGAGAATTTTTCCTTCCCAAACCATTTTTTTCCTCTCTGCTTCATCACAGTTGATGTTGCCACCATAGTGAAAGAAAAGATATTGTTCCATAAATTATGCATCAATGAGTCAACAGCCTGTTGCCCCAGGAAAGATGGGACAATAACATCCCTTATTTTAACTAACATGCATACGTGAACCCTTCTTACAAATAAAAATTGTTGTCTGTGCTGTCTCAGCATGCAGTCATTGATCAGAAAGAACTCAGATCCTTATTCTCCAAGAAGTACAAGTCCCTGCCACCAGACCTAACAGATTGCAGTGACTTGCCAACAGTCTTAGAATAAAACATGAGTTTGTGCTAAAAACTGAATCAGGAACAAAGAGGAGCAATGGTTGCTCACTCTAGTTTAATACGTATGATTAACACGTACCTTTGTAAAATGAATAAATCCACTTTAAAGAGGCTTTAAGGATACTGCTAAAATCTATGCTAAAATTTCATTGGCTCTAAAGAAAGTTGTAAGTAAATCTAATTTTGATTACACTGAAGAATATGCAATTTTTTCAGAAGTAACAAGTGACAAAAGACACATTCTATATACAAACAGGCAAAGACTACAGCTAGCAGAAATATAGCCAGACACATTATAATCTCATACCACATTTATAACAGACATGTTACAGCCTGACAAGTTCTGTGTTTGATCCAGGAATTATTTTGCTTTTTTTTTTTTTTAATAAATATAGAAAATAACATTGAAAGACCCTAAAGATCCCTTCTAAATTTGTAATTTTTGACTCTATGAGCATATTTATATCTGTGAAAGGCAATAAAAAAATCACTGTCAAATGCGAACTGTCTATTCATTAAAAGTACACTCCTAATACTTGTGAGTCCTTTTTTCCAGTGGCAACCAATGTTAACGCTTCAGAAAGCAGGTAGGTGCTTACACCCCCCTTAAAACCTTTTTAAAATAACTGTAAATAACTGTAACAGAAGAAAAGTATGAGAATTGGGTCCACATTATTACATTCCAGCAAAACAAGAATATGTGCTGACATTTCCTTCCCTTTAACAACATAAATTAGAGGATATTATCTCTCTTCTGCACTTGACGTTCAAATGAGTAACTGGGAACATAATGGAAAGTGTTATTAATTACATGGCTATGGCAACACATAATTAGTGGGGTAAGACTGGTAAATCTTGTCTAAGTATTGCAGGCCAATCCAAATTGTCTGATTCCTAGTATTTGAAAACCCCACCCACCCAGTTTAGTAATTTGAAATGAATATTTGATTGCAGATTTACTCTAATAGCCCTCTTTAGGCTTTTCTTGGTTTTCTCAGAATTTAGAAATAAACTAATTTGTCTATTGAATACATATCCACCCCTAGCTGCTTTAATTGCTGCATATATGTAACAGACTTTTAACTCACAATTTTAACCTGATTCTCCTTTCTTCTGCCCCCATTCAATCCATGATTTGTCTTTTTTTTTACTACAGAACATGGAAATACACTTAATTCATAAAGACTATAATAGTCACAATTCATTTATCTGTATATCTGAAGTGCAACAATAGTCAAATTGTCTGATGATGCTGAATAATGCTTCTCAAATTTTAAACAT
Source organism: Microhierax caerulescens (assembly GCA_035590215.1). Taxonomy (NCBI): domain Eukaryota; kingdom Metazoa; phylum Chordata; class Aves; order Falconiformes; family Falconidae; genus Microhierax; species Microhierax caerulescens. Next base: position 24,918,198 of record JAVJGJ010000002.1, read on the forward strand.
AATTTTAAAATTTGCATCACCTTGTATAAAATTAAACATTCAACTTCAAATCAGAAATCTACTACATAAGTAACTGCTCATGCTTTGGTTTTGCAATGTCACCACATGGAATTTTAGAACTAACAAGAACTGAATGAAAAAAGATCTGCCAGACACGCACAGCAGAGGTAATTGGGGTCATGTATCAGCTTATAGCAAAGACTAAGCATGTTGCTCTGGGAAACCACCAAGTAACACTTTACACTGATGGAACATCAACATGTGACTGCTGAGGCATGTCTAATGCATTCATTAAGGACAAAGCCTACCAGCAAAAAGTCAGCTTGGTGCTTCTGTCGCTTTCATCCCTGCAATGGGCCTTGTATAATGTATCTCAAGAACATCCGAGTTGGCTTCCCTTGTATTCTTGGCCCTCTCCCTTCATGAACTTCAGTGACATTTCTGAAGACTGGAAGAGGGGGAAAAGAAAAGCTTGGCATAATGAACCATAATTCAGTGTAAATAAATAGTTTCTATCAAAGATCCCTGCAAGTGGAGAAATTATTTTTTTATACTAGCTGCTGCCAACAACTGCTTTTCACTGCTACAAAAACCCACTGCATTCTACAAAAGGGCAAACAGACTGTTGTCTAAAAGTATGATTTGCACATTTTGAAACCATTTAAGCTGTAGGCTGGTAGTACAACAAACAGTTGCAGAACAGTCGGAAAATTTTCTCTTCTGATTGAATTACCATGTTTTATTAGCACATACATTCTTCTTGAGTCTTCTCATCCTAATTTGTGTCATAGCCAAAATGTTGACTTTGGGGTAAAAATTGAGTGATTTTTAATTTTTAAATTAATTTATTTTTAATTTCTTAGCTTATGATTTTGTAACATTTAAACATGAATAAGGTATTGTATAACTTAATTTGCCCATTTCATAAAGTACTGTGGCAAGCTCAATAAAGGCCACAGCCTCATCCTCTGTTTTCTCTAACACAACAGTGTGATTCCCACCCCTTGCCCCAGTTCTGGGCTTGCATTTTTATTACATGACAATTTAAACTTGTTTACTTCAGTGTGTGAGCCAAACTAGAGTTGGTAAGCTTATCCTTAACCCAGTCTCTATAAGCTAGTTATATCCAAACTGTTTTCCACTTGCTGCCTTCTGTTTTCTTGAAGCAGTCATTGACAAAATAACAAGAGCATTTATAGAGTTTGGTACAATCATTGGTCTTATCTAACATTTTAATCCTTACATGCCTATATGTTGGGCTGTTAGTGTTCATAAAATTGTGCAAAAACAAAGAAAAAAGTGCACAGTTGGTAAAAAAGGGAGTATTATGCATCACCTACTCCACAAATAACGGATACTTTACGAAACTAAAGGGAAATTAGTAATTTTACTGGATTTTCTCACAATTGCTTCCTAAAGTTAAAACACCTTTCATGCTATTTTCCCTGTTTCAAGAAACCAGTGTACATTGACTGCCAGAAGAATAAAAGCCAGATTTCCAATACATTATAATTTTATCAAGTGAAATTAACCAGAGGGGTGAAAAATTCCACTAATTTCAAAGCTCTGGTCTCTCCCATTACCACCATCTATTTTGCCTCTGCCTTTTTTACTGTTTACATCTTTCTCTTTCCATCCTTTCCTCCCCAAACCTTGAGTCTTACTATCTTGCATTTTCAGTTCATGTCAAACTTAGGTTCTCAGTCAGTCCTCAATGTTTCTCCATTTATTCAGTCCCAGTCCAGCCTAGTCCCTCATTTTGTGTTTTCCTCCATTACCTTTTCCTCTTCTGTTCATCTTACTAAGTTCTGGTATAAATTTTTTCTGCTCTAAGATATGCTTTAGCTTCTCAGAGCTAAACAATTCATAAAGCTCACAAAATTTTCCCACAGGGTTGCACAGTCCAGGCATCAGCCTGCTTGAGATTCTGCTTAAAAAAAGATGGTTCAGACATCATTTGGTGCTTGGGGAGATAAGAGGCTGAAAAGGACTGGATAGTATATACAGTTTTTCTATGCAAATGACTATAATACAGCCCATTACCTCTTTTCTGTTATACATGGTGCATCTGGAGAGTAAAGACAAGCAAAAATAATTAATACCCATCCTACTTGGTGGCATAAATAACCTATTCCCACACAAACACAATTTTTTTCATCTACTTTTTTATATGTTTGGCATTATTTTCTGATGTTTTCAACTATTAAAAAGTAAAAATATAAATCAGTGCTAAGACACAAAACCACACTGAAAACAAACTATTAAATACAAGTCTGACTTAACTCAAGAATACTCACTCTGATACAAGCACAGTACACAGTGACCGTATTTCACTTCACAAAATTAGCTTCCCTCTCATTCAGCAAAAAGCCACCAAAAGAATGTACACTGTGTGGAGTACAAGTTACCTCATGGGAAGAAACACAGAACAAAGCAGACACTTCTTGTACTTCACTGTGTTATACCACTCCAAAGAGTTTGTGGCTTCTAAAAGAAAAGGCACTTGCATTCAGTGACATCTGATAAATATACAAAACATGAATTTATGAGAAGATATTCTCCTGAAACAAAAAACTCTCATTCCATTGCATGTCCTTTACTTGAGGAGCCACTAATCTGATATGATGAGCATGCACACTAGGGTTTTTCAAGCCTCTCTACATTTTGAGAAGACTCAGATTAAAATCCAGACTAAAAACCATCTCTTCAGTCACATCAATACATAACAATACTGTAACAATGCCAGCAGAGAATTTCCAAGATGCTATAAAATATTAACAATACAAAGTAACACTTTGAGGGAGAAATTTCTTCAGCCTATGTCACCCATAACCTATTTACTGAACCATTTTCTCCATAGGTTTCCTAATATCCATTTGCTTGCAACAATAGAAGAACAAATAACTCTTGGGTTTGCTCTTTTTTTATGCAGCAATTGACACACATAAATTGCAGTCCATAAATGTGGCTCCTGGCTGCCAAAATTAAGCTGCACTTGTACATATGACTTATAATTTCAATAGGACACTTATACAAAGCTAAAGACTTCTGACATGCTAAGGACTTTTCCAAGGACTTCCTAGTATTTCAAAATCCATAGGAAGCATTAGAAAGTAAGCAAAAGCATGCTTATTTAGAGTAAGAGTCACAGAGGCTTCTGAGATTCCTCCATTCATTATAGTTCAGCACTGTAAAGAGGCTGTATGAAAATAATATGCATAAACTTCAAAATAAAGGAAAAGAAAGCAATATAAAACACCATAAACATAGAGATTACAGAAAAGGAAATTACACAAAAGGAAAATAAGATTTTTGTCACAGTCCACTGAAGTGAATAAATAAGGAAATGTTCCAGTGGTATTTTTATATACTTAAAGTGACATGAAATCAAGATGACAAATGGCCCAAAAGTTTGTCTCCTATAGCTGGAGGATAATAAGGTAGGAAAAGATAAGGTAAGGAAAAAATAAGATAGGAAAACAAAACAAAATAAAGGAAAATGTGTACAGAACTGAGAATATTCACTTCAAATGTCTGAAACATCAGCCTTTTAACTCCCCCCTTCGTAAGCCTGAGAAGTCTTTTCATTAGCATACTTCAGTTAGTGTCACTACACAATTATTAATATTTTCTAACTAAAATTTATGTAATTCAGTCCTGCCCACATTTCTTTACGCACAGCCATCGGCTCTGCAAGCACATCCCAGCTTCTAAATTCTGAATGAATAGCTGGCCACCATCCCATTCTTTCAAACAAACCCAAACATAGTAAGAGCTGTCACACATTCCAGCAGGTCACTCAGTCTGGGCAACCAGAGACCCCATCAAGCACCCTGGAGAATGTTCTTGGCCTGCGGTATAGACAAGACCCTCTATTATCTGCAGTGTGACCTTCAGTATACGGGTAGTCAGTTTATCATGGACACATAAAGGAGGCCATAAAAGCTGGGAAAGGGGAGAGTATCTTGCTTACCTGAGTTTTAAGATAATTGATCTGCTTTTGCCCCTTGTCAGAGGTCTTGGAGAAATGAATGCTCTAAACCAATAGCTCATGACAAAAAATTTCTGAAGTATAATTTGAGAGCAAATGTTCAACAAAGATTTGATTCTGTGGTAGCACTCTGACAGCATGGCAGTTCTGCTCAAACAGTAAAGATGCAATTAACAAGTAAAAGATTAGCGAAATATTTGCTTCATCAGAACCATTTAAATGCCATACATGAGAAATGAAAATAAGTCAACTATTAACTACACAAAAGAAAAAGGCACTTGCTCCTTTGAAAATAGAAACTAGGAAAGTACCAGGAGCAATCAGCAATTTTTTCACAATGGGAAACCTGTAATGATGTATAGCTGACTACGTAAGAGCTGGACAAGCAGATAAAGGGAATCTTTTTGTTCACGTTGAAGAACGAGAATCCGGAGTCGTGATACGATGGTATTACTCCCAGTATCAGAACTGTTCTTTGTACTTCAGGACTGCATGAAGCAAATTTCAGCAGAAGAATTAACCCCAAGACATCATGAAATCATTATTTCCCTAGGCTTTCAGTCACTACTGAGTACATTTTTATCACCTATGCAAAAGCACATGGTACTTCTTAAAATAACCAGATTTGGAGGAGGCTGGATTGCTCAGTAACTACAAAACATTTCTGTGAATTTAAAAGAAGTCTCTACCATCAAAAACAAGAGATAAATATCTTGCTGCTGACTAGAAGAGGTAAGAGCACAGATGCAGTGATAATCCAATGTAAACAGAGCATTAACACAGTACACTAACAATATAAAAGTCTGTACTAACAATCAAAGCATGAACAAACAAGAAGTTACAAAGCAATTCAATTGTCTGAAAATGGCATGAAGCTATTCCAAAGTAAGAAACAGAAGAAAAAGTCCTGAAAAAATTACTAACTATTAAAGCCCAGGAAAACTGTGGACTATCCAAGCATAAACTGATTTAAATGGTAATTTATTTTTCCACAATAAGTGTGTTTATAGAGCACAGTAAATTCATGTCACTGACACAAGAAACAAAACCTTTGTGAGATTATAACAACAAAGATTTCTTAGAAGACAAAGAATGCTTATATCAGAAATATTACTGTAGAAAAGCAGAATTTTCTCAGAAACTAACCAGCAGACTTGCATGCTGCAACTACCTCCAAGACAAACAGGAGAAAACCTTTATAGATAAAATAATAGCAAGCCATTATTGTGAAGGTAGTACGCAACTTACCCAAGGAAGAACTTAAAAAGAGCATTTGAAGTTGGCAATGAAAAGAGAACAACATTAAGACAGGAAGAAGTAAACCCAGCTCATGGTATAAGCTGCCTTAACAAGCCATTTGAGGATATTCTAGACTGTCCAGATACAGAAAAAAAACCCAAAACAACCAGACCCTGGAACCCTGGAATCTTAAAGGAACTCACTATTGAGCCTGCACCATGGACCTAAAGCAGACTCCAGCTGATGCCAGGAACCAGGGGTTAGATACACACATACAGCCTTCCTTTGGTGCTTTGTAGGTACGTGGTGAGTCACTTAGAGGCCACAATGGCCAGGACCTTCCTCTTCCCCTCAGCTACAATGTTGGCATTAGAATGACACTAAAAAATCCTACAGAAACAAGAAGTCTCAATGAAGTATATAATGCCATTCCTTCCTCCCTCCATAAAGAAATTTTAACTGCATGTTGCTGGTATCACCATCTTTCTTGTTCTCCAGGTTTCAATGAGCACATAAGATGAAAATTTCTAATTTGAAAAATAAAAACTTACAACTACTGTCAAAACTAAGAAACTTTTTTCTAGGTCGTCTTTAGCATATTCACAGCTTTTCAGTTTGGTAATACCCTCCTTTTGTCAATACAGCTGCTGGTATTAACTCATATTAATTACTTCAGGAAGCTGAGGTCTTCCCTTTTAAGTATGTTACTTAGATTCAACAAAAGTTATAAAGAAAACTGTTGCTGTAACTTAAACTACTGTACAACACTTGATAAACTGTAGATTGAATGACTCATGAGTTGGTTTGTTTCAGCACAACAAGTAATAGTACTGGTGTGGTTTTGACACCCTGAAGTACAAAGTGGTCTTAGGTTGAACATGTTTTACTGTGTTTTTTGAGGATTTACTCTGTAATAATCTATAATAAAAATATCACAGGAAAATTTCTCCATTTGCAGACGCTATCGTACATACAGTTTCCAGGATATGACTAAAAATCACTCCTAGCTAATTTTGCTGGATAGATTTTCCAGAGCTAGGACTTAACTACAGTCCTTGTCAATAGCTGGGGGCAGCTATACAACCAACACTCCTAGACTTGAATGCTGATCTGTCCATTTCTTCTCAGCTTTGGTGTTTAATTAAGACAGCCTTAGAGCTTGTTCTCTGTGGCAGACAGCATAAAAGAAATGCAGAATAACCACAAATCAAGCCCTATTATTTAACAGGAAACAATCATGCAAGGCTTCCTAGAATGTTGTATGACCTACAAACCCACACTTATGTTCCAGCATAATGTCCATTCAGACACATATCCATTATCTGTGCTGGATATAAGAGTGCATTGGGAAAAGTAACAGATAAATAGACAAATGGTTGAGCATACACCAATGCCAAAACAGCAGTTTTCCCCATTTGAATTGCCAACTGCCAGATTAACCACCTTCATTTTCCATTAAGCCAAGCATGGAGAGGACATTTTTCTTAGTAAAGGACAAATCCTAAATTCCTTGAACACCCTGACCTGTTACCAGTGAGTAAGCATTAACTGGTCTTAGGTCTGTGCAAATACTAGTTGCTTTCTAAGACACTAGAAAGAGACTGAATGAGATTGTTCTTAATAACAGTAAAAACTAATGTCCCTGCTCGCTGAATTGTAAATAAATTCAATACCTTTACAGATGGGTAGAGAAAACTCCCCAAAATCAGCATCATCTGAGACAAACGTTAGAACAAAATGCTGTCTATTGAGGCTTTCTAATGAGATACGAACCTGGCAGAGAGACACTGCACCAATTCCAAAGGACAGCAGACATCCATGTTTCTAAGCACGTTCTCTTCAGCCCCGAAGCAAAGAACACAGTATAGCAACAGGGTGATGCTACATCATCTGTGAAGTCGCTCAAACAAGGGCAGCAGATTGGAAGTAGCAGCCAAAATCCTGCTCAACATACACACAAAAAAAAAAAAAATCCTCACTGAGCAGGCAGACAGAATGTTCCAAGCAATAAATTTATAAAGACTATCAAGAAATCAGCCTGGAAAGGGCAAAACATTCCCAAAGAGGCATCCCAAAGTCAGATGCCAGTAAAGCAGATGATTCTCATTGTGACACATGAGAATCAAAGCACTGAGGGGATTTTAGTCTTTTTCAGCCTGACAGAATTTCTATTATTTCTATTTACTCAGAAAATGCAGCATGACATGAATTCAAATGCTCATCAAGTGAGTCAAAATTTAAATGCAAATTTTGAAAATAATCCATAATCTTTATCACATTGTCAAATTAAAAGAAAAACAAACCACAACCAGGCCAGAAAATTATTTAAGACAGCATATACATGCTTTTATATCCATATCCCACAAAATAAAAGTTATTATCATGTTAGAAAATATCCCAAGGTACTTTTACCATATTTGTTTTAAACCTAATTTTACGGTGATATCCAGACTTTTGTTAACTAGAAGATATGGTGTAAAAGAGACAGTCTTGTTGTTGACATTAGTTCACAACTCAGATAAAATGCAGCACTTGACATCACATTTTACAAGGAAAAACTCATGTGGGCTACTTATTCACAACTCAGTTTTAAGATTAGTAAATGTCTTTATGTTTGTATTTGAGTTTGGGCAAAACACTAAATCGGCACTTACACTTATTTGTAATAAAATGTATTTATTTGTCTTCAAATGAAACTGTAGGCCCTTGTAAAGGGTAAAGCCAAGACAACTTAACAAACGGCAACACAAAAGAAAAAAAACAAACAGTTGGACAACATAAATTTAATGGCAACACAATAAATCCTTCAAGGCTCTTTCCTTTCACCCTTCCACAAACTAATGTTTTTGTCCCACGGGCAATATTTAAACAGGCTAATACTTACTCCCAGACTGTAATTTCCAGTTACAAACAACAGAAGTCACCTGAGCTGGGGATCCCCATGGCATAAGGGAATATACAAGCTGTAAGAAGAGTGGCAGCTTCCAAACACATTTCAGGATTTAATCCAAATTTGTCAACTGCTTTCTCCCATCAAATCTTTAGTTTTTATTATCAAGAGCCTAGTAATTCACAGTAACCTTTTCCACTGATACAGCCCCCTTCCTGCCTTGAGCCCTCCTACTTCTTGCACATTTCAAAGGTTCTGAACAGCACCTCACATATTTTTTTTTTTCCCTTCACACTGAATTTACTAGGGTACTCCTTGATAGTAAAGGTTTTCTTTTTTCCATTTATGCCTAAATGCTCCCTACCAAAATTGTAAGGTTTTTTCTTCCTCTTTCCCTCTACAATCACCCTCTTTAACCTCTGACTTTATGTTTTTGAAAGAGCACATGACGATACTTCATAAGAAAATCAAAGACAAGCTCAAAGCAGAAAACATCTATGCCTACATAGTGTTCTAGCACATTTGCTAGGAGCTAACAGATGTTTGCCTAAAAAACTCTGAAGAAATGGGACCTCAGGTTGTAACAAAAATTTATAACCTAAATTTGATTCTTTATATCCTTACCAAATATTATAATATTCAAATTTTATTTTCATTTAACACTGAAGTTTTAAAGATGCTACACGCTATACAAAAGGTTCTGTGCTAGTAGAGTAGTTAATCTGCTTCACTTTAATGAAAAACAATTTAACAGCATCCTCAAACTTCTTTAGATTGAAGAAGAAAATAAATCAAATCTCTGACTCTTACCAGCATTTTGGTGGTTTCTAAGCCAGTCTACCTGGATATTATGTAGATAAACTGAATTTCAGGCAGTTTTCTGTGGATAAGATGTAAGCTCTTAAAACAATGCTGTTCACATTATAGGTAAAGTTACAAAAAACTTAAAACCCAGGTAGTGCTCCTGGAGGAAAAGTTAATAAAATACTTACTTTTTGTGCTTTCTACGGTAGTCCTCCCCTGTAAAAAATTTTGTTTGATTATCTCTGAAATGGAGCTGAGCTTCCTGGAATTAGTATTGTATTGAATACAGTGCTAATATCATCTTTCTTCTAGTCTCTTGCAGTGTTTTTTGCAGGTCAGTAACAAATCAGTCACTGCTTCATATTCTGCAAAATCAGGTGATAGAAAGACACAGCAATTTTTAAGTGATGATAAATGTCAATACTACTTCAATTTTTAAACATGAGTGAAGTAAGGCACACACTAATCACTGAATCTTAGCAAGCAGACCAAAACTGGATTTGGAAAGTATGACTTCTACTCCCCTTCAATATAAAACCCATTAAAAATTGCCTTGACACACATATTCCTTTGTGACACTTGCTTTGACAGTTTTCAGATGCACTTATGTATGAAAATGGCATAAGGAGTCAACCTGCATTGGCAGAGAAACAAATTTCAGCTCCAGCTTAGTATTACCAAAATATATGAGAATATTTTTACCCCATCTAGTCTAGCTCAAGATCCTGTTACATTTCATTTTCCATATCTACAATCCTTTTACTCTAAATCCCAAACTTTTCCCTCATTAAGGCACAATTCCATTTACATAGATAAAAGCTAACGTGATGAACCAAAACCAGTCTAAATCCATGGATAGCAGTCTTGTTACATGTTAACACTCAGATAACCTGAAGTCTGCATCTAGCCATACACAATCAGCCTCACAGATTGACATTAACACTGAAAAAGTGACTACACACACCTCACTGCTCTTCCTATATTTATTTAATACAAATTGGTGTCACAACCTGTATCTCAAGGATCTCCTCTCATGAATTATTCCCCTTCATTAATTCCACACATTTCATCCTAAGTAGTACAAGTCAGCAGAAGCCTTATTGAAGCCTCCCTGAATGATAGCGCTTTGCAGTCTCTCTGTCACCAAGCCAATGTATGACTTGAGCAATATATATGGAATTTATAATGGCTTTCTTTAACGGCCAGATGGAGAAACAGAAAATGGCACAGCCTACATGCTGTTACTGTCACTTTACAATTAAGGCTTTATATTCCTGTGTTTCAGAAACCTGGGTATCTCCTGAAGCAAGTATAAAATTATTTCTCACCTCTACAGGCTTTTAATTATTTTCAGACAACTACTCCACCAGTTCCTCAACATTGTTGCAGTGAGATGAAAAGACAGCCTGATTTACAGTCTTGCATTTTAATGGGATACAGACAACTTCCAAATTGTATTTCTATCTGAAAATATTCTTTTGCTGATCTCTACCGGTACTGACAAAGACTACTGTGAATAACAGACTGCAAGAGAAAACCCCCAACTTTGCTGCTTTGGATTTTTTGTGCCATCTCTAACATTTATGCCCAGGTTGCACCAGTACTTCATTATGCTAAGATTTTTTTTCTAACAGCAGAATACAGAAGAGCCATAAAAAAAATTACTGCCAGACCTCAAGAAAGTTGTATATAACTTTTTTGGCCTAAGTTAGCTACATATTTCAAGACCTTTAAGGCAAATTCAGTTTCTTTTCGGCTTGGCTAGTATTTGCAAAATCCAAGATTCTGACATTTCAGCTTACAAAACACTGCCAATGAAACCAGGACCAAAAGCTGTTTCAATCTCAACTTTAACCACCCAGATCTGCACACAGATATCTATGGTGAATCAAGACTGCCTTCTATTGCACTAACTACCCTAGCTCAGCCTCCAGCACCACTAACTGGGTGGCCTTAATTTTTTGCTAATGTTAGGGGCAATAGGCTGGAGGGTCAGAAACCCATAGCAGATGATCTCACATATCCTTTCTGTCTCATTGTGTCATAACTCAAAAAAGTTATATACAACTTTCTTGAGGTCTGCAGTATATGCAGTTACCATGCAGGACAGGAGTGACACACGTAGAGCTACCCAGCACTTACAAGTCTGCATGTCACACCTCATTTATGAGAAGGGCGATGTTTTCACAAGGCGATATCCTCCTGCCTTTGAAGAGGTCTGGAAAGAACAGTCAAGTCCTCTAAAAAATTCTGTGTTGAATCTAGTCTGGAAAGAGAGCAACCTGACAGAAACAGCAGAAAAGTACTCTCATCCAGCACTTTTTCCTTCTAAGCTCTAAAATTCTAAACAGAAATAGATAAAGCAACAAAAAAATTGTATAGGCATTAAGTAGTAATTTAAGCTTACTTTTAGGTATCACTAACATCATTACAATTTTAAGTGAGTATTATAAATTTAAGGTACTTGTTATGACACCTGTGTTCTATTTATTATTTCTACTGTTCCAAAACCTCCAAGAGTAAGTAGGGTATGGTATCACTATGTAGCTGAGAAAAAAGTAGTCAAACTTTCATACCTCCTCCCTGGATGGATCTACTGTCCTGAATACATTGCAGAATTGAAAAAAAAACCCGAAAAAAACTAAAATAACACACTTTTGAGAGACGTTTCAGTCACCAAGAAACGGGGTGGTGGGGATGGGTGGTGTCCTAAACGAAGCAATAGACTTTCAAGTTGTTTTATTTTAAATAAGTAACAGCATCAGTAGCCCTGATTTCGGGACCCGCAAGGGGAGTAGTGTAGCAAGGAACCTCGGGGGCGGAGGAATATAACTATTGACGCCCTGAGATTGGCCTAATCTGGTAACACGGCAAGCTTTCCCTATTTCAATTAGCCTCATTAAGTATCCACAGGCGCTGGTGGTGCTGGCGCGGGGGCAAGGTACCTGGGCGGAGAGGGGTGCTAGGCGCTGAATGCGCAAGGCTAGCACGTCTCCTAACACCTGGGGCAACATTTCACACACTCTGAACAATTGTTTACATTTACTCAAACTTACTTCTCACGGGTGCTTACGAGGCTTGCAGCGTTTTGTTGTCACCGCGCTTGTTCTGCAGGGAGGGGGCTTTGTTGGTAGGGGGCCCCCATTGCTCCAGGGGGGAACTGTTAGTACGCTAATTGGGATCGTTCACACACAGTTCCAGTAATTTTCTGTTTTGTCTCATTAAACATTTGGTTCTCCTCGAGCTTCTCTTGTGGTGCCCCAGCTAGGCATATTTACGCTGGTTGTTCCGCCTCCCAAGGCCGCGCCTTGTGGACTGTTTGCAAGGACTTAATTAACATCTTATTTTCCAAAATTTTCTCTAGTTTTTCACTACAGATAATTACATTTCGCGGCCCCCCTTTTTTTTTCTTTTTTAAAGCGAGTAATTCCTTTATCACTTTGTTTCACCGACTCCCGTCGGGAGAGGAGAAGGGTTCCCACAGTTTCCACCCGGCCGCGGAGCCGACCCCGTTTCCCAGCGCGGGCCCCAGCTCCCGCGCCCGGCGGGCCCCTGCAGCAGCCGCCGCCTTCGCTACGTTCCCCTGCCTGGCACCGCCCGGGCCTCCGCCCCGGCAGCCGCTAGCCAGCACCACTCAGAGGACGGCTGCGCGCCTCCCCCCACCTCCCTGCCGCGACCCCGGCCAGGCTGCCGCACTCCGAGGGGCCACGATGCTGCGGCTGAGCCCCCCGCGCCCAGTTATGCCTAACCCAGCCCACGGCTGCCGCGGGCCATGCCCATGAGGGACTGGGGCCACTGTCCCGCGGCCGCCTCAGGAGACACCTCGTGGGAGGCGGAAAGCGCAGGGGCAGCGCGCGGCACGTCCCGCGCGAGCCCGCCCTCGTGACAGACACAGCCCCTCCCCGCCCCTTCCTCCCATCTCCCGCCGGAAGTGCCGCTCCGGCCGGCTCGGCGGTTCCGCCGCTCTGTGGTAAGCCGGCGGCGGGGCGGTTCATGGCCGCCACGGGCAGCGCTCCTGTGGCTGGGGCAACGTGGAAGCCGGGTACCGGCGTCCCGGCGCAACGGCGGAAGAAAATCCACGGCAAGGTACCGGGGGCAGCCTCCTGCCACCCGAGGGGGCGCGGGGCGCGGCCGGCAGCGGGAGGGG
>JAVJGJ010000002.1:24931437-24953736 GCA_035590215.1 Microhierax caerulescens
TGCGCGACAAATGGCCTCAGAGGTTTTTTTTTCTGTCCACGAAAACAAAGCTGAGCATGCCAGGCCGTGCAGCTGCTGAACGGCCAGGTTAGCACACTCAGACGTGGGGCCGCATCTGCGATTTCTGGACTGTGCTTTCCCGTCGGCTTCTTATAACCCAGAGCTGCTGGTCTAAACTGTACTTTCCTCCGTCCTTTACTGGCAGCAAGAAGCTAAAACCCCTTGCTGAATCTCCGCTAGTGCAGCAGGCCTGTTGTGCACAAGCGCTTCACTGTGCTGATCCTCATGGCTGTCTTCTGCTCTTCTGCTTGGTGTTTGGTGTGGCAAGCGCTAGTTAATGATTTCACAAGTGTGAATGCCGGCCTTCATATTAGTATCTGGTTGTTGAAGCGCTCTCCTGTTTCCATCAAAGAGAATTCAAAGGCAAAAAGCTGTGTACTCCTCCCAAGGGGAAGAGGGAAGAAACGCATCTGAAGCTTCTACCAAGAATTCTCACAGATCAAGTTGATGAGATATGTAACTTACATCACCAGCACACTATTGTTTGAACAAGCCATGGTGACAGACTTGGTGTGCTTTCCCTCGGTTTAGTGGTATTTCAGGTAGCATAGTCAACTGTCAAAATGGATGCCTGCCAAAGATAGCATTGTTGTAATTATTTTCTGTTTTACAGAAAACAAGTTTTTTTTAATTAGAACATCTTACAAGAATTCTGAATTCTAATACATCTGCAAATTTTGAAAATTCAGATCACTTTTATATTAACCTTAATCCTTCCTCATCCACACACACAACTCCCACCTTCTAGGGCAGGAATCAGCCAAAAGTACACATTAGCATTTGAAACAAGCTTGGTGCATAGCCTATAACAGGCATACTTGAGAATTACTTTGTATTAGCAAAATTGCTGTTAAAATGTTAGCTCAGCTGCAGTGACCTTTGATCATACACAGTTCCAGTTACCTTAGTTTGAAAGACAAACTGTGCACCTAATGAAAAAGAAAAAAAGATTAGTTCTGAATAGAGCTGATTCACTAAGATGCTAAAGTTTGACAGATGGGAGTTTAAAAAAAAAAAATCATTCAGAGTCAGTACTGCAGTAAAAGTACATAAATGGGCAAAGGCACTGGAACTTTTATATAGTAAAACTTCATATTCTCGGTGCTCAGCAGGCACTGAGAATAAGAATTTTTAAAACTTCATTGGCACCTACACTTTATTTGTTGATTTCAGTGCAGATCTGAATAGCTGTTCAGGGTCAAAACCTCAAGAGATGTCTTAGCTAACTTAGAATACAGAAATTTCAGTGAAGAAGAGTTCAGATAGCCTAGCAATTTAAGACTGGACTAGTTCTAGTCCTTAAAATACAGGATTTAGTTTTTCACCTGAGAAATCAGTGATAAGTGTTAGGATAGTTAAGTCTGTATTTTCAGATGACTTGCAAAATGCAGAATCAAGTTTGCTTTGTTTTCAGAATGAAAGACACACCCTTTTTAGCATACTCAGGTGTTTATAACATTAGGCTTCTACATTCAGGACTCTGTGCCTCTATTATTCTTGCTTTAATTTAAATGTGAAAGCTGCAGCATGCTTAATGATAGGCTGAGAAAAAAACATTTAAAAATAATTATTCAGTTATACTCAGTTCTATCAGATATAAAATTATGCTTTACAAGTTTACTGGCGTCAGAAAGTCTTAGCATATTGTTTATGTTTGGATCAGTTAAATTACTAGACAATAGCATGTCCTATGCAAGACCTTCAAATTACTGTGCATACAGTTTAATATATGGAAATGTGTTGTGTAACTCCTTCAGATATACCCCTCTGTTTCAGAAAAGTATTACAATCAAGAGGATTTCTGCTGCAAAAATGCTCCAGGCAGTTGGTTTTCAGAGTAATTTCAAAAAGCCTATTAACTTCTCATTGTTCTGTTAAACTTTTGCACTGCTGTGTTCATATTTCTCTGTATTGGATACACTTACACATTTCATGTCTTTAGCTTGTGTGATGTTATTTGCTTTTGTTTTATTGAAAGTAGCATCCCATACTTTTTCCATTGTACAATTGCCTGATACTTTTAATGATTAAAAAGCCATATCGCCCTGTTCAGTGGTTAGAACAAATAACGATGTGTCATGGTTTAACCCCAGGTAGCAACTAAGCACCACACAGCCACTTGCTCACTCCACTCCAGGGGGATGGGAGGGAGGGTTGGAAGGGTAAAAGTGAGAAAGAAACTTGTGGGTTAAGATAAAACCTGTTTAATGTAAAATATTTTTTTTAAAAAAATAAGGAAAATAAACGGAGAAAAAAAAGCAGAGGAAAATAAAACCCAAGAAAAACAAATAATGCAAATGAAAACAATTGCTCACCACCAACCAACACCCAGCCATTCCCTGAGCCCACCTGCTGCACCCTCACCCCCCTACTCCAGTTTTATTGCTGAGCATGACACCATATGGTATGGAATATCCCTTTGGTCAGTGGGGCTCAGCTGTCCTGGCTGCGCTCTTCCAGCTTCTTGTGCACCCCCAGCCTGCTGGCTGGTGCAGTGGAGCAAGCAGCAGAAAGGGCCTTGAGTCTATGTAGGCACTGCTTATCAGTAACAAAAACATTCCTACTATCAACACTGTTTTCAGTGCAAATCCAATACATAGCCCCATATAAACAACAATTTAAGAAATACAACTCTATCCCAGCCAAAACCAGCACACTGCTGTTTAATTTCTCTAATTTTTGTCTTCATGGAGTAGTGTCTAGGTAAATGTTAACATCCCAGTTAGGTTGCATTTACTGTAATTACAGTTCTCAGAGGTTTTAAAATCAAGTGAATTACGTTGGTAGAAATTTGTCCCTTATGTTGCAATAGAATATTGTGCAAGATGGGCTCAGGCTCTGATGTGTTAGGGCCAGCATTGAATTTGCTACAAACTTTGGCATGGGTGCAAGACCACTGCGGTAGCTAGCTTTGTATTTGGTAATTGAATTAATGTTTAATTCAACTTCAAATAACGGCCCAATATTTACATCAAACAGACAGGGCACTTGGTTGGAGAGAGCTGCATGCAAAGGCCACATGACTGCAACAACTGCACACACCTAGAACCAATCTTTGTGTACACCCCAAGCTGTTTCTTGGAAAGACTCACGTTGGTTCTGAGTGGGTTGACCTGCACCTGGGATATGTGGGAAGAACACGCACAGGAAGGCACTTGTTGGATGTGAATTTCTAACTGACATCAGACAGCCTGTGCAGCCTAACATCTTTTCCTAGAAACTTACTTGGAAGCAGGATGGGTGAATTGTTTAGCCATCAGCAGTCTCTTCTTGTGGGCCATCTTCGTTACTGGTCTTGACTAGCAGGGATTGTGCCAAGGCGGAGGGGGGAGGGGCAGAAAACTGGTGACCAGAGCAGGCAACAATTCATCCATTTCATACCTTCCTCACAGATCACTTAAGTAAAGCGACTCAACATTTTGAATTGATGCTTATTGTAGCTGGGGGAGGGGAAAATGCCTCTAAAAGGAATATAAGATGCATGATTTAATATCAGAATTAAATTTAGTGTATTCTTGGTCTTATCTGGACTAGAAGGCTGTAATTTCTTTACTTTTTTTTTTAAATTACTTAAAGCTAGTGTGTCAAGCTTACAGTTAAAGGTTTGCAGCACAAATCTGATTGATTTTAATGCCTTCTCTAGGGTGATCTTCATAGAAACTACTAAAGACTTCAAAGAATTCATTTTAGGCAAAATAGTGAAATAAGTTATTCTGATAAAATAAAATGGATCCTTGTTCAGTTGGAGTTCAGCTTCAAGCTACCAATGAATGCCATAAGACCTATTATACCCGCCACACTGGCTTCAAGACTAAGCAAGATCTGTCTTCGTCTGATCTACTGTTACTTCAGCTTAGGACTGGAATAACCCTTTCAGAGAACAATACAATCTGCTTCCACCATGCAAAAATTTACATTGAAAGATTTGAAGACTTACAAAAATCATGTTGTGATCCTTTTAACATACACAGAAAACTATCAAAGAAAAACTTACGAGCAATTGACTTAGATGATGCAGCTTTTCTAAGTGCCAAGTTTGGAAGACAGTTTGTACCTGGTTGGAAGCTTTGTCCCAAATGTATGCAGATAATAAATGGAAGCGTGGATGTTGAAGCTGAAGATCGCCAAAGAAGAAAACTTGATTCAGACGTATGTATTTGGACCAGTTTTCCCACCCTCACTAAGTTCTGCAGGCTGTTGGAATTGGGCTTCATACCGTCCTACATAAAGAAATTAAGTTTTTAAATAGAAATATGAAAAAGCAGTCAGTTAGATGTGTGGGAGTTTACTGTACTTAAACCTTTATTTGGAGGTCCTTAAAAAAATCCTCTTCCCTAATTAAATATTATGGCCTTTTAAATTCTAATTATTCTGTCTACTAGGGTGACTTACAACTACACAGATCATGTAAATACCAGACTGCTGCTGATATTTTAAGCTGTTACTCAAGTGTTGCAAAAAACAAGCTCATGTGCTTAAAACTGAACACTGCAAAGGTTGCTTCTAAGAATGTTGAGATAAACTTCTGGTTTAGTCTCTTCAGTGAAAAATAAAAAAAAAAACCCAACACTTTCTCTAGCAGTTCCTTACCAAGTGAACTTGCGTTGAGGTGAATTAAGCGTACTCTTATTGTGGTGTCTGAGCTGTGAAGGCCATGGCCTTTGTTCAGAGACAGTAATGAACTGGTGTGGGAGGATAATGCTTTACGTGCCAAGTTTGGAATACAACTTGTACATTGTTGGGTGCATTGTTTTAGATGTATGCAGGTAACCAGTAGAAGTGTGGGCAACCAAACTGGCAAGACCTCATCCATATACGTCCTGTAGCAAAGCAGAATTGCATTCTCGGAGCTGTTGTCCCTTTCAGCCCAGAAACTGTTGCCCAACTGTATTTTTCAATTACATGGCAGTATGATTAGGAGACTGACAGGGTGAAACTTGAAAGCATTGATTGAAATTGCTACTATAAAGCTTGTATTGTTGGGCTTTGAGACTGCTACAGTTCTCCAGCATAAAAACTTAAGTCTTAAAGTTGCTTCTCCTGGAAAGTCCAGTGCTTAAGAGTAGAGGTCAACAATTTATCCTAAATTACTGCAATATCCTGGATTGGCTGGACATTTTCTTGTGAATTAAAATTTGTATTTGTAATTAAATGAGATTTTCTATCTTTACTCAGGGGCGTACAGCTAAGGCTTTAAAGTCTCTGCAGTTTGCTAATCCAGGACGACAGACTGAATTCACTCCTGAGACCAGCAAAAGGGAAAAGAGAAGGCTGCAAACGAAAAATGCATCATTTAATTCAGACAGGTGAGCTCTTTCCTGTATTCACATTATCTTTAACGTTCACTGCACAATAAAATAGCCTGCATGGTCAGTGTCCCTCCAACACTATAACATTTTCTGTGTGGATGTTTGCATGTTTATGGGTTGCTTTTTGTTTTTGAGGATGTTAAAGCTCACTCGTTACTGAGATAAAACAGAAGATTAAGGCAGTAAGAATAAAACAAGTATTTGGTAAGGTATGACACAGATCATAATGAAGCTATTAATTTACGCATAAACTAAAATTCTGGTAAGAGGCTAAATTTTAATACAGAAGAACCAAGTAGACTACACTTAAAATATTGGAGTTGTCATCTTTCAAGAAACTCGGTAGTTACACTTCGTAAACAAAAGTGCGCAGGTTAGGACCTTACCTCCTGTTTAAAAAAGGAAGTTAAGTTGGACAATACTAGGTAACAAATCATAGCCTTCTAATGTGATTGATTTTAAAAATCACGCTTTCTACAGAGTAAGGGTATATACCGCTGATTTGTCTGTCATTTTCCACTAAAAGTTTGGATCAATTCAGTCATGTCCCAGTAGGAGAGTGATAGAAATCCCAGCTTTAATTAGTCATACAATATTTGTTAGACCGTGCAAGAAAGATCACATTAATGCTTTTCCCCTGCTCTCCACCTAAGTTTAACCTTACAAGACAGAAGCAGACACTAGATATTCTGCTCAAACACTACACATCCTTTTCCCCTCCATTTGTTTCTTCTACTCAGTCTGGACACAAGTTGCAATAGGGAAATTTTGTTGAAATGTTAGAAAACCTTTTTCTATGTATGTAGTAAAATGCTGGCTTAAAAGTGCTGTGGCATCTCTGACATTAGAGCTACTCAGAACTGAACTAGATGCAGAGCAACCTAATTTGAGTTGACCTGGCTTTGCACTGAGAGTGAGACAAGGTGACTTCCAGAGGTCCCTTCAAAACAGCTTTTTCTATGATTCTTCAGTTAAACAGAACTGTTACAGAGATGGTTAGTGATAAAAGCATGAACAATACTTTTAAGTTAGGATGTGTGGACCCTAAATGATGCTACAGAACCTCCTGTGAATTACAGCTACATGTTAACAAAGAAAAGTAAATTAAGAGAGTATTTCACATCTGAGAGAGAATCTGAAGTTGACATCATAGACCAAAGATTATTCATAAGTGCTTGAATAATGTGAGCTATTGAAAAAATAAAACCTTCCCATTCTTGAAATTATTTCAGACACACTATAGTGGAGATACAATTAGGACTGAGAACTGTTGTCAAATACAGTAACATACATATATCTTTTAAAGTAAGTGTTCCAATGAACTAAAACCTGAAGAAAGCAAACCTTGTCCACAATTGTCAGCAGCTTGGCATCAAAATAGGTGGTGTTTTTTTAACATGGAAATAACTGTTGGCTTTCATTATACAGGCAAGTTATACCAGCCAAGAGTAAAGTCTACGATAGCCAAGGACTACTACTTTACAGTGGGATGGACCTTTGTGATTGCCTTGATGAAGATTGCCTGGGATGTTTCTATGCTTGCCCCAAGTGCGGCTCCAACAAGTGCGGAGCTGAGTGTCGCTGTGACCGCAAGTGGCTATATGAGCAAATTGAGATAGAAGGAGGAGAAATAATTAAAAATAAGCATGTTGGTTAGCGTATATGTGCAGTATTTATCCTGAGTATGTATTCCATGCTTTGATTAAATACAGCACATTCATCATGTAGTGGTTTAATGAAACCATTGGAATTATCACAATACACATGATTAATGTGCTCACTTTCGCATTGATTTTCAGTATGATTATGGAAATAATTACACCACTGTCTTTTCACACTTCATTTTACCTTGTTCTCAGTCTTTTTAGTCACCCAAGTAAGTTCCCATTGAACAGTCTTTTACTCCTCCTTAAGGTGCAAAATTTTCATGTGATATAGCCAGAGCCATTCACTGTTGTGTCATACACTTGTTTTGTGGAGTGCCCCGTCTCCATGTATCCCTCATTTTTCCTTCTCTAGTTCAGGATCTCATGGTTTTGAATCTGTTTTTTGTGAAATGCTATGAAAGTTCACAGTGAATTTACATGCAGTATTAATAAAGTGCTTTCCAGTAGTAACAGAAAATGCTGGATCTTCTTAGAGTATCCCAGCTACATCTGATAAATTCAATCCTGTTCACATAAATGGATTCAACAGCATTTAGGAGTTCAGATCCTGTCCAGTGGGATTTGAGATCAAGTCCTCTTTATGAATTCAAGCCTTACTGTTTAAAGTGTTTAAATTGTTGAGGCATTGAAAGATATGTCAAAGTCTGAATTATGGTACTGTTTTGTTGGTTTCTGTATAACACAGTTGAAATAATTTTGCTGTATTTGTTATCAGTCTGTAATTGTACTGTACTTCAACAGCCCTCTTCTGTTTTTTTTCTTACTTGTTCTTAAGGTAAACATTGAAATGAATTTAAGTAGCTGTTCCCAAACTAAGAATATCCAGACTGCTACAAAAAACATAGTTGAATTGAAATTATGTTTGGTTGATGGATTATCTATCCGCAGAACATGAACATTTTACATTATAAAAAGATCTATGGAAAAGAGATTTTATAATTGAAATCATAGTAACATTAAAGTGTTATTCCTTGGTATTTGTTTTAGATACATTTCCTGTTTCTGCAGTAGACTTGGAAGATCTGCATGTTTATTAGGTCAGTTACTCAGGAATAGTGTTAACCATTGATTTCTGAAGACTTATTTGGTAAGGATGTACAAAACTTGTTATTTCTTTACACTATTTTCTTTTCTGCTGGCGTGAAGGTTGCAGCGCCGAAATCCGCGGTTGGGCTGTGGATGTGCTGCCACCTGCTGGCCCTGGGGGAGTAGAGCATCGATTTGTACTGCATTTTTATTAAATCCGATACAAAAATAAACAGACTTCCTTTTTTTGGTGAAAGCATTGGCTCTTCTTGCAATGGATGTCTCTCTCATTGGCTTTGGATTCTAGCCCCAGTTACCACAACCATCGTGATTTTATTTAGGGAAAGCAACACACTTTTCCAGATAGCAACACCACAACTGAGTAATAGCTGTGGCTTCCCAGACATGCCATTGGCATTTAATGCCTTTTACTTTGTTGGCTACAGAGCCAGCTTATCCTGACACAGCAATTAATCTTTTGTGCTTGATCCATGTTTGGAACTGTTTCATCTCTTTAAGCTACCTTTTGAAATGGATGAAAATACTGATACCTCCATGAAAGTGAGAGGAGGAAAAGCTGGTCCAATCTTGTAATTTTTGTGTATTTATTATTTTTTTAAAATTGGACCTGAGTCAGAAGTGCCCATTGTTAAAAAACTTAAGAGGCTTCCAACTGTTTGGTTAATAAAACACCCTTCAGTCCACAGTTACACTTTGGATTCAGTAACTTAAAGCATTTCACTGAAGTGAAATCCAAGTCTACTAGTAGCTTAAATTGGTAGAGCATCCTATTATTAGAACTATATTTCTTTATTTCCATTAAGTCCTGAAAAGTTAGTGTATTCAGTCTCTTGTTTTACAGGTTCACTAGCAATGAGCCCTTTCCCGAGTAAATAACTCAAATTGTTTCCTAACAAAATGCATAGGGCTGCTGTTTGACTGAAAACCTGCATCACATTACTGGGTACTGCTGATTGCTATAGAAGCTACAGGAGGCTTAGGTTTTCTTCCAGTAAAACAGGACCTTTTGGTGTTGGTTGTTCACATGTCCTACTTACATATTTAGGACATTTCCATATAGCTGTACTTCCTTAACATGCTTAGGTTGTTCAATAGTATGTTTTTATATACTTCCATGTCACCCTCATCTATTTTTCTGTTAAAAGACATTGTTGCAAGCCAGACTTTACCATCTTGCTAGATTTAAAATGCTTACAGCTGTGAATTTCTCCCATTTTTTCCTGTATGTTTTTATAAATACCAAACATCCCATCAGCATAATACGCAAGCTATTTTATCATCACCTAAGTAATTGTATATTGTTCCCAATAGCATATGTAGTTCCCTATCTTTCAGGGTTACTAAGCCTGTTAAACAGTACGTTTTTAATATAACCAAAGAAAACTACTTTCTGTAAAAGCCAAAGTTCATAAACCAGGTGTAATAAGCACTTTAAACTCTCGTGCATTAAAAGCCAACTGCAGATATAACCGTTACCATATTAAAATTTGCCTTTTGATATTAATTTCAAAAAGTAATGTCTGTAGACAAAGTTTACATATTCAAAAGATAGAAATCAATGACAATAAAAGAATCAGGTTTATGAATAATACATATCCCACAGATCAGTTTGAGTTTAATGAACAGAAGCCCCAGATTTGTGATCTCTTAAGTACAGTGTTAAGCACTGTTGTGGTTTCTTTCTCACACAGAAAAACTCATGTCAAGTTTAGCGTCTAAAGTCAGTGAGTTCTGTGAACCTTGTGAGAGTTACCACATAGCTCTGTGGTCGCATCTGAGACAGGCTGCGCCCTCCCCTCGCCACCTTAGCAGAGCTGAATGTTCCAAACTGATGACACATGCCCTGGGATGCTTTCTGTTAAATACTCAAATAACAATACAGTACCATCAGGTAATTAACTCAGAGAAGGTATTATATTAACATTTTTTGCATCTATACTACTAAAAAGGTATTTATCTTTGGGACGTACATTATAACTTTATCCTTGGGCACAGCATGAACTGTTCTCATTTAATTAAATTCGTAACTTAGAACCCAATATAAGGAGACTAACTTTTCTATCCCTTAGTTGACCAAGACATCAGAAACAGCAGGAAGACAGACCTATCCAAAAAACCTAAAATTTGATAAATCCAGAAGTCAGAATTCAAGCCTCTAAAGAAAAAAAGTTAAGATGACTATAAATTCCTTTTTTTCTGACTTTAGGCCTGTTTTGATGTTCTTTTTGGCCTTCATATAGGTGTTACCTGTATTAGTCAGAATAGGGCAATAGACAATTGCACCTCAGCTCACACTGAAATCCTGTAGTGACATAGCTACACAGAGGTTAAGTGTTTGGGTGGACATCTGTTACTCATTATGTGACAAACAGCTATAGCTTGCTGAAATCAGCATTAAAGCCTTTGAGCTCTCCCAGTCTCATGAAAAAGCATAAGCATACAGTTTCCAATGTCAATTTGTTTTTCTCTAAGATTAGAGTCACATTTTTAGTCGTATTTGTGTCTCAATAAATACATTTTCAGCATTTTCCCATTGATTTCTCGGTGGAATACAGGATGTACAGACATGCAGTAGCTTGTCCCTTTTGATCCAGATGATTTTCCCCAATAATTCTTCAGCAAACAAAGTTTTATTTACCTTTATGCTGACTTCTAACCAGTCAATATCATACTAATGACAACTTAATTTACACAGACTAAACAACTCTCTCCAACTTTAGGTTAGGCTTGCTTTTAAATCCTACTAATAGTAGAGGAACAGTTTATTAAAAGGCTTATATTTGTATTTAAAAATCTTTTAATTACAAGTTGCATCTAATGTTTACCAGTGCGGAAGCATGACCAGAACTATTCTTCTATTCATTCACTGCAATTAGATTTTAAATTAACAGCCCTCCTCAAAAAATATTGTAGGGAGGTGTCAACAACTGTGGTGAAACTGCCCAGTTCACTCTTTGGAAAAGTTTGATTCGAAACCCACTGTCTTGCTCTGAAGTAGGGGGGTTATAGTTTAAAAATCCTTCATACCCAGCAGAGGGCATCAGCTTACCGCAAACCTGACCGCGGACCTCCGCACCTCCCCAGGGATGCATCCCAGTGCGCTGAGGAAAGGGGAATTTATTATTTGCCAGATGCAGGAATAGAGCCCAGGACAAAAGAGGCTTTACCTACACCTGTAAGACTGACATATAGAAGGCTCAAGTACAAGATTAGCACTTAAAAATAAGCGGACTTCATGTGCTTTTTGGTCTTTAGAAAAGCTTCTCTCTCAGCCCCCCACATACCTTGCCTGTTGTTAGTTCTTTAAGTAGGGCTCAACACCATTTTTATAGATACATGTACAATTTACAGTATTCACTATGAAACCTTGGTTCAGAGCTTCTACCCAAGCATTCCCTTTGAAGTCCACCATTAGGTAGCCAAGAAACCCACTCACACCAGGGTCCTGCATCAGGGCACACTGACATCCACTGCGGCTGCTGCCAGAGGGCAACACACGGCTCAACAGCCACGTGTGCCCCTTTCCCACACGAGCAGGGATCATACTCTGACAGAATTCCACCCCAGTAGCTACAATCAACCAAAAGAAGCCTAGCTATGGTAGGCCAGGGTGGGGAGAGACAGGAGGGGCAACCAGGGATAGGGAAATTTTCCCTGAGTCTCCTGCTATTGGTAAACAGTAAGAAAATTACCCTGCTTTTTTTATTCTTCCAGCTTCCTTTGGCAGCCCTTCACATGTGCTCACCAGCAAGTTAAATCTGTACAGCACGCTAAATGACTTGCCCTCTAGGCTCTGGTTAGGGCCATATTAACTATAGAGCATAACATACTCAGCTCTCCATCTCGCCCACAGGTGACAGCACTACTACAACCTCCTGAGAGTAAACAGTGATTAGTGTCCACGTGTGTCCATTAGTGCCCCAGACTGCTATGAGAAGTAAAAAACAATGCTCTTCTGTCATCTTCTGATGTCCTCCTTGTTATTCTTCTATTTGTTCTTGCATTTTAACTGATACCTCTACCGACTTCAAGTCATTCATTTTAGCTACTGAATTAATACCATGAAGCAGATAATATTCATTTACATTTGAAAAAACCACAAAACCCAAAACAGTACCAGCAAGGACCAGCTAAGCATCCCAGGTGAGCCACTTACCAGAACCATCAGAATTTAAAAAATTCTTAGGGAGAAATCATTAGAAATCCAAAGATCATACTCCATTCACAGCTCTTAAAGGCTCATAAGTCATCTGAGAAACTGGAATTAAGGATTCCATTAACACAACTACTTTGCTTAAAGGTAGAAAAATCAGATTTTACAGACCTTCAGTAGCCTAAGTTTCCTAAATTCAGGATTTCTCATTCTAGTTAATCTTTTCTAAGGGTACCAGATAATCAAATGTATTCAAGAAAATTATTTTCCTCACCTCATCCATTTTCTATTGCAAGTTTGTAGAATCCCCACCATCCTCCACGCTGCTCCTTTTCTCCTGTTTTATAACATGGCAGTGCTCTTGCAAGTGACTCCCTTGGCAGCTTCCATCTGATGGGCTGGATCCTGCCAGCTGTCTTCAATGTTCCTGGAACCCGTCTCCTGACAGCCAGCTCTTCTTAATAGTTATTAGAGTGATTATGTTTCAGCTTACTTTTCAGTTGTTATCTTTGTGCTGCTTCCTGGGAGTTTCAGCTTGATCTCTAAGAGAAAAGAAAAATCAAGAGTTATTACTCTGTTAAATACACTTGTGTAGGATACCTAAACTCCAGCTGGACTCCTTAAATTGTGCAGGCTCCTCGTACCATCACGTGGGGAGCCCCAAATCTCAGCAGTGTTGTTCCATAAGCCAGTTTGTCTGTATTCCACTGGCAATAGCAAGCGGTTACTGCCTGGGTAGTGAGCTCACATTAACAACCCTGTTGACTTCAGTGCAATTGCCTAGGTGGGTAAGCAAGCCAAGCAAATAGATGGCTTCTGCACAGGTGAAAAGTGTCATGATAAAATGCTGAAGCTGAGGGGACGATTTGGGCAAAGGCACTATTCACCCTCACCGTTACGGATGCTTTTGTACAGGCACATAAGCAGAGACCGTGCCCGAGATGTTATGATCTTAAGAGGTGGCATAACATCAGTGTATGTTTAAAATATTTTTTTGTCTTTCATTGTTGGCAATTAATAAAATAATTAAATAAATAATAAAATACAAGAATTGGGTAACCTTTACAGGGTTGTCCCCTAAAGACCAGATACAGAGAAGCCTGAAGTCTGTATGAAATGTGAAGTGCCAAATGCCTGGATCTGAACTGAACTATTTTGGCTCCCCGATGGAGTTCAGAGTCAGGCTTGGAGATGGGGACAAGGCAGCCGAACACGCAGAGCTGTAGAATAGGTGACTTTTCATATGCTTTCTGTTGGATGTGGTCATAATAAACTAGCTGGGTAGAAAGCACAGAGTAATTAACTTGCGCTAATGAAAGTTTGTTATATCTCTAGGCAAACCCAGATTTTTATTTTTCTCAAGAGAAGGTTTTCTTCCTGTTGTGTTGTGCATTTGTTTTCTCTTTTATTAAAAAAAACAAACAAACAAACAAACAAACCCCAAAAAACCCAAACCAGAAACACACAATTTATCCAGCCTAGTCTGTGCCAACTACCTCTGCTTTATGACTCCCCTGTGTTGATTTCTTGCCTGTGAACTGCTGACTCTTTGAAGTAAAACATTGGGCTAGATTTGGTTTGGAGCAAATGAGAATGCAGGGCGGCTGAAAAGGACATCCAAAATAGGGATCGCTGCAGAAGATGTCTGCAGTTCCTCCTCCTCTGCTGCCAGTGAGCTGCAGCATCCAGCTCTACCTGGATGCACACCCCCATCCCAACTGGGCACCTCCATCCCAAACAGGGGTAACACGCTGAGCCACGATTTTCCTTATGTACTGCCTGAGCACATACCGATTCCTCAGGTTTAAGTAATATTTAAGTAAAATCTCCAGAATGGCAGAACCTAACCCACTAACTTTGTACCTGTAATTTATTTGGTTTTAATCTGCACAGTGCTCCAAATGGTCAAAGGCTGATTCAGATCCTCAACCCCATCAAGTAGTTTTTAGTCTTTACTTCTTCCAGACCTCAGTAAAGCTGTGTGAGTGTGTGTGTAAGTGCTTGTAGGACTGTACATGCAGTCGATCCAGCTGAACTAGTTGGAGCTCACCTCTCATAAATACGTGGTGCAAATGATGTGGTACAAGGTGCCACTGATCAAGGTGGATTTGTTTGATTCTGTGCAGAAAAGAAGGTGTAAAACCATTTTTCTACCTAAGTGCATGTCCTGTAGGGTATGAGTAAAGGGACCCACGTTTCATTGGATTTTATTGGTCTTAACAATTACTCAGTAGTTAACTGGAAGGTTGGAAATTACCCTTCTGCATCTTCTGCCTCAATGTAATCTGAAAGGCCCATTCATCACTCAATTACAGCTGGTAGCTGGCTCGGTATTTTGATGCCACCATTTGCAAAGAACTCCTGGAGGAACAGAGCTGTAGCTCTTTAGCTCTTTCCTCCTTTACATCTCTCCTTCCCTCTGACTCCACTAATTCCACAATTATTTTTTTTTTTAAAGTGGATCGAAATCCCTTGCCTACCATCCAGCACTAGCTGACGATGCTTCTCACATGTCAGAAATTGCTACTGACATTTCAGTTTTGCTTTATTTTCCCCCTTTCTTTGATAGTATTATAGAGAACATTTATATTTGAATGAAAAGCAAAGAATGCATGTCAGAGTATGCATCAGGGAATGTCAAATTGGTTTGGTTTTTTTTTCCCAATTACAACTCTATTTCAAACAGGGTAATGCAATTAAAGGATAATTACTGGAAGTGCAAAGCTAAGGTTATGATCAGAAATGGTTACCCTTTCACTTGTAAGTCCTGGCTTACTAAATAAAACATTCCTGCAGGGCAAGTTACTCTTGTTTATCTGCAGGTATCCAGAAGCAACTCTGGCACCGTGAGTAGAGTGGCTTTTTGTGTATAAACTGCCACATTAGGAAAGGGGACAAATATAGGTGGCTTTATCACTGACTCATAATGGTATAAATTCACATCAGGATAGGATATTAATTAACAATAGATTAGTAGTGTTTTACAAACAGTATCATAACATGCTTTTAAGTAGTAGTCATGGTGAACTGCTATTATTTCCTTAATACTGAGCTGTAGTCTGAGTTCCTATTTCTTTGATAAGCTATCAGTGACAAAACGAAGAAGAAAGAAACCAGAAGTGATTTCTGTGTTCCTAGTGCTTCACTGGGTGCTTATTGAGCACGTTTAGCAGCCCTGCAGCAATCCAGACAAAGTGATGCTGGCGGCATGGCTCCGGGTTTCCACTCCTGTGACTTGGACCAAAACTGAGCTAAACTAATATGTTTGTACCGCATCCCAGGGGGGCCATTAGCTGCCTGCAAGAGCAGCTTCGCTGTCCTTTCAGAGGGCAGATCTACACGCTCAGCCTGAAGCACTGCCAGAGCAGAGCTCCTGCATCCTCCTGCGCCCAGCATGGCAGAGATGAAGCCTTTGGGACTAGCCCGGAGAGGGATTTCAGAGCATCCCCTCCCATGCGGAGGGAGTTTCCCTCTGCAGTTTGGCTCTGACGTACAAGGAGCGTTGTGGTGAGCCAGAAGCTTGCAAAAGTTTAGTATTCCTTTTGCAGAGTTGCTTCTATGGGGAGAAATGGGGCGTTGCTGAACCCCAGCCCCTCTCAGGGTCTGTTTGATGGCAGGCTGGCAACAGAAGTCAAGCTGTGCGAACTACAGGGAGCTAAAAATTATTTTCTCATGACACCAGCATACATCACTAACTAGCATGTAGCATTAGTTAGCATTGCCCCTCATCAGCCCCCATGTCACTGCTGGTGCCCCAAAGGGCTGGATGGTTCTTTTAGTTGGGCTCAGAGGAGGCTAAAGGGGGATCTAAAAGCAGCCGATACTGGGGGGAGGGGTAGTGATCAAGGTGAGGGTGTTTAAAACTTTATTCAGGTAAAGCCATGTGCTTCCACCCTTTGAAAGCCTGAAGCTGGTAGAAAAAGCTGCCTTTCTGCAGCAGCCTGTCCCCAGGAGCCAGCTGGTGTGAGTGTCACAAACTATTGGTAAGGTTTTGCCAATCTGTTTTATTTAAGTGCGTGAAATAAAACAGCAATCCTTTATTATTAGCTGCTTGATTTGACTGGTAATAGTGCCTAAAAGGGGCTGGGACTCCAATTTGCTCCACTTGGAACTGCTCTTTGCTGTAAGAACACGTATTCTCATTTTTCTGTGGGAGTTGCAGTGGGACAGTGACCGAGTCGATCCTGTTTTGCTGGCCTTCAGCTTTTTTATAGAGGTGGCTGGCAGGCCCGGCAAAATAAATGTGAACTGCACCGGGGGAGCAAGACTTACCTGAGTAAATGTTCAAAATTACTATCAACACTCGGGTGAAGAACGTGGTGGTTACCACCGAGCACTCTCGCTTTCCTCTGCCGCCCCCCCCTCAGCTCGTGGTCCCTTCTCACAACCAGCTGCCCTGGGGAGCCGCACACCTGAGAGCTCCTTTTTTGTCACGGAGAATTACTTCGGTGGTCGTGTGTTTGCTGGGCAAGGAGAGAAACAGAGCAAGGTGGCCAGGCAGGGACTGCCCCTGTGGAAGCTGGAGCTTTTCAAGGGAAGGAGTAGTTCAAGAGGGCTGGGGGGAGGGGAAGGGCTGCGGAGCAAGGGGGTGCTCAGCAGGGCACAGCTCTGAACCCCCTTGTGCTCCTCTAATGAGAAACCTGAAGGTGAAGCTGAACACATCAAGAATTTGCTTCATAACATTAACATTTGAAACATGCCTACAATAACAAAAAACCCACCCACCCCCAAATAGTATTTATCTAAAAATAACCATGATGTTCATTAAATAATAAATCAGTTTCTTTCTAATGTCAGCCTTACTTCCAGGACATTTATTCTGCTCGCATCCCACTGTACCTGAGGCAGACAAAACCACTCCTCTGCGCACAAACGGGGCAAATGGGGCAGAAGAGCAGACCGGGAAATAATGATCCAAATGGAGCAAACAAACAGCGGAAGAGCAGCCGAGTTAAAGCGTTTCCCTCGTTCCCTGGAGATACGTCCTTATCTCGATAATTGGAGGGATAATAAATAAATAAATAAAATGCCTTATTTAGCCGCGTTGTTGTTGCTGGAGTGCTTTGTCTGTAGCATAGTCAGGAAAAACTTTTGAATTGATCTGGAGTGCACAAGCCTATTTTCTATTAAAGCGTATTAATGCCAGGTTCTGTGCAATTAGTGAAAAGTCAATTCCCATTACTAGTTAACACTATTGAGTATCTGCTTTCTTTAATAAAAAGCTATGTCCAGCATAGAGACTATAAATCGATAACCAGCCACTTTCTAAATCTATTCCGTCTCTTCCAAAAATGCCGAGAGACCGCTGGCGTTTAGAAAGCAGAATAGATTTGGAAGGAGAGACGCCTGCCCTCGCACAGCCCGCTCCACAGCCGCACCGGTCCTGCTGCCACCCAGCTTTGCCTTGGAGAAGCCTTTGCCTGTTCCTGGGAGCTGTGCGCACGCAAACTGGCGTTGAAGTCTTTACACGCCTTTAGCAGTAGCAAGGACCGAGTTGGCAGAAATCCACGGAACCAGGTGGTCTTGCATGTTTGAATCACATATATGCGTTACGATCCAGTGGCTTCCACGAGTGCCTGGCTGGACCCTGGGACACACCTTGGAGGCATCTAGCAGTGGTGGCCAGGGCGGCTGGTGTCCTCTGGGGACAACCCCTCTAGGCAAGGCAGCTATGTCAGGATGCAGAGCCCCATCTTGCTCTTACAAAGAGCAACCATCCATGCTTTAGCAATAGATCTGCAGTTTGCATCCAGCTGTTGCCTGGTATTGCGCATTTGCTATTTGCATTCCATAAGTAATCGTTACTTTTTTGGGACAACTCCATCTCCCGTTGTAGGAGCTGCGGTGCTCGTGCTGGAGCAGCCGCGTGGGTGGCATGGATGCTTAATCCTTACGGAGTCTAACAGAGCGAGTCCGCAGGTTTCATACACAATTTGATCACGTTCAGTGATTGCTGTGGCAGCCAGCTGAAAGTTGTCATCACAGAGCAGCAGCAGAGAGAACCCTCTCCTAAGTATGCGTTAGTAATGCTCTCTCCTAGGGTGGATTTTTTCATCTTTGTATCTTTTATTTCTATTCTCATTTGAAGGCGCAGATATTCAGATATAATCAAGAGCCACCTGGGGGGCTCACCTCACAGCAACCATGCAGCCCACGGGGCTTCGCAAAATAATTTACACTGTTCACGCCAGAGGATTACGTCTGATCAGATTTGGTCTTCCTCGGATGTGGTAAGGGCTCGGGGCCGGTGGGACACCGTCCTCCCAGCAGTAATGGAAAGAAATTGCGTCCTACCACGATGGCAGAGATTTCCAAGTGTGAGGAGCACCCCGACGTGCCGGTGAAAATCAGAGAGAAGGGGCAAAGGTCTGCTTGGTGCCTTTTAAGCTTCCATGTGCTGGTTTCTGTCTTGTTAACACCCCAATAAATGAGGGCTAGGATTAGAAATTAACAATATAAATAACTACAAAGGGATGAAAAAGCTTGCCCTGGGTAAGGAAAATGAACAAAACCCCAAGAACTGGGGAGAAGAGTGAAAGACTTGTTGTTCTGCTCCTGATAGCCAAGGTTTCTAGGGTTTGGTATTGGTTTTCACTTGGGGCCCTTGGATCTGCAGAAACCCAAAGGCTGCTTCGAGAAAGTGAATAGAAGTGCTTAACACCACCTGCAGAACCAGGGGGAAGGGGAAGAACCAGGCAGCAGAAATTCAAGGTTGCTAAAGGGAATAAAATGCATTTTGTACAGAAAAGCAAGGAAATGAAGCTGCTTTGCCTGCTTTTGTGATTGTTTGCTAAACAGCTGAGCAGCTGTGTTGTTAGACAGAATGAATGTAGATGAAATTCAGACATAGACAAGACTATTTGTAGAAATCTCATTTTTATAGACACATCGACAGTACTTTTCCCCAGAAGTATTACATTTTGATTTAGCTGAGGAAAAGAAATTACATTATATGATTTAATTACACAGTTGTGACTAACACTTTCTTACAAATATGGAGTAGTGAAACTGGAAGCAAAATGCAAGCTAGCTGGTAGGTAAACATTTTCTTTTAAACTGTTGACTGAATTTGAATAATGAATAAATTGGAGGAAACTGCAATCTGCTTGTGGAAGTACCAGAAAAAGGAAAAGGAGCTAAGCTCATAAGGTAAATTATTAATGTTGGTATATTCGCTTTGCTCCAGTTATTTGTAACATAGGAAATGTGATTCGTGTGTGTATGTCATTTTAATATTAACGCAGTTGCCAGCTCAGATCTAAAATAATGAGACAGATCCAAGTCTTTGATTTCCAGAGGAGAATTTTTAATGCAAGTAAAATCAATATGGCAAAACATTCTGCCCAAACAAAGGCTAAAACCTGAGTTTAGCTGTAATGCCTGAGGATAAGAGGTTTTAGACCTTCTGTTTTCTTCACCCATGGTGTGACAGAATCGCTCGCACACATGGAAATTGTTTGGTAAGAGGATAAAGATGCATGCTCTCACCTTTGAGTTCAAATGCATGCTGTGATCTTATCTGCAGCAAGCTTGATTAGTAACAACTACAACAGTGTAAACAAGAGTGAAAAAAAAAAATATCGCATACTTAGAGACAGCTGCGTACAGCTGAGGGGCCTGAGCCAACGGCAAGAGTTAGTGGGTAAGAGTTAACATCCTCGATGGGATGCTGTTGGGGAAGCCTGCATTTCAGCAGGAATGTTGCACATCCTCTCTTGTTTCCACTTACAGTTCTTCCTTATTATTCGTAAATAGAAATTTCCAGTCCCTTTTTTTAGACTATCTATAAATATCTTCAATTACAACAAGTGCAGGAATAAAATTCTATTAAAGGGAATTGTAAATTGCGGCTATATTTTTAGATTCAAGCTTTTTGTTAATTTGGTTTTGGCGTTTCCCAGAAACACTGTGATTTTAGTACTTGCAGCTGCTAACTGTGGGACAGCTCTGAGCAATGAAGCCCTGTGTTTATACCCCAGCACACACACAGACCCACTATTGCTCTTTAGGCTTGACTTGGCTTTGCCAATGCATCTCAGCCTGAGACGGACCATCTCTGGGACCAAGAAGGACCATCTCTGGGACCGAGATGGACCATCTCTGGGACCGAGAAGGACCATCTCTGGGACCAAGAAGGACCATGTCTGGGACCAAGAAGGTTGTGCGGAGGTTCGCAGACCCATCCAAATCCAGGCAAAGGCAAAAACATGCTTTGCGTGTTGTTGAAGTATCATTAGTGCTGAAAAAGGGACAATTCATCTCATTCACCATCTGTGTTTTAATATCGGTGTGAGTGAGCAGATGCATTAGAGATGCCCATAAAAGCAACCGTCACAGAAGAGCAGGTGACCTCCCCCCACACCTTTGCCTACCAATTTAAGAGTGCACAGAGCAAGGTCCTCCGTCACAGCCTCCACCGGGGTCCTGCTCACGATGCCAGTTGTGTAAAGGATGCGGTCGTGAGCCCACGTGCTGACGCTGGGGAGGCCACCAAAAGACCATGTGAATATGCTTTAATGCTACTTGATGTACTGAGGCCTCAGTGGGGCTTGGAAGGAAGAAGGACTTGAGCCTCAGCAAGGTCATGTTCACTTCTTACAGCCTCTTCAGAGACCCCTGCAGCATAGCCTTGCTCCAGGTGTGAATAAGCATAATGCACAAGCGAGCAAAATTTGGTCATAAGAAAAACTCAGACCTATCCCTACCCACTGCGGATATGACCCAGGCTTCCAGCTTTCAAGGCATGGGAAATAAAAAGCATCGAGTATAACCTTGCTGTAGCTGATTGTTTTAGAATTTGAACCAGTGGTCTGCAGCTCTTTCTAGCATCATTTAAACATTGGTTGCAATGCGGTCTTTTTCTAACAAAATCTGCAAATCTACATTTTACAGGTCTGCTTCTTCTAACAGGGAAGGCAGAAAACAGTACCGTCTGCAGACTTCAGGTACTGAAAGTAATTTTTCAAAATGTAAAGCTTACTGCATTAAGCATTTCTATCAGCTGCAATGCAGTTGCTCTTCAGTGTAAGCCCCATGCCCGATGGTTAGAATTTGCAGGGCTAAGCCACACCGGTACGGTCTCGTGAGGACTAACAGTGGCACGAGAATGAAATATTACTCATCCGGTCCAAAATCTGCTCTCCCTGGGACACATAAAGCAGAAACAATAGCAGGAGTTGGCTCTTATTTTTGCTACTTGTTCAAAGCTTGTGCCAAGTCCCCTGGAAGGATCGTCTACCAATTTCAATGTGCAAAAATAATAGTGTTGTCAGGCAAAATTCAGGTCTGATTTTCATATTGCACAAGGAGAGGAACTCTGGTGGGGTTATGTCCAGATAAAAACGCCTCTTTATTGAATCCAAAGGGTGCTGGACCAGAGGTGAAATCACTGCGGAGTTTGGTCCAGCATCTTTCTGGGTTGTAAGGCTGGCAGGGGTGTACAGTATTGTCTCGGCGTGGATCCAGATTTCCAACTGACCTGATGTTGCCGAGTTGTCCTGCCCAGAGGCCGGGAGTACACCGGTTTCTTAAAGGCTTAGAAGTTCCCCCTCTTCCTATTTTCCACTGACTGATTCCGTATTCCCCAGAGGCTCCTCGTTAACAGCTCAGACCATCGCCACGAAATTATAAATAAAAAAGGAGGGGGTGGGGTGGGGGAGGGGGAGAGGAGAGGAGGGATGAGAAAACAAGACATACCTGCAGCGGTCCGCACCATATATTCCCTCCGTGTCCCACCGACGGTGTCACGCGGAAGGGAAATTGTTCTATCAGTGACTGTGTTAGATTCATGACCCCACCACAACCTTGAATTGGCCTTTAGTTGTCGCTGATGGGAACTGAAGAACAGCTCCTGTCGGCATGATTGCTGCTCTCCAATGAATCAGAACACGCAGGGCACAGAGCAGCACATTAAACTAGCAACAGAAATATATCACTGTACTTTTATATAGATGTATTGCTTTTGCCCAGGCATATAAATGATTGGGCTATCCACTTATTTTTTTTCCAAGGACTATAAATTAAAAATAAGCTAAGGGTTTTGAAATTATGTTCTCTTCGGGGG
>JAVJGJ010000002.1:24962725-25007744 GCA_035590215.1 Microhierax caerulescens
CTGCCTTTGTCTCAGCCCAGGGGTTCTCTCACTTGTACCCTTCCAATCTCTCCCCAATCCCACCGGGGGGGGGGAGCAAGCGGCTGCGTGGGGCTGCGCTGCCAGCCGGGGTTAAGCTCTGCAATACAGGGTCAAGGAGTAAGTTAAAGAAGTCTAAAAGTGATGAATATTAAAGCTCCATCTAGTGAGTTAGACTTTGATTCTTAGTTTTGCCCACAAATCCAGGATATTTCTCTTTTAATGTCTAGTATTTCACTATCAACTCCGAAGAAAGTGACAAGTGGAGATTTAAAAAACAATAAATTGAAACCAGCAGCAAATTCTGACTTGCAGAACTATAAACTGAGAAGGAACACAAGGTGCACTGAAACCTGCATCACTCTCTGCCTCCCTCTGAAGACAGAGGTAGTTGAACATGAGGCGAGGCAGCAGCCATCTCTCCAGCAGCCTGCCAGCTGCATGCAGCAAGCGGTGGAAAAGCATCCTCAGGGCAGACCAGATGCCATCATGCAAACTGGTTGGATAAGAACCAGGAAACAAGGAAACCTAAACCAGGAGCTTAATACCACCTCAGCGGAGCTTTAGAAGAAATGCTGCTTTGAGTCTGATTTACCTTCAGCCGAGTTGTCTTCAATACTCATCATCTGGTCTAAGCAATGCAAGGACTTCTGACCAGTTCATGGGCTTTATTGCCCTCGTGTCCTGGCAGGACTGAGACAAACTCCTCTCCTACCGATGGTTCTGCTTGCTCCGGCAGACATGGCCAAGACACCTCAGCTTCCTCTGCAATGCTGTATTGATTTTGTGCAGTCTCTCCCTCCCTAAGGAACTGACTGCACTAGATCAAATTAAGAACAATCTGAGCATTTAATGGGGCCCCTTCAATATGATGAAGTTTGATTGCTTGAAGTTGAAGTTCATGATAATTATTTATGCTGACAGCAACCTCACGGCAATAAAGACTGACCCTTTCCTGAAAGCCTCAGTCTCTCCATCAGGGAATTATTTTGATCCTGCTGTTCTTACGTAGTACACGTACTTTTCATTAGTAAATACGAGAATGATGATCAGAGAACAGAATGTATTATATTTCCATCAAAAGGTGGTATCAGAATTCTGATTTTGTTTCAGTTCTCTGTCACCAACTAAAACTCTGACTTAGCATTAGAGGTACCAGAGCTCACCTGCAGCCTTGGGATTAGTGACAAGACCTTTGATGCCACTAGCTGCAGGATCAGGCCCCTACCTGCTCTTCTGCGGTTCCACAGTACCTAATAAAATCTGTTTGTGATGATAATTGTGGCGTTTCTGTATTGTCTAAGAGGTCTGTCCCGAGGACTGCCTGTAATCATGACTCTTGGAGTTAACAGGTTTATCTGTGAGCAGGTATTTTCGATGAATGACCGAGAAATTAAAAATAAATCTCCCTTGCGACTTCTTGAGCCCTGTTATTAAAACCCCTCCTGGCTGACGATAATGCAAGCAGGCCCTGACGTCTGCATCTCTGTGTGCGCACATATCCCATCAAACCAGCTGCCTTAACACCTGCGGATACTTGTCGATGCACAAAGAACAAGCGTGCTTTCATTTTTGGTGTATATACACACACCCCACATGTAAAAGTGAAAACATCATGATGTTGTATGTATACATACATAGAGAAATACACACACATATGTGAAGCAGCCCTCCACCTGCAGCTGCTCTAAGCGACACCATTTAGCTCCTCAGCAAAGTGTGCAGCTTCACAGTGGTGGATGGCGTCCTTCAAAAAGTGCATGTGGTAGGTCATGAAAGAAAGCAGTTTTCAGATTTTTCTGTTGCTGTTTTTTTAAATCTTTCCACCCCTCAGAAAACAACAGCTGTAGCCATCCTACTTTTCTCCGCAGCAGAACTGTTAAAAAATAACACATTTCGGGACAGCTCTGGCCCCACGCGTATTCTGCTTTTTTACAGCAGGGAGAAAAACAATGAATATGGCTTTCACACAAGGAGTATGGTGCTTACCTGGGCTGTTGAGTCCTTCCATGGTGGAGAGGAGGGCTACTGCGCCCTGACACAGCTTCATGAAATCCCCCTCTTCCCTTTGCAGAGCCAGCCCAGGAGCCCCGCTGTTCCTGGGAGCAAGGACCCAGCACAGGCTTCTCCCTCGGTGCAAGTCCTTAGCACCGGAGCTTTCACATGCAGGAACAGCCGACTTGCACTGCTCGGAATAATTCCCCAGCTGAGGGATTGAGCAGAAAAATTAGTCTCTGAACTTGTCTAAATGTAAAAATAGTATTTAAGGAACTGTGTAGCCATTAAAGAATGCAAAAATTCAAATGAAGCTGCAGGGCGGCGGCAGACCTTGGCTAGGACAGCGCTCGCTTTCACAGGTGCTGGAGCAGCACAAGTCCATGGCCACCGCTTCGGAGGGACAGGAGAGGGACAACCGCAGGCCAGCAGCTGACCAAGGGGGAAAAAGCACATGTGAGGGGTTTCATTAGATGGTCATGCTTGTTTCTCATCTTGGCTTTCGCTTGCTGTAGCTTTGTCTGTATCTTGGTCCAGCCATTTTAGACCATATGTCAAAATAGATCTCGTGTCAGCAGGCTGCTCTGAAACCTAATGATGGCTTGTTCAGGGCCAGGCAAAAGGAGGATGGAGCTGCCCCCCACACACAGGTCAGGGCTTGCATGGGGGGAGGGAGCTGGCTACCTGGGAGGGGCTTTTCAGCGGTATGGCTTAATGTAACTAAAGAAAAGGGTTCAAACCTGCTCCTCATTTGAAGAAAAAAGAAAAAAAAGAAACAAAAAACCCAGGGAGGCCAGAAGGATGCTGCCCTGTTTCTTTTAAGTGACAGCCTGCGCGGGCTGCTCTGCAGCCATCAGGCCATTCACAGCCCTGCTGCAAGTTCTTCAGTAGGACTGAACTCGGGGTGACCCTTGCAGACAATAATTGCTTTAGCATAGGTTTGACAACAACAGCAAGAAACTTTCTAAAAATAAGCACACGCTTAAAATAAATTTCAACCCTGGAGACTCACTCATGTAAAGAATCCAGCACATCTCCCATGTTTTCCTTGATTAGCATCACAGTTCTTGGCAGTTTGAAAAAATGACAGTTTTTCAAGGGATTTCCAGTGCCTCCTGCTCGTTTCTAACCTGGCAGGGAGCCAGCCGGGAAAGACAACGGGTGGCCTTTAAAGGGACTCCACAGGGCAGCTCTGGGCCAGCATCCCTGCCCATTTTTAATCCTTATTTTAACCCTACCTTATTTAAAGGTAGGATATGGAGTAAATCCAATTTGAGTGCAGTGCCTGGGATAAACATCTTCCCTTGCTTTGCAGCTGTAACACAGCCCATTTAGAACAGGTACATCACACCTCGCGATGCAGGGTACCCAAAACCTGCTCACCAAAAACGGATTTAGTCATCCTTGTGCTGGGAGAATGAAACGACTTTCTGCTCATCAGCAGGAAAAAGGGAAATTTCAGCTGCAAGTGCTGAAGGAATTATTTGCTCTTGAAGAGGCGCCCACAGGACATACACAGAGCAGAGGCACATTCACAATTCCAGAGCACTTTTAGAGGGTTTCCTATTATAACCAACCACCTGGAAATTAGCCCTTATCCTGCCAAGGCTTTAGGGCAGTACACATTCCTTGCTGCTACACTGAATCTGGGGTCCAGAAATCCTAAGTGTCCACTACATTTGATGGAAAGCAACTCTTCTTCAGTAGGGAAGAAAGCATTTTACTTAAGGAGGATGAAGTCTGCCCATTCAGTGGTGGCACACAAGGGAGCCCTCTCAAAGGCTGAGGACGTGGAGCTGGTGAAGGCAAAAGCTGTCAGCAGTGCTGCACGGACCACAGGGTGGACGTTGATTCGGTGGGTAACGGAGGAGAGAACCAAATTATTATTCTCCGTCTCTTTTTAAGGATTTTGCCCTCAGTTTGTCAGGCTGACTTCTTGCAGGCAGCTGTCTCACAGTATGAACTACTGGAAATGAGAATGTACCTGTCCACGTCGCACACCCTCCTCCTATGGATGTTTAGGGGATGGTATGTTGAGGAAAGGCTGCTGGGGCACTGGGGAAGGACAACAGACACATGGAATTGCATGTGGCAACCGGTGAGTAATCCAGGCTCCTGTGTTTTACCTTCATAGGAAGACTTCAAGCATTTAGAGTAAAGGATTTGTATCAAGTTTCAATCCTGTACAGCAAACGTATACAAAACAAAATGTTTCAAGGTTCAAATACCGGTGGATGTGGTGTGCGAGGCAAGAGCAGACGCGCTCTCTCTCCATACTGCTGTCTGCCGAGTTCTTTTTTCTTTTCCCTCCCCCTCTCAGACAAAAGCTAGAGTCAGATACCAATCATAAACTGCCTGAGAGCAGATATTCAGATATTCCAGGCAACCCTAACACAGCCCTTTCTCCTGTGACAAACCAGAGATCTGAATTCTGAGAAACATAACTAAGAAGGAGTCTACATCCTGCTCTTGTTTTCCAATTAAATACACTTCTGCTCTGCCATCACTGATGGGGTCAATTTGGTCCAATGACTTTTGATGAGACAAAGTAGTGGACTTGCTGCTGCCTTTTTTTTTTAAGTGGCTACATCTTAGAAAAAAATGGCTATATCAGCTTGCTAAATAATAAAACTCATGAAATTGCTTATTTTATCGTCATTTGAACTAGTAGTAATTATGCCTGTAATAGTAAAATGAGGTTTTAATGCTGATTAATGAAACTGCTAAACCGTCAAGGCTGCTAGTCACACTTACAGGTCTCTGGAGACTGTCCCCAAAAATAGTTGCCATCATACATGTAATATGGCTTTTTTTGTAGGACCAGATGTGAAGCATATGGTGACCGATTACAGGATGGATGAGCTCTAAGTCCTGGCTGAATTATATCGGACAAACTACCCAAATGGAAAGAAAACATTGGACAATTATTATAGGACCAGAGCAGCTTTCTAGAGTGTAAGGGAGGACGGCAAATCGCCTGGCTCAGTTAATCACTCCCATTTCATAGAGCAATACTGATGCTTTTTCATGCTTATTTCTACCCTGGAGGGATACTGTGCTGCTGCGCATGCAAACACACCATCAAACATACTGCTCCTGCCTACTGCCTTCCACCCCCTGCCCGTTTCAGGCACCCATTCCTGCTGCTGGAGGGAGTCATGGGTGCCAGTGAGGGGAACCTGCGGCGTTCCCCAGCGCTCAGCCGCGTGGCAGGAGTGAACCTCGGAGGAAACGTGCTGTATGACTGCAAGGATACTGTACTGTCTGGACCCCAAAGGAGTAGGAAGGACAACAGGAACTAATCATGCAATGAAACTCGCTGCTCTTTTATGCAGAGACACAATCGTATGTAATGGGGCACGTGTTGTTTCCTCACAGCCACCTGGTTGTTGGGCTGGGGTCCTTGCTCGCAGGAAACCAGTGAAGGGCTGCACTGAGTTCTGGAGGGCTGTCACGGGAGTGCTGGTGTCCCCTGGCAGGAGGAATGAGGCCAAGCCTCTCTTCTGAATAACCCTGTTCCCCACACCCATTAACTTGATCGTTATCCAGTACTGTACTCTGTCTTCAGTACGCTGGCAGGTACTATCCAGAGCAGAAGATAATGGACTGCTTTTCAGTTCTGCTACTGCCACTTTGCATTACTCTTTGGTACGATTCTGTCGTTTTACAAACAGTTTAACCTATTTGCTCATGTGTAAATGGACAATGGTTGAAGATTAGGGAGGCTTCATTTGCTATGAAGAGCCACTATCTTGTCTCAAAGAACCAGTTGACCTACATGTCAGGTCACCTGCTGCTTACTGTGGATGTGTCAAATTATCGTCACCGTGTCAGCCTGTACATACAGGTACATACAGCAACAAATACCCAACAGCATGGCTACACACCCATTTCTAGAGGCCAGAAAAGCACAGACAGCCATGCCAGTAACGAAATATACAAATTAATACACAGGATGATTCATAAGCACTTGCACTGCATTTCATATTTCTAAAATCAGTGCTGTAGTTGTGGCTGGTCAAACTTACTTCGGACAAGATGTTCTTATTGAATGTGTATTTGGAGGAGGGAGTAAATTTCACATTATCCCTTTCTAACCACATTCCCAGTATTTCATCCATTGCCATATTCTTGGGCTTTAAGATTGTTCCTTCAGATGGAAGTGCTCTTCTTATAACCCATGAGGTCTTGCTATTCCGGCAGCGATTTCACAGCACCCAGTCCTTCATCCCTGACCCACAGCAGCGGTATCACCACTGTCACCAAACCAGTTCCACAGAAATGCCAAAACTGCTTACTGCAGTCCTGCAAGGCTGATTTGGTGCAGTAAAAGTCCTCTCCAAACTGGTAACAGAAACAGGTATTTTCGTTACATGGCCAAGCTTTCTGTGACAAATAACGCTAACGCAACTTAATTGGCATTTATACAAATATTCAGGCCTGTAAACAATACTAGTGAAAGCCACAGCTACAGCTGGGTTGTCTGCATATGGTTACTACACTCCGGATAGATAACTCTTGCCTTGGAAAAGTCTGTTTTCATAGTAACGTAGTTACAAAACAGTCTCTCAAGTGCCACTGTGTCAGGAAAGCACCTCACAGACAGAAGGTAATGACTGCTGACACCTGACCAGCTTTCCTCTTGTTCCATATAAAAGCCAGCAAATTCTAAATCATCAGCACAACCATGCTGCTTACCTGCCCCCATTGTTCGAGCATGCCTTTACAGCAGGGAGCTACATCTATCAAAACACAGTTTAAGAAAAAAAAAAAAAAATGACTGCATGGCATATAGAAGTCCGACTGGCTGGTCTGAAAGAAATTAAATTGGAATTTAAGATTTCAACAAAGAACACTTCTTACCCAAGGAATAGTGCCTTGTGAACTACTTCACAAAAAACCCCAAACAAACAAAAGAAAAAACCACCAAAAAACCCCAACAAAGCAAGCCAAAAAAAAACCACAACAAAACCCAACACCCAACCCCTGCAACCCAAACAAAAAAGTATCTGAGGTGGGATGGTCTGTAAATTATTCCTGTCATGGGCACTTTGGCACACACCCTTGGCAAGCTTTATCAAAAGGAGGAAGACTTCCTTAAAGAAGTCACAAAATACTGTCTGTCCAACCTTTGCAGCAGTTACAGCCTCTGTTCATAAGCCTGGAAATTCAGTTAGTCTTTAGAATGCCCTTTCTGGTATCGGTTATCATTGGTTCAAATAACAGCTTTAATACAAAATGTTTGGGTTGTTGTTTTGTTTTTTTTTTAATTACTTTGTTTCTCTGAGTTAGGAGTAGGAAGCTGGCTCATTCTCATTGTAAGATCTTTCCAAATAAAAATCTGTGGGGAAGCAAACAGCAGCAAGCTGTCAGATCAGAAAGAAAGATTCAGTCCTTAGCTTGGCCACAGGTCACCGGTGTGACTGTGGCCCATTAGCTTAATTTTTGTTGCATGACTGCTCCAAGAGTAAAACCAGCATAGTTACTGGCCTTTTGCTTTCCCTGATTCTTGGTTGACTTGGGCTTCACAGTAAAGGGGCTCTCACCATGTTGGACTTGTAACACCAAGTCAAGGTCTTAGCTTTGCCTGGGGTGCCACTGTCAGGCAAATGAGAGCTGTGGCTTTTCAGAGCAGGTATTTGCATAGCCGAGCAGGTATCTGCACAGCAGATTGTCTGCTGTAGGGCATTATACTAACAACAGTCAATTTTATCTGCCACTATCCCCTGTGCTTAACTCTTAACTGGTAACTGCAGTAGCTCCAGAGAAATCCTGGAGCAACAGGTAAGATTTTTTGCACAGGACATGTCACAAAGCTAGATGATTTTGGTTTACGTACTTCTAGATATCGTCAGGTGATGCACTGAAATGCCACCAAAGTGGTGGGGTGTCCGGTCAGATTTTTTCAAATGATCCTGGCAATGTAAAGATAGCTGAAAATCTGGCCTCGGTTTGATAATAGAAACACAAATCAAAGATAAAATAACCCCCTTGAGTTCCATTTTAAGATGATATAGCTATTGAATTTCAAAGGTTTTATATCTAGTGTAATTGATTAAAAATAGCAAGCCTATGTATTTTGTAGTTTTAAGTCTACAGTAAATTCAATAGCATTTTGTACAAGAAGTTGTTCTGTTGATTAGGAGACCTTAATCAATACAATTTAGCACCTCTTAGGAACTGCCATTCTCCCAGCCTGAGCTGGGCTAGAGCCAGATGCCTTGTAGTGTCAATATGATGCTCAAATATGTTGTCTCCAAAATTCTCTAGATACCTCATAACACAAAGCCAATAATGATGTGGTGTTACTGACAGAGCTGTAGTCTGTATCTTACAGTAATGTAAAGATTT
The DNA here is from genome assembly GCA_035590215.1 of Microhierax caerulescens. NCBI lineage: Eukaryota > Metazoa > Chordata > Aves > Falconiformes > Falconidae > Microhierax > Microhierax caerulescens. Next base: position 24,971,090 of record JAVJGJ010000002.1, read on the forward strand.
TGTACCTGCTTCAGACCTTTTAAAGAATCTATGATAGTGATCATCTTCAGAGACTTTGGACTAAGCTAATTTGTCACTTATTTGCCTGCTGAAGAAAAAACGCAAGATGCACTTTAACGCTTCAAGATGATTGATAAAGGTTTTGCTGTGCATCTAATAGAGACTGCTCATTCTGTTACCAAGAGCTTGTTTTTACCAGTTTACTTTTCCTCTATTCTATCTTGATTAAAAATGCAGGAATTGGCTTTGATTTTTGTTTTCTGTCTAGCTGGAAGTCTTGCCTGTCACAAGCCAGCTTGTGTTTCAGGATCCTGGGATGATTTTCATAGCAGCAGCTTTGTTCTTGGGGTAACAAAGGTATTAGTTTCTCCATCTATTTGCGAAGGAAAAATACAAAACTGACAACTGTAATTAAAGAGCTAGAACACTGCTCAGGAGATGCAGGCTCAGTTATTAGGATTGTGGGGTGTCCTGTGTGGTCTTGGGCAATCCAGTCACTTTTCAATCCATTAACCCACGAGACTCCTTTTCTCCTACCTTTTCAGCATCCTGTCCCTTTAGATTCAGCCTCACATGGGAGATCCCTTGTTATTTGCATAATAAGCTCCCAAAGGAACCAGATCCATGCTGACTTTGGGCGATACTATCTCATGCTGACAGTTAACAAAAAAAAGAAAAGTTACACTCTTCCTCCCTCCAATTGCAGTGACTCTCAGCAGCTGGAAAAGAAAAAAGCAATTTTGCTTAAATACTCACATGACAGTGAATGTTGAAAATGCTTGCACACAGTATGCAAAACCCTTACATTTGGTATGCTGTTCCTTTTCTAGCAGTCCATCACTGAAAGCCCTTGGCAACAGACTGACACATTTGAGCCATATTAATAGTAACAGTAGTACAAAAATACATTTTAATGGGATTTGAGGAAGACTTGAAGTCTTTTCTTTTATACTTTTCGGTTTATACTTTCAAGTTTACTTTTGAATGTTTTGTAGTTTATCTAAACGCCTCAGTTCACAAAGCTGACAAGTCCTACTGTACCCCTGAGCCACCTACCAACTACTACCCACCCCCTGAGGAAGAGATGAATGCAGGCCATTCATTCAGTTATCCTAAACTAAGGTCCATGTGAGATCCTCTTCCATGAATGTAAACCTTAGGTACAAAATACGTGACTAAATTGTGTAGTGAGGATTGCTGCCTAGAAGAAACGAAGGACTCCTCTGCTTCCATTCTATAATCAACAACAAGCAAATTGAGCTCGAGGAAAACTTCCTCAGAACTTCAGAGGTAAACCAAAACAAGATGTATCCTTATAGCCATATCCTAATTGAATCATTACAAAACTGGCTGACTCAAGCCAGAGATGGAAGTGCGGAAAGCAATAACCAGCTGAGGAAAAAATAAATCAATATGGATGACTGAAAACCGATTTAGTGCACTAAACTCACTCACGACTTCTCTTGCATTTTCTCTTGATTAGGCTGACAGGAACCAAAGATGAAAATGTTAAAACCTGAGACTTTAGTCTTCTGGGTTGCACTTAGGCTGCGCTTATTTATTAAGAGTCCCTTTCTCTGTGCTTCTGTAGGTCAGACAGTGCTCTGATGGCTGGGACACCCTGCACAAGTGCGTAGTCTGTCCTACAAGGGCTGACAGCTGACACAGTTGTCCAAGCCTGATCATAACATGATTTTATTTGAGTAGTATGTGAATGTAAATTAGCAACAATGATGGCGCATAGAAGACTGGCTACTGCAAAGGAGGAATCTGCAAAGAAGTTAGATCTACATCTCAAAATAGAGGAAAGAAAAAATTCACCACTTTGCGTTGCAGGCTTTGTTCCACGCAGCTTTTACAGCGCATTTCTCTTCCCAATAAGAAGATAACTTTGAGGGGGGTAGGGGGATGGTGCTGAAGAGAAGAGGTGAAAAGAAAATTCCAGAAATGTAATTCTATCAGGTGTGGTCAAAAGCAAGGTCTCAAAGAAAACCCTTGGGTCAATTTAACACAGAATGGAAGGGCTACAGAGTTTGGAAGCCTTGCTGCGACTTAAATTACAGATGGTTTCCAGGAGTTTCCTTAATAAAATTTGTCTAGGGAGAAAATATTGGTGTCAGCGAGGGGGGAAAAATCTGAATCACGGAAAATGGAAAAGAGAAAGGCAGCTTCAACCAGGAGTTAGTCATCAATCTATTTCTTAGACAGAGTCTTGGCAAAAGCCATTCTCCTGGTAGAACTTGCCTGGAGTAGACCAGATTGATTTGACAGTCTCTTAGCCTAATAAATGCTTGACCTCGAGGTCTGCTGAATTCACTAAATTCACTATGCAGAGAGAATTGGGAACCAATCACCTCTGGGGATCATCCCGTTCTGCAGCCCTCCCCTGATAAAGGCCTTGACTGCTTTCAGCCTTATCGAGATGACTAGATGAAAGCTGCTCTCAGAAGAAGAAAGGTTAATCGACTATGCGGCTGTTAATCAATCACTTGGAAAGATTCAGCACTTACAATAGGTAGGTCCCTCTTCCTGGCAAGGGGTTCTTGCATGTTAACCAGGGACCACCTCCTCCAGTTTGAAGGATGAGTAATAGACAGAAACACAATCCAGATAGATGCCAGGTGTCTGATCCAGAGCCAGCTGAAGTCAATAGAAAGACTCCCAGTGAGTTCAATGGGCTTGGATCAGACCCCAGAGAAAGACTTATTATCCAAGGTTTATTCTGCATACAGATACCGAGCTACTTTTAGTAGTGAAAGATCCTTCACAAGAAGCAGATTCATCACACTTTTGCCTCCCTGTGAAATCAAACTTCTTCAGATCACACTGTGCCCCATTTACCCTGATTGTCAGATATGGCTGGCATCCAGCAAAGGAAAATTACCTGCCTGTGACAGCAGAGACTGACACATATACGTTTCAGAATCTCTGGAGAGTACAGGACAAAAAAAACCCAAACAAACAAAACAAAACAAAACAAAACAACCAAAAAAACCCCAACCAAACTGCTAAGGTTTTTCTGGCCTTTTTGTAACTGCCACTAGCCAAAATGATAACTTTCTCAGAAGAGGAAAAGCTAGATCAGTTTCTGATAGGACAAAGGAAAACTGAGAAATAAAATTATAAAGAGGGAATAAAATCAAAAAGGTCCTTCCATGGAGAAGGACAAGGTCAGCGCTGAACAACTGGCAGTTTGCAACGTAAAGCTGACCAAGCCAGAGAAAAAAAAAACCCAAACCCGAGGGAAAACACACACTTAGGAAGTGCCGCTGAAGATTAGGTATTTCTTTAAATTAACAGCTGTATTCAGCACCAACACCAGCTGATGAAAAAGCCATGACTATCCTTGATGCTTGTTTGTCTAAACAGTGGCACCTCGGCCTGCTGTTACCAATCCAAGCCCTCGCACCCCAGCACGGACCCACTCGCTGACATACCTGCTGCACCACACCGCCAAAAAGCTGGACCACAAACAGTTGAAACCAAAAGTCACACGCCTTTAGGACATCTACAGCTACATGTACCAGTTACAGTTTATTGCAGAGGCTGGTACAGACCTTTTCTTCTCCAAGGCATTGCTTCTGCTATTTTCTCACTACCAGTCTTACCTAAGTCAGACGCCTGGCTGCACTTACACCAGCCTTTACTCATCCTCTGCCAGAAGGCTTCAGGCTGTTCAAATGTTGGAACAAAGCTGCTGGCTTAAAATTTTTGCTTTAGGAGTAACCCAGTTTGCACTACAGGCAGACAGCTGAAGTGCAGAATGACAGACTGGAGCCATGGACTGTACCTGTCCTAGCTAGTGAAGAGGCCCAGGTCCTTCAGGAGGTTGGAGAGCAATCCAGATGCAGTGGCCATTCTCTGCTCATCTGGAAGTTCATGGCACTACAAGGCATCACAGGTGATAGGTATTTCCTCCTTAAGAAGTGACAACAAGCAACAGATCAGTGACAGAGAAAGCCCTAAGGTGCGCTATATATATGTGACCTCTATGTGCTCCAAGAAAATGCTTTATCTGAGGAAGGACAGCTGTCTTAAACATAGCCGTGTTCTTTTCCAGTGAACAGCTGCAGTTGCCAAAACCAATTCCCTGGTCTTCCCATTTCTGGCTGAAGAAAACCCCACAAGGCAGATCCTGCATCTGCATCCAAAAAGAAGGATGTTTGGTGACTTTCTTCCCTTTGGCTCAACTGATAAATTAATCAGCACTGCAAGCAAAGCAGGGCAGATACCATTAAAGAGCAAAGGTGCCTTTCTATTCCATAAGGCAACCCAACAAGGAAAGGAAACCTGAAGAGAAATTCCACATACAAAACAAGAATTGGATTTAAGAGGTACAGCAGCTTCTTTCCCAGAAAGGTCTTGGGTATAGCAGCCTTATAAATCTGAAAATTTCAGCCTAACGCCATAGTTACATGTAATGTGCACCGCATCACAATACACAAGCAGCAGTTCTCTAAGTACCACTCTGCCCTGGGAGCCCAGAGTTTGTCTTCTACAACCTTTGTATCAAAATAATGTCAAAAGTTAACAACCTGCTAAGATAAATGGGAATACCCTGTGGCTTTCCCGGTCTTGTTTCATGTTACTGCAGATGCAGAATCATGAAAGCAGTGCCTTACCTTCTCATGTTTGAAACTGGATTTTCACACCCATAACTTCCATTTTTTGAACAAGTGTCTGTTACGATATCCTTAAGTGTACTGCAGCAACACCAGCAGGTCCCATTGTGTCTGCCATCCTACGGGCATAGACTGAACCACGATCCCCTGCACTTCTCTTGCCACTGGTGGATCCTGCTGTAGCCACAAAACTGAGAGGAGATCCGGATAAAAAGTGATATATTTCATCCATGACTATTCATTTCTTTACCTACAGTGGATGAGCACAAGGCACCTGGAGCACAGTACTAATGACCAAGTGAGGAAGTACAAAGGTTACTGCCTAATCAATTTTTCCTCGTGTCATCTGGAATAGCATCCTATAAGGCTTAACTGCGCAAACTTGCACTGAATTATAACATCTGAAGACAAAATCTCTTCTGTCTAAAAGGAATGGAAAGATGGATGGCAGAAAAACGGAAGGAAAAGCCTTGCGTGCTTTATAGTCCCAACTGACATCCTGTGAATGGTAAGCAATAAAAAAATTATTGAGAAATAGAAAAGTTCTTTCTTACCCTTAGCACTGTCCCCCCAACTGTTAATGCTACAGAAAAATGCAAAATTCCCTTAAACCACATATTTAAAAATCTTGCAATTTTATTTGCATATAAAGGCCGCTAGATATAATATCACAATAAATTTAAAGAAACAACTGCTTTTCTAAATTCCATTAACAAGGTAACATAAAACAGAACAAAGCTCAATAGCATTTACAGTGGTAGAACAGAAATAACTATCTGCAACAATATTTTGTGCTAGCGAGATTGCATTTACACACAGTGCAAAATAAGGAAAAGGAAATAAAAAGACAAGAAGAATATTTAAATATAAAGGACAACTAAGCCTTATTTTAGTTAGGCTTGATTGTATCCATTTGACTTTATACATGCCTGAACTATGACATAGATTTAACTCGGGCTCTTGAAGGCCTTGAGCACTTGGAAAATGTGTCACATCCTTCATAATTTAGATGTGCTGTACAGCATAATTTTGCAGATGCTATACTGGCAATATTAAATCCTAGCTTAGTTATAATGCACAAAAAATACATATATATATAAATTCATATTTAAAAGGAGTCCGCATTTACATTTTTTATTTTCTTTTTTTTTTTACTGCATGAAATACCTGCTCTTTGCAGCTTTCACCCCCAGTCTTTTAAAGCTAAAATAACTTAAAAAACAAACAATAAAAGGTAGATATCACATACAGGCTGTGGCTATCTATATCAGTCTTTAACGTATAAAGCAGGTAGAGACAAACAACTGAGAAGTCTATCCTCCCCTTGCTGCATTCTACTGTTAACAGAAACAAGTTTCAGTACATGCACACATATCAAGAGGTAAATGGACCCCAAAGTATTGTTTGTGCTACTAAAAAAACAAATTGATATAAATGGAGATGAAAAGCTAACATTTAGACCTAGGAAAAAAGAAGACACTTAAAAAACCCCGACAATAATGTAAGTTGTGCAAATTTGGGTGTTTTTAAATGCTGCCTATTTTTTAGCTTATAATATAATATTAAAATAAGGTCTCTCACTTATTAAAAGAAAGCTTGGCTGTCCTTTTGAGAACACTATAACAATTTACAATGGCAAATTTATTGAAAAACAAAATTCATTTTACAAATTCACAATGCTTTATCAATTTAAAATGAATGCTGCATTTCCAAAAAGCACAACCTCTAACTTTTCTTCTTGTTTCTTTTGTACCAGCAATTTACAAAAAAAAAAAAAAGACCCAAAAAACCCAAACCCCACCCCCAAAAAAAATCCCCATGGTTCTCCCAAATCCCCTCCTCCCCCCACCCTACCCCACCTCCCCAGCTTTTTGAAATAAACATGTAACAGAATGTAAGTTTTATAATTAGAAAATGGCAGTTTATAGACCTTCCCCAGTTCCAAATGTGCAGTAGTGCTTCATGATCCTTGAGGGGTTGGAAGGTCAAATATAATTGGAGGGTTGGTTGGTTGAAAGCTGACTGTACAAGTTGAAGCATTGATGTACGTCGTGTAACCGTCTGTCATAATGCCATAACCTGTAGGGAGAACGTGTCACGCTTACTGTAATATAAACAAACGATACTGCCCGTGGGCACCTGCACTGAAAGCTTGTTGTGGGATCAAGGCTTTGGAATAAAATTAATCCCTTCAAAACGACACAAGTTCTTGAACGCTGCCACAAAGGCTTGAGTGAAAAAAAAAAACAAAACAAACCAACCAACCCTCAACATACTGTATATGAAAGAACTGATGCTTTTGTTTTATGTATAAACTTTTTTCCCCCATCGAAAATCCCCTGTTGCAATTGAACACAGCAGAAACAGAGACAAAACCACACACGTACTTTCTCTAATTAATTTGTGCGCTGTAGTTTGCATGCCTCTAATGTCTGTCAGAAGAAAAAGACTGATCAGGAGCAAAAGCTTTAGAAGTAACTTCGACATTGCCTACAAAACCCCCTCTTTGGGCAATGAACCAAAACCAGTAAGCTTTCCCCGTGCTTGCCCTTATCATCCACCTCCTTGTCGCAGGACTGCCAAGCTGGAGCTCACGCTGGCTTGTGAAACCTCAGAAACTCATTAGCAGGTTAAAGATATACATACACATATGTGTGTTATCTACCAGTGAAAATCATGACTAAGGAACGGAATCTGCTGCTATAAACACGACAGAGCCCTGGAGGTCAGTGGATGACCCCTCGCTTCAGCAGAAAACGGGGGTGAAGGTTAAACAGATGACTGCTTTTCATTAAGAAGGGATCTTGGTAACTCATTCCCGAAAGAAAACCAAGAAGCAGTGAATATTAATCACAGGCTTTTCAGCATGCCAAGGACTTGATCCTCAGTAACACCATGGCATCAGTTTCAGGATGCTGAAGATTGTTCTCAACCTTCTAAACAGCTGGCCAGCCATGCCCTTGTTCAGAGCGTGTCTGAGGAACCCGCAGCGATGCCGGTGCTCCGCTGGCCTCCACCTGCTCTCCCGCTTGCCGCAGAGGAACAGGGCACACCAGGGTTGTGTGCTCCAGTGATGTTGGGCGAGCGGAGCAAACTACAGCGACCCATCAACCGCGCCACGCCTCAGCCTTCGTTCCGCAAATGTGAGCTGAGAGAATGTGGCAACAGAAGTACAGAGATATGGAGCAGGTAGAAGTTCTCCTCTTAGAGACGTTGTCTCAAGGGCAGGGAGGCAGGGGCTCCAGTTCTACCTGTGCCATTGTTTCAGCTGACATCCGCAAAAAAACTAACAAAGAAGCTAGAAAAAAATCTAGGAAGAATTTGGCACCAAATACACTACTTCAAAAAACAAAACAAAACAATAAAAATCACAAGTTTCACAGAGGAAGAGAACTTCCCATGACAAACCCGCGGGGCAAAAAGGTTTTTCTTTTAAACCATTATGATACAGTACAGATCACTGCTGTCTGAAAGCTAAGATAAATACAACTACCCACAGTGTCTATCAGAAAGAATAATCACTTCAGAATTGCTGCACTGTCCGCCTATATTACTTTATTTATTTAGACTGGCAAATTTGATTTAGATCATCTTATGGTGGGAAAAACCTTGTTTGCGGTTGTTCTTGCTTATAAACCAGGAAAAAACCTGCATCACCAAAACGTGTGTATAGCCTCTGCTGATTTAATGGAAAGTGGTGCATGTTCACCTCAGCTGGAGCTGGAAGAGAATTAATTGCACTGTACAACAATGTTCTTAACACTTGGCTATTTCTTTCTGTACTGAAACAAGCCATTCTTCTGTCTTCTGCGTAAGTACTAAACAGGATTTTAACAACTTTGTTGGTATTCTCGTAAGAATTTATTTGAATGTTCGCTTTTAATATGTGCTGCCACCTTTCCTGTGAGATTTAGATCTAAGGTGCTGGACATGGTTCCTCGGTGCTTTCTCATAATAATGATCTTGTACATTAAACCACTTTCCTCTCCCATTACTTAACAGTATTACTACTAAAAGTTTCATCATCCAATGTGCCTACAAAGGCTACAGGCAATTTAGGTTTTAGCTGGAAGTCTTGCTGTACTCCCTTATTATATGCAAAGATTAACATTTATACCAAATACCCAATCTTTTCCTGCATGCATTAGAAGACTGCTATTTGTGCCACTATACTACTTAAGGTCAAGACAATATTTCAATATAGTATAAAGTCTATATTTACAGATACCAGGCATGAAACTCATTGTAGGAAGTCACAAGGGCTTCAGGAAAAACCAACACCACTAGCTGAGAAAGCTGTCCTTTTTTTTATTTTTCTTTTATGAAATTCTCCAAACCTTTAAGCCTAAGAAGAACCTAGTTAGAGTCAATGGAGAAACCCTCCAGGGGGGACAATATGAAGCATTTAAACGTGTAATTTTGAGTTCTAGGGTCACAAAGTCTTACACTTCTTCTCAGGCAGAACTCCCAGTGTTTGTCTCTCTGCCACATGAAAGCTACAAGGTCGTATTAAATAATTAAGTGTCTCCAAAACATATTTTATCTCTCAGTCTCTTCCACTGTCACAAACTGAGCTTACTGTTTCTGAAGCTTCACACTCTGCCTGATCTGCTACTGACAGTGGGGAAATATCTCTTCCAAAATACGAGACTGCTGGGAGGTAACATACACGGTACAAAATGTATTGTAGGACGGTTTTAGTAATGTATGCAAAATGAGTTCTGGCAATCTCTCCTCCTGACATCTGACTCAAGATGCCCTCCTTTCTGCCTTTCCTTATACACAGAGGGAGGTGAGCTGAGACAGTAAGTTGATCTTTGATTTTTTTTTTTTTTTTTTTTTTTTTTTCCTCCTAGCACACTTCTTGGCTCCTGTGCTTGGAATAATGGGGATAATTTTCAATTTGGCTTGCAAGCACGGGGAATCTCATCTGTTTTTCTACCCAAGTTTGTCAAAATTTGAACTACTTTCAAAGAACCTGTATAGAACCACCTTTGCACAGTGAAAGATGTAGGTGGCTAAATGTAGCACACGTTCCTGAAGCAGCCTGTGTCAATTCTGGCATAAATTTATGAAGTGCTGTGCATGCAATCACTTCCCTCAACTCCCTCCCTACTTTAGTTCAATATGCCGTTATCTATCCTTTGCAACACACCATCAAAATGTGCTGCTTTGAAATCAGGCTGAGATCAAAGAGGGGAGCAGTGCTGCTCCTTACCTTCATGAATCCCACCGAAGACATGGAGTTTGGGTCTTACTCGCCTCTGCACCGTGTTCAACAGCTCCACACAACCCACTCTCTGCAGCTCCTTTGGAACCCAGTCTCGAAAACCTGAGGGCAAAATGCAATCAATACTCTTAATTTTCTCTATTCAGGTAAGGTTTCACGTAGTCTTTCAGGAAGTCATAATTCATGGAAGGTTTATTACATTATCTGTAGTCGTAACCTCTCCATTAAAGCACACAATGGCTTTTAAGAAATGTTTCACTGTCACTTTTTCTTGCTTAAGATTTCCTCCCTCCATCTGCATTAATATTTTTCTGGATGTGATTTTTTTTTAAAAACTATGGGTTTAAAGTCATCTTCCACCTTGAAACCCTGGGACATTTATTCCCGGTACTGCTGCAGATTTTTCTTCCCTTTCCCCTGGCTCTTACAGCAGTCGGCTTCCCGAGCCAGCTACATGGTTACTCCAGAAACTAAACACCTCAGGAAGATCTGATCTACAACCCAGTACCTCTGCCACCCCAAAGATTTAAAATACAGTCTCACACATCTGCCAGAAGACCACAGTCTGCAAGTGTCAGGTTAATTCTGAGCCCCTGGTCACCAACCATAAGCAATGTAGCAAAACAGCTTCCCACAAGCTAATGCTAGTTGACTACAATGCCACTCAACCCTACGGATAATCTGGAAAAATGCACCAAAACTTGCATCAGGTGTTACAGAAGTCTGCTGCCTGGGCTAACGTTGACAAGGATCAGCAAGGCAAGATGAATGAGGAGGAGTAAAAAGGCAATCAGGAGCCACATCCCACTGTAGCACCCTTCTACTGACTTTAGAGTAATTACACCCTCCGCCAAGTTTATCCCAGGTAGTAAAAACATATTGTGACATGAACTTGACCAAATTTTGGAGAGAACAGAGTCCAGTTACAGCTCTACCTCCCTTAATAGTTACAGTATTTCAATGGAGCAACATTTCAATACATAACATGTATTTCAATGAAGGAAAAAAAAAAAAAGCAGCATTTTATCAATGCTATCATGCAGGCTGTGACCTACAGCCCCTCCTTTAAGAAACAGTACTAACACCTAATCTGTGCCTGTAGTTAAAATACAGTGCCAACCTTTTGAAACTGAACCTCCATTATCTCCATCAAAACCAACATTTAAGTATGCTTACTCAATTAAAGCACTCATTAGTGTCTGCAGCATCACAGTATTTCTATACGAACCCAATTCAGAACAGATGAATTAAAATATAACCCATTTAAAATAGCACCCATGAAACATCATAAACATGCTTGTGGGGTTTTTTTGCTTCTTTGGGAAAATAAACAGAATAAAAGAGTGCTATTCAAAGCGTTGGTTTGCAACACCCGGTACGCTCCACTGTCAGTGGATGGCATATCGCTGCTCCATCAAAGCAGCACGCTGGTAGCTCTAGTTCAGATTAAAGAAAATTTGCAGATCATCTTACAATATTCTCCAAGTGGTATTAAAAGAGTAACGAGGCTATAAAAAGAGTGGTAAAGTATACTACTGGTCAAAAAACTTTCTGGACTTTTTTTTTTTCCTTAGCTCTGCTTAGATTACTGACTCTTAACTTAATTGTGACAGAAAACATAAGCATGGATTCATTCCTGACTCCACAGTCACTGAGAAGCTCTGTGAGAGCACTGAGCCAGCCTGGTAGCACTTAAATGCTGTTTTATAACGGCACCTTGCAATTCTGAAAAGTTTTTTTTTATATTCACTACCATCTCAAAAGTCAGTGACTTCAAGTGATGATCTGACCCCTTGGATTTCAAGAGCTGACAAAATCACAGTCTACTAACAATAACAGTAATGAAGAGACTGACACACTTTCTTATCCTGATAAACTATATTTATAAAAGGCAGATGCCCAGTTGTTGTGAAACCAACTGAAATACTTAAAACACGGTCTTAGACTGCTTGCCACGTGTCTTAAAAACTAGCAGTAAATAATATAAGATACTATCTTGTGGGGTACAAGACAGGGAAAAATAGCAGGAATTTTCAAATGGTTTTAGTGTGGGCTTTAGCAGCTTCAGATATGCCAAAACTGAGTACTCCTGCCTCTGCTGAATGATTATCTGGTGTCTTTTTAAAACCATTAGAATGTAGTTTAGAACTTAGAATTAAAATGGGTATTCAGTAAATTACTCACATTTACCAAGCAAGCAAAATTAAACTAAATGAAAAATTCAACTACTTAATGAAAAAACAAATCATGCATTCATGGAGTTGTGCTCACCTGTCATTAGTTTGAGTAAGGAAGAATTACCCAAGAACGTAATTTTACTCCTTCACAGGTTTGCTATAAGCCAATTAATATCCTTAGAACTACTGTTACATATTGTAAGTTTACAAGGACGTTATTAAGGAGAAGATGTGACTGCATACTCCTGAACTCTTGACTGCGTACTCTAAAACCTTATGGTAACATGTCACTGTAGAGGAAAAAGGTTTTAAAAGTTTTAATCAGTTTCTGCAAAATTGTATGGCACTGGAAAATGTTTGTCAGATGAATATCGTTCTTAAATAAAATGTTAAACTATAATGGCTACGGACTCAAGTATTTGGACTTCCCTATCTTGAGTTTAATGAAAAAATTCTTATTAAGAAAACACCTTATTTCTTATTAAGAAATCTGCTAAGCCAAAACATCACTTTACATTTCTTCAAAAAAAGTTTCTGAAAGCATAGGTTTGAGTTAGGGTACGACTACAGTAGACCTTTTAACATTATTAATTTTTCTTATTTTGAAAGTAAAATTCTCAAGCAAAAAAAATCACACACAGCTTTTGTTTCACTTACCAAGGGGAGGTCCATGTGTCATTAGTATATCAATTCCCTCAGGAATAAGGTTCCACTTGTCTAGCAAAGACTGACCTCTGGGTAGGTTAAAGCCCCATCCATTAAACCATGGTGTCCTTTGGGGGAAAATAAGATGAACTGCATCAGTGTAAAATCAAAATCTTTTCCCTTCTCCAATTTTTCTGAATTAAAACTATTTCTGTGCTTCAGAGATAACTTGCAGACAGCCTTTTTGAAGGTGATACCTCTAAACCAAACTGGTTCAAATACACACATACACTAACCTATGTGTTTGAATTCAAATTAATATCTTAGGCTCTTTTGGTACTTCCAAGAGTATTTATCTGTGGGGGCATTTACTCACTAGAGAGAAAGGGAAGCAAGTTAAAACAACACAGCCCAGATTTAAAGTGGGGTTCTTTTTTTTTTTTTTCCCTCCTCAAAGCTTGAGGATATTTAAACATAAGAACTCCTTTCTTATGTTACCTACCAAAACAAGCAAAAAATCTCAAACGTGTTTTGGAGCCAAGAGTCAACGTCTCACGGCACAGGGTAGCCAGTGGGTACCAGTCCAACAGGGAGGCTGTATGCAGCGGCTGTATGTACCATCTGCGCTGCAGCAGTTCACTGCACTCAGACTTGCTCCTTTCAGTACTTTCATTATCACAACACCATCATGTAACTTGGCTTTGAACTTCTGAGCCTCCTAGAGGTCTTGGTCACACAATGTTTAGCTTCACAATGACTTAGTAATTTGAAGAGACCATATCATTCAAAATTCATGTAGTATTTCTTAAGGAAAACTGTGATCCTCTGGCTCCTCCACCGTGGCATAGCATTGTTCGAGACATCGGTTCACCCATCAACCCAAGCACATAGTGCTGGAAAGCGGACCTTCTAGGAGTACTTTTTCAAAGTATAAAAGCCACACCAAATAATTTTAACGCAGGTATATGATAATAAAGACTTTTCTTAACAGGGGTACACAGAGCAATTCCTCTGAAGAGAGACTATAATATTCACACCTGTTACTAACTTTTTGTACAGCTGTTAAAACTGTACTAATTTTGTTTTCATCGACGTGTGTTTCCTAGAGGTGGGGCGACAGATTTAGACTACATTCTCTAGGTAGGATACTCCTGCCCTAGCCCTAGTTCTTTGGGGGCATCTTTCTGAGAGTTCAAGCTACTCCTGCAGTCTCCACTGTACTGCAGTTCTGAAAATCAGAAATCAAATCTGGGGGAGGAAAAACCAGCTACAAACCAACCTTAAAGAAAAGCATACCTGTCAAAAAGAGAGAGATCGTTAAGTCCTACATAATTTCATTATGTAATCTGCCTCCTGTACCCTCTAAATTACGCATTCTTTCAGCCCCAAATATGCATTTAAGTGGAAATTTCCTGCTGAGGTTATAGCTTCAGTTTTTATTTTTTGTAATTATTTTGTTTTCCCCAGACAGTAGTTTCACCAATGAAGATTATACCCAGTTATATGTATGGTCTGAATTCCTGACAATGGGAAAACAGCAAGCACTGCTAATACAGGAGCAGGAAGGTCAGAGCCACAGTAACAAATAATAGACACATCCCATGTGGTCCTACGGAACTAGTACTTCATACTACACACACATAAGAACTCGTTCAACCTAGCAGACTTCCTGGATGCTGGATGAACGGTAACAAAAGACGGGAAAATTAGACGTCGGTTAAACATTTCATGTGAGCTATGGGTTCCTCATGTGCATAACAATGCAACTTCACCTCTCGCCGCTGGCTTACTGTGCGCCCACTGACACACCTAAAACAGTGCCTAAGTTGTAAAGTAAGGTCAGTGTACCTCACAGGAGGTAAGCATTTGTATTTCAATTTGCATTTGTATGCAACTGAATTAAAACTGAAGCATGTGTCTTACCGTTAACTAAATCACAAGTGTTTCTGCTTTTCTCTGGCTGACCTTCTGAAACACGTATCTAAATTTCCCTTCCTGTTCTGTTCCTAAGGTTTTAACATATTGAGATTATTGTAACCTTCAGGGCTGCAGATAAAAGTTAAAATACGGTTTGGCTAAACATTCAGCTACTTAAAAAACCAAACACACAGCACATAGGTTGAACTTTTTCACTGTCAATTAACAACTCTTTCCCCACTTGCATTTCTGCTGCAGATAATACTGTAGTTACTACACCATAGTTAAACCTGAAACATGAAACCACATCTGTGATCTCTCCGGAGCTCTTTGGAGACTACAACCACAGAAAAACCTGGATTTGTCTGCAGGTTTTTTTATTTTATTTTCTTCTGAAGCACTTCGGGAGGAGGAGGGGAACCCAAGCTCCAATATATTCTTCGTTCACCAGCCTCTGTAATTAGCTCTAACTAACGGGCACCACATGGGAATCCACTTGTGTAAGAAAACTTTTGAGAAGCCTTCCCCATTATGCAGCATGCATATAAAAAAATAGGTGCTTGAGTACTTAGTATTTTCATCAGAAATAAATAAATGGAGGAGAAGAGAAGGCATGGCTGGAAGGACACCTGGATTACAGATGCAGATTTCCAGCATCTAAAGCATGAATTCTTTTCCTAAATCTTCTCTTAAAGCAAAAATTGAAAAAGAAATCCTTGCCTGACTGGGCACACCAAGAGTCCCAGTGTTTCTGAGGTGGTTCAGGCTTCCCCAGAAAGCCAAGAAGAAAGAGGACATGTTCAGAACACCACCAAGAGAAACAGCTTTATGGCACAGATTCAGGTTTAGATGAGATCACAAGGAAGGTCACCCGATGTTTGCACTACACTGTGTTGCAGAGCAGACGAAATGGAGTTGATGTACTGTGAATCCCGTGAGCGGACAGATGAATAGCTGTTTATCCCCAGCAAACTTTAAATGTGTGCAGGAAAGACAAAGCCTGCACTGTAGGTAGGCAGCATCCTATCAAGGGGTATTGGATAGGGAGATTTTACTTCCTTTAGTGCCCTTTTTTGCATGCATAGCAGTTAAATAGAGTCGCTCTCAACTTCTAAATAATTTAGAGGGGAAAAACTGCATGTAGTTATGTGCCTTCTGCAACGTATTCTCAAGCTCATTACTCACTGGGAGAAACCACCTCCTATCTAGGAAGAAATATCTATAATGAACTTTGGCTGCACCCACCTGTGGTTAGTTGCAATCAGGTGCAAATAATTAGAAAGGCTACTTAGCCATTAGTAACCATATTTAAGATCTGACCTATTTTTCTTTCCTGTGAAGTTTTAAGTAAAAGATTTCAGTTACCTCCTACAACCATTAATAGTATACTTCATTTTTAAGTAGCTGGCAAGAAAAGAAAGCTATCAGCTGTTGAATAATGCCACAAGGGAGGTGCAGACGTAAAAGCCACAGGGACTAGTAATGAGAGATTACAAATGATTTTGTCATTTTGCATTTGATGGACCAGAACACCTCCTCATACCCAAAGCCCGGCGTGATGCAAGTCCCGCTTGCCCGGCATGTCAGCCTGTGTCCGGGAGAACCTAATTGAGCCTCCGATCATCTGAGCCACGCCGCACTTCACAGCGTCCTTCCTCCGCCATCAAACCATCATGATAATTCTTGATCCCCCGCTCACCTGACAGCTCAGCCCTCCCCTGACTGCAAAGCTCCCTTATCATTTAGGGATAGCAGTTATGCTGGCACCAGATGTGACACAGGGAATATCCTCATGAAAGGCAGACACCTGGCCCATCGTTACTCTGTTCAGGTTTTCATTTCCAGGCAGGAATCCCCACAGATCCCCCTCCACCTGGCGTTTTGGAAGTTACAGTTTCTGCAATTAAAAGAATGCTTATGCAGTAGGCTGTGTATTACCTTCACACCCTGTGCTGCGGGAGATGCAGACTTCACTTGACAGAGTACCACGAAGGAGGGGATCTTAAGCTTCGCGACAAGACTCACCCTCCTTTTGCAGGTGCATTGGGAGAACCCCCTGACAAGACACACAAACCTATCTGCTTTTAATGGCAGAGAACTGCCTCTTCATCAGGTGACTGGAGCTCCCTCCTCCCAGGTTACTTTATATGGGTTTACTATTTTACTATTACATTAAAAAAAAAAAAAAAAAAAAAAGCACAACAAAATGCAAAAAAAAACCCAACAAAATGAGCACAGTGATGGAGCATTATTTTATGGCACAAAATTGCAACTGCTCCTCAGTGTGTGCACTGCAGAAGCAACACCATCACATAAGGGAACAGGAGGCACAAAGCCATGGCCAAGTCCATCCAGGTGATAAAGGAATTTCACCTCCTTCTGGAACTTAAACATTTTTAAAGGATAGTATATCCTGCTACCTACTTTCATCCCTCCTCTGGCTCATGAATTTAATTACCCAATCCTCCGAGCTCAACAACTCAAAAGGTAAATGTACAATGGGACCTTCCAGACTCAGCTTCTCCTTTTACTTGCACCAGTAAATCCACTTATTTCAATAGTTACTTCTAAACAGGATTAGAATAAATAAACTCTCTCATGGGTTTTTAATCCCATGTATTCGTTCATTTTTAAGGCTACCCAGTCTTTTAAGAAAGCTTCAATTTTATCCTTAATCCAATGAGTAAAATGCACAGGAGGCAAAAAAATCTCCGTCTGTTTCCTTCCACAGGATAACAGCTGAGGGGGTGTCTGAAAGGCATCGCAGCAGGAAACACTTCTGCACAACTAATAAACAATAACAAAATGCTCTTTATTTTTGTCAGCATTCAAATGGAACACACAGACCTGGCTCACGAGAGAGACAGTTCCATTAGCAGAACAGAAATGGTGGGACAGGACGCCAACACGCACTCCTGGACTCGTTCCGTTACAGGACTAGCCTGCAAACACAGCCCCAAAGGATCTATTACAGCCCCAGATGGAAACGCAGGCAGCGCAGCAGCTAGCAGAGAACAAACCACGGAGCAGGGGAGGGGGGAACAGTGACCTTTGTGCACAGAAAAGAAAAGCCTTTCAATCCTCCTCCCTCCGCTCTGAACGCCGTGCACAAATGTTTGCCAGGGCAGAGCAGCACACACGTGCCCATCTCCATTCAGTCAATGGACAGAGCGTGCCTAGTGGGAATACACAAAAAGGGACTGTAGCACGGGCGAGGGAGAAGGGGAAGAAGGAGACCATGTGTAATCACGGAAACAAAAGGCTGAGTAGGGCAAGTGCACAATGTATTAAGGAAGCACGTTTTACAAGATAAGAGCTTCTATAAAAGCTCTGAAACTTGCCTTCAGTGCTACAAAAGCGTGGTTTTTTTTGGTTAAGCTCTTTCTTATAGTGAATATTCAAATGCTTTTTCATAATAACCGCAACCAGGAAATCTTAAAGGCTAAATGATTTCCTAAATGTGCTCATTATATGCAGTGTTGTGATATCAGTAAGAGGCACAGGCTGGTGGCTTGAGCTGTAGTTATTCCCACTAGCATTTACCTGCTGTACCTCAGTGTCCCATTTAGAAAGTGAGGGCAGTAACACACAACTGAAGAGGCATCACGGGGTCTGGTTCCTTGGGATGTTGCTTACCATGCATCTTATATCAGCTGAGGTTCTCACAAAAGCAGGTTACCAGTGCTCTGATGGTGTTAGCTGTGCTACTGTATCTTCCACTTCCCCCCTGCACCACCACCCCCCCCCCGCCCCCCCAAGGTTTTATCTCTCTCAGCTTACACAGTATAAACTCCAAACACCTGTGTGGCGTCCACACAATGCCATTTCCCTAGGAAGCAGTCTTCCACAATGAAAAGCTGCAGCAACCACTTCATTCGCTACAGGCTAGTGGAGCTGGCACACTCCTTGCACCCAGCTGTCCCCAGTTTCTCCCTCAGATTGTACAAACTGGTTACTGGAGGCTTTAGCTTAGACTCCTGTCAGACAGAGATTCATGCCTGGATCTCAGGGAGATATCAAAGAAAATGTTAGGACCATTCAGCACGTTCCCTGGATGTGCTGATCTGGACCAGATTATCACCTAAAGGATGGACTGATACAGGAATCAGTGCAGCTTTATCTGTCTGTATGTCTGGAAAATGGTACATGAAAAGAATTCCATCCCACACCTTGCAGCTCTTCCCTCAGTCTCTGCACATCTCTGCCTTTGCTGTCTCCAGGCTGCCCCAGCTGTTACTGACAGGTAACTGAGCTCTGGACCCCAAATCTAAAGCCTGCTACCTCTGTGGATACCTTTCAGCATTTGGTTTCTCTGCTGACCCATACCAACCACTAGCAACTTCTGTCCTGTGTCTTGGATGGTTAGCGATGCCTTTTGGCCCTTTTGGCAGAGGAATGTCCGTTCAGTTCATATGTTTAGTGTTAACAGTACAGTACTGTGTTAACAGACAGCATTTAGGACCACAAGTCATCTTCTGTGGGGAAGACATATTTTTTAAGAAAAAAGAAAACAGAAGAAAGCTGAGTAAAAAAACTCATAAAAATACATAAGGGCTTAAGAAACTTGAGAGCAGAAGAACAGACAGGCAGGAGGTTAAATTGCTAGTAATGTCATGGAGGATTTACAAGACACAGAGGATGCAGAGCACAGGGCTCAAGGGTACGCCATGAAGCAGAGGAGAGGACACCACCAGGAAGCTAATGGGTACTGGAAAGGAGAGGAAGGGAGAAGATGAATTTCTCAAGTTTATGACTCAGACAACCTTTGTTTAAGTATCTGAATTGCTCATCAAAGAGGAAATTTCTTCCAAACCTTCTGAGGTTTCCCAATCCCTAACTGTATTGCAATTATTTTATTTAGGGCTTTACTTAATGAGATCTGGGAGATATTTTAATATCCAAAAAATATGAAAATAATTCAAACTTGACTCAAGGGCTAATTTCATTCTACTTTTAAAAAGAACAGAATTCACAAAGGCCTACTAACAGAAGCAAGTATTAGAGCTTCTGTATTTCTGTGCTGCATATAGCTGAGGATGGCTTGAAGGACAGACCTGGTCTGAGCTAGCCCCAGCCCCCGCTGGGTTCATACACCAAGTACACTGTGTTCCCATGCACGGCGATGGGTGCTATGGCAGCAGCTCGGGTCTATGAAGTACCACACTGGACCAATCTGAAGAACTGCTTCTCGTTCCAGAGCAGCCACACGTCCCCCTTCATTCCCACACTGCCTCCCGGTACAGGGCACACGCACCCTTCAAGTGTCAAAGGATACTGTAGGAGTGAAAAAAGCTTGAACGCCTCCAACTGTTAAGGCAGAATTTTGTGGGCTTTATAGAAACAGAGAATCACAGAATATCTATCCTAAAACTCACAAAAGAAATCAGATGTCTGTTCTGAGGGATAGGCCAGGGGGAAAGAGGAAACAAAAGGGGGAAAAGCAGCTGGCTGAAATTCTGATTCAGTTTCACTCAACAGCTGTGCCTGTTATAGACTGATGCTTGCCTTCTTCTAGTAAACATGATCATAATACACTAGTTGTATTACATCTTAAATTAACTTTCTATCTGTCTCTTATTATCCATGCAAGAAGTGTAACCTGACAAAGCTTCCACCCCAGGTAGATCTGGAAGAAGGTTTTGTAAGTAGCCCCATTTCTGCAATGACAATACACATTAAAGCAGAGCAAAAGGAAAGCCCTCTCTCCCAGCACACTTACTGGTGCATACCTGTGATCCGCTGGGGTAGCACCTGCATTTGAAGGTGTAAAAACCCAAAATCTGTAACAGGCGTAATTCCCTCCAGTGCCTTCTGTTGTTTATTTATAAAAGCAGCATTTGCAACATACTAACAGAAGGATGGCTGCCTTTGAAACAAGTAAGTTACATTTCAGTGAATTCTGAAACAAATGTTGCTACATATAAGTAAGAACAATAAATGTTCAGGGGGAGGTTTGCCTGCCTGCCCTGTTAGTGGATTTGGTTCTTAATCTTAAGAAACACCATCCAGGAACTTCATGGGTTTTGCATGCTACTTAAAATAGAATTCTTTACCATCGCTAGAAAGGCTCTGCTGGTCAAAGAACAGCCTGACTAACCTGTGTCAGGTCACCAGTTGGACTTGATGATCTAAATGGTCTTTTCCAACTCAAATGATTCTATGATTGATTAATAAATGCTGAAGCCACAAACCAGAAAAATGCCTGATACACATTTTAATGTAGTGTTTCAGCACCTTTACATAACTTTACATCTGTACCCTGTGCTGCTTTTAAGATATGTAACTTAACTACACCAACATGAAAGGTGAGTTTTGCCCCAGAGGATGAATTTTGGATGGGGACTTCTGAAGAGCCGCTGAGCCAACGTACCAGCTTACTGCTGCACAGAGGGGCCACAGCCTCCCCCTGGCCCCATCATCAGTCCTTGCACCAGCTCCACTTCTTCCAGGCCCTATCTACTTGAATCCCAACACGAGGCAGCTACTTCCATAAGCCATGGCGCAAACCCCACAGATGATGGAGGAAAAAGCCATAGCTGTGCTTCCTGCAAGGAATTAGCTTCTACCACTCCGCTGTTCTTTGAAGATAATCCTCTGAAAACAAAGAGACTTGGCGGTTTAAGCTTACAGGAATACCTGCTAGATAGCACATCTATGTTTTGAGCCACCTTAGGAATGAATTAAATCTCTCACTGTAAAACTGCAGTCAGTACACACCTACAAAGGACCCGGAGTTACAAAGTCACTCAAACAGCAGGCTTGCATCACAGCCAAATTTAGCTCTTGTTTTTGTATTTCATTGGAGCTTTCCATATAACATACTTCTGTGCTCTAGCACACAGCATCAAGAAGATAAGATTCTGGTCTTTGGGCCGTTATGTTCTGGATGTCTGGGTCGCCCTTGCTTTTCCTGATCTGATTTCCAGAGTTACAAACCACTCTTTTGCTTCTGAAAAGTAAAAAACCAGAAAAATCCACTAAGCACTAACCGATAGCAAAATCACCAGATCACGAACACTTTCAAAAACTTTAAGTACCTTACAAGTAATAGTTTAGCCTCAGAATAATCTGGATACAGCAGTTTATAGAGGTACTGTGTAGAACCAGGTTGACTTACACCAAGCATAAATTTGCCAGAATATCAGCCTAAGTAACTTGCTTAAAGAGAATCAGATGGTAGACACAGAATGCTGTCCTCCATGATTTTCACTATCAGTCTTTAAGTCAATTATTCTTATCTACTCCAATGATTTAAAATCAGACACTGAGATTGCTTTTTGCCAGATGGTGCTGTTTATCTATAAATACCATCACTATTTTTATTTATGTTTTGCTCAAAATGCTGCTTGGCATTCTTTAAGAAGAAACTGAAACTTTCCAGAATGGTAGGAAAACCAAACAAGGTTCACATGCATTAGTCTTCCATGCACACAGAGCCCACAATATTTAATTGCAGGAACTCGTAACATAATCTTCTGAAAATTTACAGAAGAGAATGGGAACAGTTAGTTATAATTAGGCCACAGGATACTCCTGGAATTTCTTATTTGTTTGAAGTCTGTGCTACCTTCCGTTTCAGCTTATTCTCGAAGCTGGATGCAAAATCGCTCACCCTCGCTAACCACATGAAAAAAGCCAAAACAATCAAAGAGCTCCCAGTGTCACAACACATGCTTATTTGGCACTGTGGTACAGTACAAAATATCACAGATGGACTTTAAGCAGAAACACTGTTTACCGTATTTACTATTTCAAGTTTTAGGAAATGTCATGAGACAAATGTCAAGAGATGCAGTTTTGCCTCATTTTCTTCATTTGTGAACATCCTTTGTTTTGTACAGAAATTTAACATCTGGCCTACTCAAAATTTCACCTTTACCAAAAACTGTGATCCTACTTTGGAGTCTGCAGGAAGGAAAAGTTAGCAACTCCTGTCCAAACTTCATCCAAAACCACTGTTACTTTATTTGTCAAATTCTGTCAACCAAGAAACAAACAAACAAATTCTTGTGGGGAAAGGGGTGACTATGGATCTCCAAGCGCCTATCACACCTCCTTCTCAGCTCAGAAAACCTCAGGAGACTTCTATGCAAAGCGAGTTCACAGGTACAAAAATCCTACACCCAGTATTATACACGATGTGTGCATGTGTGTATGTACATGTATAAAAATACATGTATCTCCTGTTGCTCTGCCTGTGCCAAGGAGTCTGACAAATAACTTGCAGAACTGGTGCAATGCACTCCCCGACCAACGAAAACTCCAACCGCTGCAGCACTCAAGCATGACCCCAGCAATACAAGCTAACATTTTCAGGTTATTACCTGGAGGAGCTGTCTTATGTATGAGCCAATTTAGCAAATCAATTAAAGTAATGTAGCTACTTGATCAACAGATGAAGACAAAGGAAAAGAAAAATGACAGAAGAGACTGAGGGGGGAAAAACCATATGAAGGTTATAAAAGAAGCAAAAGCTGCTGAAAAGACTGGAGAGAGCATTCGGCATCACAGAGGTAAAGAAGCATTATTTTAATTGAAAAGGATCTGTTTAGGTATATGTCACTCACTTTTGTTGGCTTCAAGATGATTAAACAGGGAGCTCAGATTACATGTGGGTCAGTTTACACAACATTTAATTTCAGGCTCACCCACCTTCATGTTGTCCCTTCAAAGAGGTTTGTGGGAGATGCAGATTATCACAGACTGAGTGAGAGTTAATTTGACTCTCCTGGTGAAAAAAAACCACCACCTTTACATGAAAACTTTAATTAGAAACCAACGCAGCAGAATTTTAACCTCTGTATTAGTGACTCCACCTGATCAATAAAATGCAGTTCATGCTCTTTTCAGTTCTCAGCCTGACGGAGAGAGGATTTTGATCCCCACACCTCTCCCAGGCCACATGCAACACCTAATTCCCCTCAAGAGTGTTAACAGAACGTAATCAAATGTGAGCAAGCAAGCAGCAGGAAAAAAAAGAAGTAGGGAAGATGTCTTTCTCATTGACAACCAGTCAAAACTCCAGGTTTTATGAAAAGCCTGAGCTGCCTCGTAGTTGGATCAGAGTCCAAAAGCCCCTGCGCAGCCAGCTGACCAAACTGCTTCTCCTGGAACTGCAAAGCAGCAGCTCCAGTCAGGGCACCATCCAGCGGGCAACGTGCTGGCACGATCTGATGTTTCTCTAGCTACACATGCCATGCTATAGGTTCACGATTACATATTCATCCCTTGGGATCATGTACACTCGTATTTAAAAAAAAAATACAGTTCCAAAGAAACTCGTGAGCTCATACTACAAGTTCTCACCTGAAGTAAATTTTTTACTGATGAGTTACAAGCCTAGGAACCAGTGGTTTATAACAGAAAGGCAGACTGACATTTAAATAGAGTGGCACTAGAATAATGACTTTACATTAGTATTTTATGGGAGGTTGAATAACCACAGAGTTAACATACTGTATTTTCTGGCAATAAAAAAATCTGTTGAAAACAAAAGGTCATTTTATTTGATAATGTAAACAAATTAGATTTGTATTGTATGGTCAAGAGAGTAAAGGAAAGATTGATTCTGAGAGAAGTCAATATATCAGGGTGGCTAGGATTGGTTTGGTTTTAATTCTTCAACCATGTTGTAAACCCTGCGGTTCATAACCCACAGCTGTATATCGCTGTACAATGTAGGTTTTAATACAGGCCCTGGACTTCAGTCTGATCTGATAAAAATCTGAAACTTGCAGGAGGCCATTATGTGGGCAAACTATTCATTTTATATTCACCTCCTTGTCGTGTCAGTGCAGAGGTCATCTAAAGAGGGGGCCTAATTAATCAAACTGTCAGAGCCAATGAGGAGGAGCATGTTAATAGGACTTTTATTTCACCCAGGAAAGCAGTGGTCTGACAGGAACCAGAAAATATGGCCTTGATGTTGCTGTTTATTAGCAATGCTGAGATCAGTGGTAATAGGTGCCAAGCAGTCTATGTTTGATAAAGTGTTGAATGTCAAGAACCTGCACCAACTAGAAATTAGACTGACAAGAGGCAAGAATCTCAGTGTAATGATAGCTACTGGAGAGCAGGTACGGCTCGGATGGGATCACAAAACCAGCACCTGCACAGAACACCTCCTCATTTCTTCAAAAGTAAAGAAAAAACTAAAACCAACCAAACAAAAAAAACTTATTGAAATCCAAACCACCATCAAGAACAACAAAAAAAAATAACCCAACAGAACAAAACCAACCAAAAAAAAACCCAAGAAAACCAACAAACCAAACCACTCCCTCACCCCCAAACACCAAAACCCGCCAGCTATATTCCCGCACTTCAAGGTGAGGCTTTGTGATATTTACCTCCTATTTGGCACATGTAGGCAAACACAGCAGCACTAGCACAGAAAAGCCCTAACGTGGTGCAACAGTGCTGAACTGAAAGGATTGCCTTGATGGGACTCCACGGTGGTGGTATAAGGTCAGCACACCAGTGCAGGCCCTACACCCATGTTAATCTTTGAAGAGCACTGGCAGGACTGTAAATGGTCTGAGACTAGTTTAACAGCTGACACTAATGGATCCAGATCAATGCAGAAGATGCACCAGATGAAGGAAGCACAGCATGGGTAGAAGTTAGGTCTGGGCACTTCTTGCCTGTGTTAGATGGAGCACACAATGAGTTAAACCCTGGCTCCATAAAACACAATGTTAATGTTAAAATAAATGCAGTGAAGATCTCATTTCTTACCCAAAGCCCTTCCCTCATGTTCTTAACACAAAGTGCATGCTCATAGTAAAGGAGAAAACAAGCCTATCTAAAAGGGAGTGAGTGGGAGATACAAGAGATGCTCACAGTTTTTGAAGGGCACTGGACTCATTTTAGCAGCAGCCACGGCATTTGCTGTGTGGGTGATATATGTAAAATTTTAAATTAATTATTTTAGTAATGCACCCCTACGTGATTTCTCAGTCTGCAATGTATTTTAGACTTCAGGCCATGGTAGGCTTTATAATTAACTACTTTCTGAAGCCATTTTAATTAATTTTTTTTTCCCCAACACCATTATTTCCAAATGAATAGAGAGCTAACATTAAATAGCCTTCTAAATAGAGAGCTGCAGGAATCTACTCTTGTAGGATAAAGCACTCAGACTCACGCCCCTAGCAATGTCCCCAGAAAGGTTTAAGCAAAGAATGTAGCAGCTGCAAGGAAATGTGCTGCCAAAGGGGAAAAGGGGAACCACGGACGTTGATGGGGCATGTGAGTGCCCGGCTAAGTCAAAATTTTTCTTGGTGGAAGAGCAAAGCTGTTGTATTTATGGCTGCTGCCAAGGATCCAAATATCCTCATCCTGAATTATCTTCTTTTTTCTCACACACACACACACACCCCTTCCCTGAGAACACTCCATTGTCTGGATCTTCCTCTTAGAGCCAGCAATACTAAAATTGGAATCAAATGATGCAGAACTGAGTTCTGTGCCTCTCACTGGGGTGAGTCAGCCTCCCAGGCAGCCGCACTCCGTCCCGAAGCTCACAGGGGCTGTTGGAAAGGCAGGAGCCCAGGGTATACTGCCGTCTGCACTCTGGGCAGCTGTCCCTCGCAAGTAGACTGGCACAATTCGGTCTGCAAAGACTAGAGAGAGATGCCTGCAGTTTGGCAGCAAAACCACTTGGAAAACCTCCCACCTCTCTCCTGAGCCTTCCCAGTGCCTCCATGCCACAGGCACCGCTCCCTTCTGGCGGTACTGTGAGACTGACATCACCCATGCTCAAAAAAATTTGGAACATCTTCTCAGTTACTTGGTTTTACCAGGATTCAAATCTTCAACAGCACAAATTCAGGACCGGGGAATGGTAGCACTGGGCTTGCAGGAACTGCTCCTCTGATGGCCAAACTCACTTAAAGCTTTGTTTTAAAGATAACAATGCACTCCTACCCTAAAAGAAACATATGCATAATTAAGACACTCTTCCCTTCCTAATCTGCTGTCGACAAAGTCCGTTCAAATGGTTAATATTTTATTTATTTCCCCTTACAGTTTCCTACTTTCTAATTTAAACATAAGGCATGCCCCCTATACTTCACAGAAAATGTGTCAGATTGAAAATAAATGCAGAAAGTTAAAGTGTGATCCAAGTGACTACCTTTTGGAGCTTTAGATGGCCATTTTCACAGCTACAAGGAAAATAAATATTGATGGGCAAAATCTTAACAGCTACAAGCCTCATTTTTACATTTCTCAGTGGCAGCAGTGTTAGAAACGTGTATTAAAGTCAGTTCACCATCAACATATGAAGCAGCACAGAAATTTAGAACTATCTTAACTATCGTTTTAAAAAGTATTGAAGAGGGTTTTTCTGGCATTGACAATGTATTACTTAAGCCATTAACAGGGGATTTTATTAGTGTTAGGATTTTATTGCCTAGATTGTACTATTAGTTTTGGGGGTGGGAAGAGGAGGTTTGAATTTCTTATGTCACACCTTCATTTCCTATCAACTGCGTAGTCAGAGTATGACCAAGCAACTATTTCTTCAAAGGCTTTGTAAAAGTGTGTTCTCTAAACTGCTTGCCTAACTTCATGGAGATATCGCTCTTATTTTGAAACAGAAGAAAATCTGCATGTTAATCCCAATGACATTGCTATAGGAACCTTATTTACAGTACGATAAGAAAACGGTCCTTTCTTACAGCCTCATTAAATCTAAGCCTCATTTAACTACTAGGACATTTTTACAATGGGTTTACTGACATACTATGATAAATGTCTGTATAACATCCTTCAACAATAGCCCCGACTATAGCCATAACCACAATGTGTATAAACACTGCATCAGTTTTAACAATGCGTTGTCCTGAATAGTAGGAAGTGAAGTAACACTAAACACATTTTTACTAACCCCCACATCTCCAAACCTGTTTTGCTTTAGGTTTTTTTCATCGGTTTCTGTTTTGTTTTGGGGGGTTGCTTTGTTTTGTCTTCTCAGCAGGAAAAGAAACATTCCCCTCAAAATTATGAGAATTAAGATACTAAACTTTTTAAATATTACAGGATCCCTTTGAAATTTTGACCTAGGCAGAAAGGTTTCCTGAAATTTGAGTCTTTAGAGATAAAAGGGTTGGCAGCAGGATGAAAGCAGCCCTACCCTTTTTTCCATGTCAGAGAAATGAATGGAATAGCTTATGAATACATGTAGCTCACCCATTCAGGAGCCACGCTGGTGCCTATTTGTCCTGAAATATCAGTGTTAGGTTACTGTGCAAAGCAAAATAACTGTCAGCCAGCATGAACTCGATCCACACGAACAATGAGGGCCAGAACAAGGCTTTTAGAGACTTAACAAACTTTTCAAACCTCAAGTTAATACAAGGAATTAAAAGGCATTTCTGTGGGTATCATGCTCTCAAAACACCTTTATGAGCGGTTAGCCACTGTTACTTACTCTTGGCCAGGAACAGAGAGATCAGGAGTACCAAACTAAAACTGAACGGGCTCAACCGCTTTGCTGTTCAGGGCCGGCCTCTGATTTAATTTCACATCAAATGATATCGCAAAGCTGGACATGGTAAACCTACAGTATTTTCACTGGAGACTAGGGTCTGACACTCTGTTTAAATGAAATTTCCCAGTTGTCCCAAACACTTTTTATCTTATTTCTATGCTAGCTGTTTGAAATGTCACTATGTATTCCCACAATGACAGATGAGCAAAGGCACAAGAAAGCAACGGAGCTGGTTTCTCCAATGAACCATGCCTGGCAAATGTGACAATCTACTTTTGCCCCTGGCTCCTGGTCCACTCCCAGGTATTAATGGTAACAGGGAGCAGCTCTGCAGTGCAACTTCGTGCAGGCTGAAATACACAGCACAGGTTAAGAAATTTTTGTATGCATCTATGCATGTATGTATATATATATACATTCACACATTATTAAAGAACACCACTGACTGCCAAATCTTGCAAATATTTTTTTGTTTTACTACCACAGGTTCTCTCCCCAAGGTTAGTGAGAGACTGACAGCAAGAAACCTGGGCAATACAGGAAATTGATCCATATCGCCATAATACATATTTTATCTGGATTAATAGACTGAGGCATGGGCAGTATTGGTAATAAAGAAAACATCCTTCAGAAAACTTCTGCTTTTCAGAGTTGATGTTTCCTGCTCATTGGGATTTCAGAATCTGCAGCTTCCTTTCAGTGACAGCGGGGAGAAGAATAATAATCTTCTGCCTTTAAAAGGCAACTTCCTTCTATATGCTTGCTCTATGACATATAGAGCTGGTAACCACTAGAAGATATACAGAAGGGTTTATATTACCAATTAGCACCTAAACATTGCTTATTCTCTCTCCTCCATTTGAGTAACTGCTCACTCTGAATAACACTTGGTTTACCTCACCTCAATGAGATAGGCAGACTTGCCACTCATGGCACTCCTGAGCAATGCTAAAGACACAACAGTGAGCATTTGTATGCAGCAACCTCCACCTAGGAACATCCAGCATCCGTATCAATGTGAGTGAAATGCTGGTCTCATTGAAGTCAACGTTCAAAATTTCACCCATGATTTATTTTTCAATAAGTCATCTCTCGCTGTTCTGCTCTTTGATATTGCTCTGCTTCTGAGAGTGCAGAAGCTATGAAAAGGTGCATTTCTATTAGCAACATCCACTTTAAAACTTCACATTCTACCCTCTTTGTAAGGTCCTGCTGCCATCCATTCTCTGATACAAGCCGATACTCAGCCTTCACCTGCCTTTATCCTCACAAGAAATAATTTTGACTAACACAAAATCCTCTGAGAAAAAACAAAAAAACAACAAACAAAACACAAGGTCATCATGGTCTCTCTCATAAGCATTAGGAAATGAACTTCTGAGTAACAGAAGCAGGGTAAAAAGCATTCTGCACCACGGTTTGGCTAGTTTCCCCTGAAGATGTAAATCTACACAACTACCTTCTATTACAGCACCCAGCTGAGGCTCCAAATGGTCAGAATCTTCCATGACTAAGACAATACAAGTAAGATAAACTGTATTTTGGGGATATATTTTCAAAGCTTAATAGTGGGACACATCTGAAACCCTCCTCTTCCAGGGATGCAGGAGATAACCTGTCCCCAGAGGACCCATACCTGAGCCATTTCCTTAGCTTAGTATTCCCTTGCTACAGCTGGAAGAAAGGGGGAAGGGAAGCAGAAGACTGCAGATGGTCACTTCAGTTTATTCAATACTCCAGTGGTTAAAAAGCTTTCTCAGAAAGTCCTCCTCATGCAGGAGACACAAATTAAATACTCCTTAAAAAACCAAACAAAATCCCATAGGAATAGCCTCACCATCCTCTACAGGGCAAGGCCAAGTAACTACATGCATGCATGCACACACACTTATACATAATACATTCTATATATTTTTAATAGATATATATGAACAAGATATGCTTCATCATGTGCTACGCAATTACAATTAAGTAAAAAAGTGCATAGAAAATGAGCATGATTTGACATGTTAGCCTGACATACTTGCATATCAAAACTTTGTTCACCAAATGTTAGAGCAGTTCAACTTCTGCTTGTGTGAATTTTTAAAAGGGAGAGCAATATTTAACTTTCTGCTCCAACGTCTAATTGCTTAACTGCAAGTTGTATTCAGATAGATGAATTAGCAAAGCATTTAAAATACAAGTTATTGATGCCTGTCCTCAGGAATGAGTTTTCCACAGCGCTTCACACTTCGCAGTGCCCAAACCACTGCCACAATATCCCTACCGAGGTAAGTTTATCCCCGCGGTAGCTTCATTTCCTCCAATGCATCAGGAACAAACATGACCTGTTATTATTAGGTACAGTGAATGCAACTCTATTAATACCAGAGTCCTTGTCAGCTAAATTTAGCCATTCAGAACTCAAATGTTTGGTACAAGCCAGTTGGCTGGGCTCCTTTATAGGCAATGGAGAAAGACGAGTCCTCACAAAGGGTACAACTTGTCTACAAGCTGATGTTTAAAGCGGCTGGGATGGATTGCAGGTGCTGCTTTCTATCCCCTTTAACTAAAAAAGTAGCTCAGGAACTCTTGCTTGGCTGAAGCCCTCAGCTTTTAAATACAGAAAAAGCCATCAAATCTCCAAACCCCCAAAACAGTAACAAAAAATTACTATACCTTAAGGAACAACATGTATTATATAAAATAAAGCTTCTGCAAAAACACGGTGAGAAAGGTGTTTGTTCACATGAGCATGCTTGTATATATACAGCATATAAAATCTGACACCTAAAAAAAATATATATACCAACTTTTGGCACAATTGAAAACCCTTCAGCATGTTTCTTCTTTGAAAGTGTGCAATGCTTATAAGGAGGCAACTGTGATACTGCTTTTAAGCTATTTTAGTAAGGGCCCTTGACAAGCTTCACATAAAATATTCAGCACTGATGCTTTCAAGTCCACACAATCTAACTTAAAAAGCTTTCTGTCTTCAGCCCACATTATAAATAGGGTTATTATAAAGGTGGTGTGTGGATTAGATGTTTTCCCTTATCCTTCCCATCTGCCTTTCTAAAGCATGATAGTATTGGATGGTCTCACAAACACAAGCAAAAAATGAAAATAATTTCTTCTCAGAATTAAAATCAATGAAAGTATTAATAGATTTTAAGAAAATTGGAAGAGTTTAACATACTGTTTCAAACAGTTACATTGCATCTCCAACAAGTAACAGTACAGCTGAAAAGCAGTTTGAACTATAAGGGTCTTTTATTTATTTAGTTGTCTAGTATGAAACTATATTGGCCATGCCTTCTGTTGGGAAGGCTTCTGCCTTCCGAGCTAACTTCTGAGATGAAATCTTGGCTTTACAGAACTAAGGAGCCAATGCTACAGATTTCAGAGGGAGCTGGCTTTCATCCCTGATCTTTTATATTTATCTGTGTAATGAACCGATACCTGTTCAATGTAAGGAAGTTCTTAAAATAGTACACTGAAATACTGGAAAACATCTACACTGTGGAAAACACAGCACCCACATCAACTTTTCAGACTATAGCTGCAACGAAGGACTCTTTGCAGGCATAAAGCAAAAGCCGTTTTCAATATCTTACACAGCCTGGAGACCTCAGTGTATTTTTCTAAGCTATTTAGATGCCAAGGCTGGCATCAAGATGGAGATACGGTTGAGCCTGTACGTTGTATTTCATAATGTAAATCTGCAGTCCTTTATCAGGCAGAACTCCAAGTACGGTGTTCAAGGTTTTCTCAGCTGTTGCCTAAGAACTTCTGGATCAAGCACATGATTTAAAGCCTACTGAGATCAGTGGGAAAAATCCTACTGACATCAGTAAGCTTTGATCAGACTCGGAGGACCACAGTCAGAAAGTTATCTAGGACCTAAGAATGCACCCAGTTGAGTTTTCCAAAGAACCGATGCAGCCTTTCTGCAGGTGCTGAAGACACTTTTATGACTGAGGGCTTTCCACATGGATTTTGAAAGCAAACATTCTCAGTTGAACAACGCCAGTTTTGTCAGCTCAGCATCAAAACTTCTGGTTATCCTAGTTTTCCTCTCAAGTTTTCTACATTCCTATCCCAAACTATACTAACCCGGCATTTTCTTTATTCTTTGTTTCTTTGGAAATTTGGTGTCTCTTTTTCGCTTTCATGCCCACTCCCAACTTCTCCCCCCTCTCTGTTTGGTACACTTGGGAGTTTTATCCTTGACAATAGAACTTCATGATAAAATAGAAACTAATAACACTTTTAACTTCTACTCATGTTATGCAAAGATATTTTAACTTCTGTTGAACTCAAGCTATAGGAAATGGTGATTTCAAACTGGACTTGATGCATTATATGGTCATTGAGATATTTCCTATAAATATTTCAGATGGTAATTCTATTCTTCCCAAAGAGAAAATGACTTAATTATCAGGGCCTTTTGCTCACACTATTCATGGAAACAGCTATACTTTTTTAGCATATTTAAAGATATTAAATTATGAAACCCAGTTCACATAGGGTAACTAGCAGAGATAATTATCTGATAGTTCATTATGATGACTACAGTAATTTATTAACAATAAGTGCCATGTTTTATAACATGGCACCAAAATCAGATACTACTCCATAGCCAAAAAAGCCTCCTTGGGCACTAGCAGATTGAAACCACTGCAACTTGTTAGTCCAGTCCTGTTCAAATCCAGACACGCTCCTCTCTGCTGTATCAATATTGCACGGCCACTGCAATCAATTTCCTTGTCCAAAGCTACCCAGGTCAGCCTGCTGTCTTACAAGAGCTATGTATGCACATAGGTAAATATGATTTGCAATTTTCTACGTTTTATAATCTACCATTTAACCTTTAAACATGTTTACCAAAGCCTCTACAAGCACAATGTCTCATTCTGGCTGGAGAGTATCAGGCACACAATGCAAGGTTTATACAGTAACTTCTGCTTGACTGCAAAATGTATGAAAACAGAGTGACTCCCTGCCTGTCCTGAGGGGAACAACGGTCCTCTGTCTCCCCATCCCCGATCCGACAGTCATTTACAGGGACTGAAAGTTCAGCTCTCACCAAAAGGAGGAGAAGTTTGCCCATTGATTTAAACTGCACCAAGATTTAATTCCAGGTGACTACCAGCAAGATATTTACTGCAGTTATTGCAAACGTATTTCATTAACAGTAATGATACTAAAACATTGGAAATCCATGAAGGTGCAATCAGAAGGACCAGACCAAATGCTCACAGGAGTCAATGGAAAGACGAAGTGAGCTCTGGATCATAGCTTGCTTACAAAGCACCACCATCTTTACAGCCAGCAACATTTTACACAGAGGATTAGAGGCATATTACCAATTATCTATAAAAAATCCCTGTAGAATAAAATGTAAAAGAGTAGATGTGATGGATGAAAACAGTGAAGAAGCAGGAAGAGAAGGAAGCTCATGTTTCCACAAAGAGGCACAATTACCAATTCGCCTTCAGGAGTGCCGCTTACAACTGAAATCCTTCCTGCTGAAATTTGCAGGATGGGCTCCTCTGCTTGCTTTCAGCAACCTCATCGCATGTGTGAGAAATGAAGCATAGGAACCACAGCCTGTAAACTCCTCCACTTCAAGTTTTAACAGCAGCATTTCAATTCTGAACCATTAAAGCACAGGGTATGTGACCGGGAGCCACAGAATGGTGGCATGAGATGGATCTTCTGTTCAGAGCCTGGGGAGCTCCCTGTGCTGCCCAGCTACCTTGAGGGTGGCTGTTTTAAAGAATCACCACGCTAATGAAAAAATCTACTTTCTGGAACAGAATATCAAGAAGGAACGGTTTGCCCTTTCTTGTCAGCTTTTGCTGGAGTAAAATGAATTCACCCGAAATATAACTATCAGAGTGGGGTGAGAGGAAAGCGCAATATAATTAGAAGTATCACATGAAAGCTGTGATATGAAAGTCACAACCCCCTCCACCCCCACCTATTTATTCCAACTAGAATAACATCTTTTGCTCACACCAATATTTACCTCCTTGTTATTTAAAGAGGGAAAAAAAGTCAGACCAACTTTTAAATTAACTTACATACCATGCCTCCAGAAATGATTAATATTTCTTGATAGTTAACAGCCACAATAAAAGAAAAACCTAGATTATTGTAACTGCAGAATTTCTTTTTGAACTAAAGCTTATTCCTCAAACAGTAAGATTTAATTGCTTGTGTTGTAAGGTCAGCTGCTACAAAATCGTGATTATCTAAGATTTTTAATGCACAATTCAGCATGTCACTTCGGTATGAAAAGGCCAGTGCTTTCAACAGGTAGGCTGGAAAACACATGGGACTTCCATTAGAGAAACAAAAAGGGCAAACAAGAAAATCTGCGAGACACCCCTGGGAAAGACTTACCTGCAGTGCTTGCTTGCTATCAGCCCTGATGGATTGAATCCATCACCAAAAGCACCACCCATCCCCATGAGCTTCTCCAGACCCTGGGAAGAGCACTACAGCTTTCCAGAAGTCACAGCTGTACACAAGTTCACCAAGTTTATCTGAATTTGTGCTAGGTGTTGTCCAGAAAGTAGAGAAGTACTGAAGTTTGGCTTACTATGCATGCAGTTTCAGTTTGCAATGAGTGGGATGGCTGCTTATTATTTGTTGCTAGTTTTCACTGTTCATGATGGAAGAATGCTGATGCCACCACTCTTTTTATCGCTTGCAAAAAGCATTCAGTCTCCAAAAATATTGTTGAGATTTTACCGATTGGTTGCTTTCTTGTGCAACTTATTTTAAATAAGTTCTCAAGGGAAAGGATATTTTGGAATACACAATTAGAATAATTAACAACCAAATTTAAAATAAGAACATGGTGGAACGTTATTCAAAATCTTCAGCACATTGTTAGCATAACCTTCACATATTGTGTAACTCAGCGTCATAAGCAGCTGCAACCCCTAGCAAAGGGGGGGGGGGGAACTGCTAAACAGAAAAGTAGCTTGACGCGTGGCTTCTCTGTTCTCTTCAGTGAGTTTATCACAGACTTGTAGCAGAAATTATTAATATTCAAACAACCAACAGCGGAGGGGAAATAAACTTACATTTCTGATTTAATTAATACAGATTTTTGAGTTTTTACATAATGAATAATGAATTCTAGTTTATATTAAGTACATCATTAGCTGTCCAAAACAGTTATAATTTTTAACATTTACCCTCAATCTGCAACTACCCACACAAAGTCTACACTTACAATAATATATTAAATCATTAAAATCCTACACAATAAGCAACATTTAATTGTTCCTAAAGTTAAAAGCCAAACCACTGAACTGGCAGAAGTCCCCAGATAAGCTCTTAGAATTACGGTTTGCTGAAAATTATTTTTACAGGATTAGTTCCTGCTTTTGGATAAGATAATGTCTTTTTTTTATTTTAGCTCATACAAGTAGTTCATATTAATGTTTCATTAAAATGGATAAAATAAACAAACTGAGAATCAGAAAAGCAAATGTACCACCTGCAATTTGTGAATAAAATCTAAGTATGAAAGACTAGGTCCATTATCTCTGCAATCTTGGAAAGACTAGCTTGACCAGGAACAACAGATCAATTTTAAAAGTGAAACAAAGGTAATGCTTTGTCTTATAAAATAAAATGTGCTATAATTAACTTTCTTTTTCCTTATCTATTTAGAATTTCTAAGGTAGTTTTGTTCTGGTAAGAGGACAAATTTTAAACCCTTCTCTGTGTTCATTCATAAACTAATTCTAATAATTTGCATCCAAAGATGGCTTGAATTAATAACCAAAAAATAGTTTTAAAAGCATAATTCATCACTTTATAAAAAGAAAAAAAATGTACATATAAAAATATGAAGTGTAAAAATGTAAAATAAAAACGTAATGACTGTAATGTATAGTAAGCTATGCTGTTATATTTAAATAAGTCAGTAGCATTCACCCAAGGTTAACAAGATTGAAACACTGTCACACTCAACTTTCTTTAAATATATAATCGCTCATAGATTTTTAGTAAATACAATAGCAAAACCAAAAGTAAAGCTAATTATAAAAATCACTCAAACTTAAACCAGCCCACCCTGAAAAAAAAAATTAAATGCTTTCTTTTACCAACAGGTAACTTGGGAAATGGTAACATTTATTTTCCATCTGCTCCTGAGGTTTTTCCATAAGTAATACTACCTAATCTTTCTGCAGCTCCTTTACAGTGCCATGCAATGCTCTGCTTCCCACAGCATGCCCTCAACTCTGCACCTTGCCCCTGTTTATCTACCTTATCAGCTCAGGAAGAAATTTCGGCAAAACTCTTCCTCTGGTCACCGATATCTCTGGGAACCGAACCCATTAAGATATTTCTGACCCCTGCTCATGCTATTTTAACTGTCTGTTGTACAGGAAGGAACTGATAAAAATAGGATTACAATGCCCTCACAGATGAACTAGCAGGAGGCTTGATTGTGATTGATGCCTGAATAAATATACAATAACAGGCCCTACATTTCAACACCGCTTTTGATAGAAGGCAAGAAGTGTCGGTTTTCACTGCCTGGACTGCAGGACTCCCT
>JAVJGJ010000002.1:25013985-25038622 GCA_035590215.1 Microhierax caerulescens
TGTT
Source organism: Microhierax caerulescens (assembly GCA_035590215.1). Lineage (NCBI taxonomy): Eukaryota > Metazoa > Chordata > Aves > Falconiformes > Falconidae > Microhierax > Microhierax caerulescens. The sequence continues at coordinate 25,013,990 of JAVJGJ010000002.1, forward strand.
GATTGTTCAAATTTTACGATAAGTTCTAATAATGGAAGTGTTACAGATCAGTTTGGGTGGGTTTTTTTTGTTTACATTCCACCAACTCTTACATTATTCTTTGTTACAAACACATCAGCAGAAACCTGTCTGGCTTGCTACCCACTGCAGAAAAATACACACTATCTTAAAGGATCCTCTGAATGTTACGGGGATAGATTTATCTTTAGAACGCTACGATAGAGTTTAAAAGTTAGCCCCCTGTCTGAGATCCGAGGTTGAATTTTAATCCTCGCATTTGAAAACGGGGCTGGTTCTCATCCCCCATGCACCTAGCGAGCAGCGGTGGTGCGACAGGCTCGGCCCGCAGCCACCCATTAGCTCTCTATCAACACGTAGTCACAAATGTCACTAACTTCAGCAATTTTCTGTAGGGCTGCAATTATTTTCCTCTTTCTATTTCCCCCATCCTACAGCTACACAATCAAGACGTAAAGACAAAGAAAGTGCAGCAGACACATCACTGATTTCATTGCCATTTAAGCCAACCCTTAGCAGCTCTGTGCCATGGACTGATGAGAAAAGCACATTAAGCACTTGCAACAGAACATCCAAGCAGGTCTGTTTTGCAGCCTGATTAATAGAAACAACCTCTAAGGACTAATCACAAGTCGAGCCCTGTTTTGTAGATTAATAGAACAAAGGCACAAGAGAATAGGGAAGGTTACAGGACTGGAATATAAATAAGAAAAAGGTGTACACTCTAGGTAGTTGGACTGCTAGTAATTATCAGCTAAAGGCACATCCTTACAGCGGGGTCTCGCTGCTCTGTGCTGAAGCGGCTCACTTCCAGATGGACGATCAGCCTCTGCATCTCTGAATATTTTATCTGTATCTTAACTCCAGAATTTATGAAACAACAAAATCCTTTGCTGAAACAAAACATACTTTCATCTCGCACTTTAGGCACCACTTAAATTTCTGGTGATACCAGATGATTATAAAATTTTCAGGAATTATACTTACTTTTCAGTTACACATGGACCAGCAAATAGAGTACTGGAATATAATGAACGACTGTTACTAAAAACACTGCTGCCACTACACTATGTTAGCAGATGCTAAGACCCAGCAGAGATCCCACACAGCCCATCCGACCCTGCGAGGAGGTGTGCTGCTCCTGCTGCGCCAACCTGGCCAGCAGAGTTTCCTGGCCCTGAGCATGATTCCACTGCATGTGGAAAAGGTGTTCAGCCAGAGAAGAGTCCTAACAAATAAATACCTTTGAACCAAAATGCAAGGTAACAGACCTTTTTTCATCACTTGGAGTTTGCTAACGTTCAACAACAATTAGAAGCTATGCATGAACTATGTGCAGTGTCTACGCAAACACCATACAGAAAATTATGAAACTTTTTTCACCTCTACTTCTCTGCTTTTGAAAGTGTTCAGTATGACTGGCTATAACAAAACATGGTGAAGATAATGGCAACACAAAATGCTGCGTCTGTGCCTGCTTCAGAGCTCAAGAACAACTGCCGGTACCACCCTTTGCCAGTGCTTTATTAAGCATGTGCAATCTGCTGTCCAAAATCCTGAACAAACTAAAAAAATGAAGGATGGATTTCAACCATGATGTGACAACAGGATATCTCTATCTATAGCAGATTAAACAGTATTTCCAGAGTGATTTATACTTGACTTCTTTACACATTTGCTAAGCTCTTCCAAAAGCTCTACCTCTTCCAATGCTCTACACGCAAGAACATAAGCAACGCATTCCTTAATCTTATAAATCTAGGAATTCAAATTAGGCAGTGGAAGACATTCTTCCTTGAAATGGTACTTTCCAGGTTTCACAACAAATACAAAACCTGTGTTATATTCACAAACAAAAGAGGGAGACAAACTTACTAAGAACTGGAAAAAAAAAATCAGGTACCCATAACCCTGGAGACTACAGTGTATTGGGGCATCCCGTATTAAAAATGGGAACACCTTACTTAGGACTACAGCTTTCACTCAGTTTGCCTTTCTCCTCCATTTCACTGCGGTGCAGGACATTGGAAGTGTCCCAAGCAGCCCAGATGGAACACCAAGAGAGGTGTTAAAAAGAACACCTTTCTTGCAGTTTCTTTTTATTACATTCCCAGTTTTGGAAACAAGATGCATTAAAATCTGTGCCAGGAAAAGGAGACTAAAAGATTCATCCTTCTTACATAAAGCTTTCTTATATAAAGTTTGAGGCGATACACAATCCGTAAGTATATTGCCAGGGTACGAACCCAGAAACCTTACTCAAGAGAGCAACACAGCAGCTGCAAATATCAGCTTTTGTCTGTAAAATACACTGATTCACACTGATACAGAAATCAGCTGGCTCTTTGAAGAACCAGACCACACAACTTTTGTGTTTGTCCTACCCAACCAGCAAACACTGCTGAATCATAAAACAAGTGAGAGCTCTCCAGAAGCAGAGGACAGACAGGTTGGCAGATCTGCAGGTACAATACTCAAGCACTTACAAAGTTATTTAATGCAAAATAAATATGACACACTTCTCAGATGGCTGTAAATCATCATGAGCTCATTTTCTAGGAAGCATCATTTCCTCTGTCAAAGTAGCCATAGGCACAGGGTTTCCAAGCATGACATGCATGTCAGTATGTAAGGCAAACCACCAGGCACATATACTGAAGGATACTGTGTTTAGCGTTTATCTAAAACGCTAAAGAAGAGGAACACAGAATGGAGTTATTAGGTGGCAAACCCTATTACTTTCTCCCAGGTACACTGCATGCACGCCATAAAACGATGTGCTTGTCTGTGCAAAAGTAACTGAGGAGATAGCAAGGCATCGCAGCTTGTGAGGCCAGCTGTACTTACTCAAGGGTGTATGCAACTCAGCCACGTCTATGGAGGCACAATGATAAGCTGTTGACATCTTCCTGCTTGTAAACCACTGCTTAAGCTTTCTCCCTGTGTGCACATACACAAACATAGCTCTCAGCCATATTAAGATTCTGAAATTTAACTAGCAGAGTCAGAAATGTCAGCAACTCTCATACTTTAGATGCATACAAACCGTAATACAGATGAGCACCTCAACATTTTAGAGGTGGTTATAAATACTCAGCGGTCTCATTCATTGTGAACTGAATCCATGAGTGTTGACCACTTCTGAAATAAGGTGCCAGATCTATTCTGCTGAACGGATTCTCATGAAAACCTGATGAATGTAGCTGTCACTCTTGACCTTTATGTCTATGCTCAGATTCACGATCAGTGTTCTCTTATTTGAAGTGCTTGTGCAATTTTTGCTTTATTTCATAGCCTCTGTGACTTACTTTAAGCATTTTGTACATGTCAGGGTAAAGTTAGCATTCTGATCAATAAGTATTAGATAAATATGACCCAAATCATCTTGAAGACAAGTCATGAGAAATCTTATTCTTGACTGGGAGCTTACAAAATCTAGTCACTTGCTACTTGACTTTTGTATTAAAACCAAATACAGTTTTTCAAACACAATTTCTCTTCCATTTCTGCTGCATTTTATCACCATCACATCCTGTGAGGTTTACCATCAGCTCTACCTGAAACAATGTAAATCCTTCCAAAATTGTTTCCTGTTTGCCCTGCATAGATGAACTATGAAGCAAACCACCTGTGGACTACACCTGTACAATACACAGGACAAGACCTACCTTCTCCCCCATCGCTCCCCTGCCTAACCCCAATCTCATTCATTTCACCACATCTTGTAAAGACACTTGAAAGTAATCCCTATTTTTCCAATTACAACTTAACTCAGCAAAGTTACTAATATGTGCATCTGCATGTAACTGATAATTATATATTTAATTAAAGCTTATTATGAACCTCCCTGAGTCAGTGAATCTACCCATGTCCCAGACTTGGCACATTTAGGTACCCTGTTGAAGCATGGAGGAGGTTGCTACATTTCTCCAGTGTGGGCTGATACCTGCACTGTGAAGTCTCATGTAGTCTTCATGACTCCTTCATGTAGCCCATGTAGTAGCATCTTCTCACCCAGGGTCACAACTCCTGACTTAGAAATGATTCATGCATCCAGTGTGTTTAAACCAACAGCACTGCCGAGAACAGCCCACAAAATGCACTGATGTGTTGTTTGGATCTAAATACCGTGCTGGAAACACACACACGTTCAGGCATGTTGGGCTGGATGGTCTTCACCCTTCCAGTGATACAGCCCTCATGCAGTCTGTCAACTGCTACTGCAAAGCCTTGTTGCCCCGCTTAGCTCCTCGCTGGAATCGTGGTTTCTCTGGCTCACCAGCCCCTCCGGGACCCTGAAGGTCCTCCTGCTCTGTGGTCCAGCAGCCAGATCCTGGTTTGCACTTGCCCACACATCCTCCAACAGCCTCTTCGTCTGTCACTCAGAGCATCCAGAGGCTCCCTAATTGTTCTTGCTTAGGGTATAGGGGCAATGAGGGAGGAAAGCAAGTAATGGGGCTTGAGGAGCACCACCCAGTGCAAAATCTGCTCTGATGTCAGCTCATCAAAGTTCAGGCCCCTCTCTTATCTCTCCATTCTCCTACTGTCAAGGTGGTTGTCCTCAAGCAAAGTAATTTTCCGGTTAACTTTAAAAGCATGGTATTTTCAGTTTTGTCTTTCTTCCCTTCTGTACCAGACCACCACAAAGAGGCATGGTGCACATACAGGTAGGAGAAAATGGAAAAGCAGGAGTCCTGAAGTGCAGAAGCCGCACAGAAGAATTTATGCAAGCAGGCATCAACACACAACACTGAGTGCAATCCCATAAGGAACAGCTTATCTCCACATTTGGCTTAACTCTCACTTTCCTTCCTCTTTCCCCAGATTCCACTCTTTCAGGCAGTCCAGACCCCCTCCCAAGGTGAAGTCTGTAGCAGCTGAGTTGGAAATTTCAGGCGTTTTATAGTATCCTAGTTAATCCCTATTCTTCCTAGCTCCTCACCAGGTGCAAATGCTTTCAGCCTGCTCAGTGCACACAAATGCCACGTTGACCACTGTGTTATCCCAGTGTTCAGCAGCACGAAAGAAAAAATATTGTTCCTGGGCAGCTGGCAAGGGAAAAAAACCACAAAACCAAAGCAAAACAGAAGCACAACCTGTGGGTTTTGTATGCACAACCTGTGTATCAAAATGACCTCACTGTTGGGCAAACCACGCCTCAACCTACAAACAGGAGACCACCACAAATAATTAGCCCCTCAACAGCACAGCTCACGCTCATTCTGGCTCTTTGCTTTTTTGCACAGCACCTGCTGAACTCCAGGAAAACGGAGCAGGAATTTGAGACATGGAGCAGATTCCCACAGTAATCTGCTTGGACTGCTCTGCAGGAACTCAAACCCCCGTTTCCACACTAGGAAAGATTCAGAAGAGTTAGGAGAGCTATCATTTTGTGTCTGTTTTAACTGGCTAGACTTCCACCCACAAACAGGCAAAGTTTGTGCGTTACACTAGTAATGAATACTCTAAAATTCTTATTCCTGATGAAGTCAAGCCTGAAGAAAAGGTTAAGATTTCATGATCTGCCCTAGTGCCAGGATGCAGAGCTTTCCAAAGAATCAGCTAGGACAGGTCAGCATCACAGTATTAAACATGACTTATGAGATAATATATTTAAAATTACAAACATTCCACTGGAAGAAAAAAAGAAATGGAAAAAGGAAAGAAAACAAAGAAAGCAAGCTTTTAAAAGTAAACAGGACTTTTTTTTTTTTTTTTTAACTTAGAAGTGGATCTGATATCAAGCAGACTGAAGAAAAATCAGTGACATTCCCAACAAGGCAAAAAATGTAAACAAACCGCTGCAATTCTAGACCGGGGGGAATACATTCCTGGATCCTAAAATGAGAGACCTGAAGGACAAATGCCAAGAAAAATGAAACAGAAGCCTGTACCTTTAAACACAACCATGCTACGGTGGCGGTGTGTTTGTTTAACACACAGACAGAAGACTTCAGTCTTTGCCAATATTTTTCTCAGTTGCTGACTTCCACTGCATAAACACCAGAATTTCTCTAAAAACTGGTACAACACCAACAGTCTTGTCCAGTCTCCCCCGGGGTTTCCTCACTACTAAATAGCAATGAAGAACTTTATTGCTGAGTTGTTCAGTTTCTATTCCTCCCTTTTTTTAGGCACAAGCTAATTGCCCACTAAGACTATGAAAATAAAAGAAATGAGATCCATTCGAACCCATCAGTATATCTGAATCCCATCATGTGAGTTGCCAATTGGTTTTCCAGTCCTCACGCTCAATATCTGCTGTTAATTTGCTTGCTATTTCAAGAACTTGAAGACTGTCAGCAAAATCCATGATGCATTACAAAACTTATAATTGAAAAGAAAAAAAAACAGCATCTGACGCTTTTCTGACAGGATAAACACAAAGTCTGAAAACATTGATCAGAACAAGGGAGAGGTACTAACTTAGAGTTACTCTTATTAAAATAGATTGCAAATGAAGCAGGGGGAAAAAACATTTACAGAAATAATTCCAAATTGAGTCAGAACCATTTGATGAAACCCCCAAAATTTACAACAGGCTAAAAAGGAAAAAAAAAGAAAAAAAAATTTGCACAAAACATTATTTTTAAAGGAGATGGTTGAACCTGTCTATACTTTCTTAAGGCTGCATTATCCATGCCAATTAAAATTTTGCTTCTGAAAAAGAGTTAAGGCACTTCCTCTAGAGTTACTAAAAAAAGCAAATGAAAGCCTTGGCTTCGCAGAGGTGAGCGATAGTGAGCCGTTTGTTCTTGACCTCTGGATCACCGTACAGATCAAATTCTTGGACATAGGAAAAACCCACTAGTATTCATTAAAAGCATCTGGGAGGCCAGCTTTGTGCTTCTGTTCTTGAGACCTGAACAAGCTACAACTTGACAAACGTGCAGGATATTGCTGAACAATGCTGCCGTTCCTGTCAGAAGGGAAGAGCTTTATTCCCAGCTTCATTCAGGATGAATTGATTTTCATCACAATGATGCAAATTGCAGATTTCAATCACTATTTAAATAATCAATTTTAATCTTTTACGTTTGTGCTTTTCAGTTATTTCCATAAAACTGATTCCATTAACCATTCAAACGCATTGCTTTATATTGAATTAGCTTTTCTATTAAACATCTTCGTCCCTCAAAAAAATTCATCTACCTATAGTTATCTAAACACATATATATGCTGAAGGTCTTGGATCTTTTCATTGTTAGATATGGCTGGATCATGTCTATATTTTAACAGCATAAAATAATGTAAATTATTGTTTATTAGATTTTATATTTATGGGCTGTGACATTTTTTGTGGATTTTTTTCTGGAGAACGGAATTTAAAATCCATAAATAAGTCTGTTGCCTTATTATTCCTGAAATTAACTACCATAGTTTTCTATGCACACAAGTTTAGCAGAATATTTTTTCCATTTCAACTACTCCCATCTTTCAAACAAACCAAAAAAGCTACCTGTAGAGCTGAACAGTGGAACAAAAAATCCCAGATAAAAATATTCTCCCTGAACAATTATTTCTGTCAAAATGTGGTTTAAACAAATTCTGGCTCCAGTTAACTGCAATTCTCTGGTGGTTTGAATGCTTTTAAAGCTCCATTAAAAAACAGACACTGCTAGAATATTTGTATTCAAACATCTATAGCATACTACAGTAAACTCAGTCCTTAGCATGGATGAAGAATCTCAAATATAATTTTTAAAACCCCCATATTTTACAATAACATTTGAATTTAAATAAAACTTATACATATTCAGCACCTGGAGCTCGAGTAAAAACAGACTTTCTCTCCTTACCCATCTACAGATACATCAGTATGAGTTATGCTTACGTATACGTCATAAAGGGAACTTCAAAATTAAAAAATTCCTATATCCATTACTGCTTGTGGTTTTTGTCCTGTTCAATAAGCATCCTCAATCTCAAAGTTCCAAAGGAGAAAATTTTTCCCTTAGAATCTTTAAGAGTTTTGACTGCACAAAGTATAAACTATCGATTATTATCCCACCAAACAAGCCAGGTTCACAGGATAAAATCAGAAGGATGAGAAAGGAGGGAAAAGTTTTTGTGGATTGTTATCTATACACCAAATGGAAAGTCTTCAGCCATTTTGCTCCTTCAAGGTACATCAAAGAATCTCCTATTTAAGGTGTGCAAATGTCAAGTTACATTTTCCTCCTCTGAAAATGAGCAAAGCTCCAAACGTGACTCATGTCCCACCCTTGCTCTTTTCTCTTTTAGGGGCTGATACTCTTGTTTTCAACTCCCCTCCAGCTAATGCCATTTAATACTCTCAGAATCATCAGGCTAAATTCAAATTTTCTGCTCCTTAGAGGCTGTTGATATGCACCACCGCATATTCCAATTGCAAATACACATGAATGCTCCCGTGTATTGTAAGTTATTTTCTACATACAAATTCTACTAAATTGTAAGTTAGGAGGCACTACTTGAATTCTCTTAGGTCTTTAGAAAGCTTTCAGATGTACCATGAGTAATAACATGTAATGAATATGGACTGATATTTCTTTTCTGTAGTTACACCGAGTTGGCAATTTACATTTTCTAAATAGATGACTTATAGCCAGTTTTCCCAGTATCCTGGCAATTACTTCTTAGAAACCCCTGACAGGCTGAAACCTCCAGAATCACAGCTGTTATTCTTGGTTTGATCCCTCTTTTTAAATTAAAACCAGTAGCTTTATCGGCAAATGAGAATTTTTTCCCTCTGGAAATACTTACAAAAATGCACATAAATTGAACATGCCAACTTATCTCATTTTAGGGTTGGAGCATCTTCTGGGTTAATGACCAGTGTTCCACTATTGTGACAGAACTAATTGGAGTAGGAAGGCCATAAATACATACAAAACCCCCACAAGTTCCCTTCCTTTGGGGTAATCTGAAGATTTATAGTAACAGAGCGAGATGTGATTGGAGGGGAAGGAGAAAAAATTTAAGAAGTGCTAACAGTCTTGTCTGATCACTCTGTCTCAGTTTCCAGGCACAGAACAGATTTGGAACAGATTTTTGTAGTATCTGATGTGACTTTTCCTTCCTCTCAAAGGCCAACTAAAATGCAGGAAGCTAGCTGAATTTTCACATTTTCCAGGAACTGTCATTATTTAAAAAGAAAGAAAAAAAAAAAAAAAAGAGTGGGGGGATGGGGGAAGAAAAGGCGACACTGCATCTCTATGCTCCGAACACAAACTAGCTGATCTAAAAAGCTCTACTCAAAAGGATAGCTTCATACATATGCCATTCACTTGTTATGGTTAAAACAACTCAGTTCCTTGATGCAGCATCCCTTAATATTTCAAAACAAACATCCTAAACCCATATGTATACCTACAAAATTAAAGAACTTCTAAATGTAGCTGGAGACAAGAGGGTAACAGATTGTCATTATGGATTCGGGAAGAAAAAAAGGGGGAAAAGATCAGTACATAGAAATGCAAAGGTATATCACACGGTTCTCCATTTCAGAACACCAAGCTTGTTCTTGCCCAGACTTGGATTCTACATTCTCCAGATCTCTCCAGCAGCTCCGTAGTAAGCAGAGTTCACATAAATCTGCCCCAAATAAATTTGAAAAGATGCCTACACTTCATATCATGGGATGCCTGCAGAATACAAGCCCTCTCAGTCCAAGGCATAGAAATGAAAGGCGGCGAACACAATCTCAGTCTTAGTAGCCAACCTTCCAGCCCACACGGCTGCTCGCCTTACAGCAAGTGTCAAATCCACCTCATGCTACCCAAGGCCTTAGGTGCCCTGTCTTCTTTTTGTGTTATAAGCTATTGCTAAAAAAGTTACTTTAAAATGTCTTTAAGAGATGACTCCTAACCTGAATTAAGATCATCTTTCCCAATTAGCTGATGCTGCAGGATTTAGAGTATTTAATTTTTTATTATTATTATTTTTTTTTTTTTTTAGCTGAGCAATGTCAGGCTGATTTAAACAACAAGCCAAAGGCTGACAAATTAAAAAAAAAAAATAAAATAGTAGCTTAAGTGAAGAATGTGAGACACAGAGCTAGACCACAATTTTGTAGCCAGCACTAATGGACACAACATGACCAAAGAAAAGCACTGTCAGAAGTGTCAATGTGTGTGGTGCTGCATGATTCACCAAGGCCAAGTGAAAAGTCAACAGAGATGAGATGAAGGGGAAAAATTCTAATATCTGTATAGGTTTGCCCAATTCTTTAGTTCAACCCTTGCCACTCCCCCTTCCTCTCCTACTTTCACCTTTAAAGCAAGCCTGGCGCCAAAAATCTCAGTTATAAGATTATAAATAAACCCTTCTTACAGGTGGGCATAAATTAGCATTTAACTACGTCAGCTGACAACTGAGAACACTAAGTAGCATAACGATTATCACCATCACTGAAGTTCAGGTTTCTGGTACAGCCTGAAAGGACCATGGCTGTTGTTAGCATAAGAATTTAAAACAAGTGCTGCTCAAGTCTCCACACAGAGAGATATCAGGCATCACAAACAACAAGTAGAAAAAACAAGGAAGAGTCTCCTTACTGCAAAACCGGACAGGAATGTTTCCTATGTAAGCTTGGCACAGGGGTGGAATGCGATCAAAACTGGCTTGCAATTTCATTATCACAACTTCACAAGCAAAAGCAAACAATGCCTAGAACTGATCGGAAATAATGCTTAAAGCACCTGCTGCCTTATACCTTGTGCTGTGTGCGTATTAAATGCTACCACACTAATCTATTAGCACAGCAGACACACGTACCTAAGCAGCACACAGTGTACCAAAGCTTCGTTAATACATACCAAGATGACACCACAGTTAATCCGCAAGCACGGAGTGGATATTGAACTCATAATTTTTTAAGTGCATTCAGCAGGCAGCATAGAAATAATTACAATTCCTTTTGTCTTATGTCACACACGTGGCTAAAAATAGCCTATTTATCAAAAAAAAAAAAAAAAGTGGCAATTGTTTTAGGGTGGTTTACAGCTAAGTTTGATACTGTTCTGCGGGGCAATACAACAAAGCAGCTTCATGCATTTTCAACAGGAAAGATTCCTGCTGCGGTTCAAGTAATAAACAGCAAAGAAAGTTTAAATTAAGACTTACCACGGGGCACCGTATATTCGGAATCCTTTAACTGTTACCTCTGAATCTTGTAAGTAAATACTATTTGTCAGGAGTGACTGAACATTGTCAAAGTCCTCTGGTTTCAATTTGGACACAGAGGGAAAGCGGTAGTAATCTTGTTTAACAAGGTCTGCCATGAATTCCTTATCAAATGTCAGTTCATGATTCCCAGCAATCACTATTTTATATTCATATGGTAGGTTTCCTGAAATAACAAAAAAGAGGACTTAATTAGCACATTTTCCTCCCACACCAGTGTTGCCGGCACAATAAGCAGACAGCTAGCAGCAACAGAATGAAATACCCAAGATCTGTGTGCATCTCCATGTTGAGCAGAAGTTATTACTGCTGCTTCTCTTCCACTGAATGAAACAATGTTAAAATGTAAAGTAACATGACACAAAGCAATGTCACAACCACATCTGTGTACTGCAGAGTTAAAGCGCCCTGGTAGGCACCAAACCAGCTCCAAAGGTGGCATAAACCACCATTGCTCCCTTGCTTTCAGCTGATGACAGCTGGTTTAAATTAGCATAAGATGTGAAGCTGAGTCCTACCACTTGGAATCACAGCATCATTTAAACTGGAAAAGACCTTTAAGATCACCAAGTCCAACCGTTAACCCAGCACTGCCAAGTCCACCACTAAACCATGTCCCCAGGCACCGCATCTACGCGGTTTTTGAACATGTCTAGAGATGGTGATTCCACCACATCCACTTGACCACCCTTTCAGTGAGGAATTTTTTTTCCTAATACCCAATCTAAATCTCCCCTGGTGCAACTCTACTTAATTGATGGGACTGGGCCAGAGTCAGCAGTCCTGAGTCCCAGCCCACGGAGGGGGCTGCAGGGAGATGCTGCTGGTGGCTGAGTGGGTGGGCAGAGCAGCGACTGCAGGATGCTTCAAATCTGTTGTGAGGGTACCAGGCATGGGACACTGAATTAGGCAAGTGGCATTTATTTCAGATCTAACCTGCTCTCCAAAGCTTCAGTTCATTTGCAATGGACTTTCACTTTATTCTTATTATTTATATATACATATACACACACTTATATACACATATATATGGTAGTAGCTCATTTCTGTAAGAAGTGTAGGTGTAAAAGAAACCATGAAACTCAGGCAAGTAAGACATAAGGTAGGAAAAAGGAAATGTGGCTAATTCATTTACTGTGAGGGTCAGAGACAAATACTACAGACTTGATTACCCCATTTGGGGCAACTATTCCCCCTGTTTGCAAGGAGGCATGGATCAGGCCCATGGAGCCAGATTTCTGGAGTTCAGAGACAGATTTTCAAGGACTCTAGTACCAACAATTAGTGCCAGATCTTCCAAATAAGTATATTGGGTGTTGAGCTCTCTTAAAAATATGGTCCCGCAATGCAGTGTCTTCACAGAAGTGAGGTTCTTTTACAAAATCTGTCCCACTATGACTTGCCAAAAATCACATGTAAGTTTGCATCAAAGCTGACTTCTACTGCCTTCACCATAAGCCTGATTTCCTACTCTTATACCACATCACTCACTTTGGTCTTTATTCCTAATAATCATTTAGAATAGGTTGGTTTTGATTTTGTGGGTTTGGTTGTTGGGTTTTTTTCCATAAAGGCAACAGAATGAAAGTGGAAATCTATGGGTCCATCTCCAGTTCTGGTCCTCCTGATATCTTTCCTGAGGAACACAGAATCAGGTGCTATATACTTCTCATGAATAAAGCTCTCCTGAACAGATGTGGCTTGGCTAGTTTAAAACCTCTTTCAGCTTTCAAAACTGTTTGGGTTTGTGGTTTATTTTTTTAAAGTCAGTTTCAAAGTGAAGCTGAGAATATTTACAAAAATAGCTTTCCCCTAAATCAGTCTTATGAGGAACCAGTCAAACCCCTCTGCTTCTCAAAATTTACAGCACAGAACAGGAATTACAGAAGACACTTATACAAACATCATCTTTGCAAAATTAGTTAATTCTGGACAGAAAACCAAAAAGCCACAAATCTCTTGGGAAAAAAAAAACAACAAGCAGGTATCTTCATAGGCACCTCACATCTGAACAAAATGCAGATCATACATATTCATAACTCTCTGTGGTGCTGCATTAGATTAAAAGCTGAGGAAGATGCAATAAATGCTCCTCTGCAGTTTATGCCTCACTCTTTTCCCTCTTCCCTCATCTCTGCTACATGCTGCTCAGCAATTCATTTTTATTTAAAAACTCAATGTGGCAGGTACCTACAATTCCTGCTCTCTGTGACCCCTGGGCACAAGGTAAAATTGCTATTTTCTCCTCTCTCAGGAAATGTAAAAGATACCACTGGCATGAAATTTGACACGCTTGTCATAACTATCAATCCCCCAAAACAAGCTAGATGTGATAAGATTCTTGGAGAAGTAGGATGGAGAAGTTAAATTCAGGTTTCTGCCAAGTTTATCAACATTTGCCAGTTTTAGCAGAGAAAACTTTTCATCTTATTGGATAAGTGTCCAAGTTTTACACTTCCTTCCATTTATTTTGATAGACTTGAAAATCAGTGCATTTTGTATGACATTATGTCCAATTAAGCCTAGAATATTTTTGCTTGAAGTCAATGGTTTTTTATCTTGACACCTTGAAAAAGAGGGCTCACTTTGAAGGCACACGGGACGTGAAAAGACAAACCCATGGTGGCAGCAGTGATTATTAAAACATAGAAATGTAAAATTATACATGTTACCGAAGCACCTGACATCAGTAAGGAAAACCAAACAGTATTTACTGCAGTTGGTGACAAGACAGCTGTTGATGTTCTTAGGACTAACAAGAGGTTGTTTGGTCAGTTAAGAGCCAGAAAGGCACCAGGGAGCCGGGGGGCTCTGGGAGAGAAGAGCTTCCCCCTGGTGCCACTGGGGAGGTTCAGGACACGGCCCCACCAGTGAAACTTAAGGACCAAGAAAGACCAGGACTGAGAAATAAGACAAAAGAGGCATCAGAGAAAAGCCCCATGGGGACCCAAGTCCACCAGCACCTACCCATGAGCTCCAGCTGTGTGACACCGTGCACCCAGAACCTACCAACTGGTGCAGGGGCAGGGATGCTGTGGATGCACGGCTGCTGACCTGCGCCCCCCACCCAACGACCACACGAGATGTGCTTCACTCCATTTCAGCACATACTTTTAATATTTACCACAGAATGAGTGCCAAGGCCTGACCTGGCTCCCCACCTAGCTCCCCGACTTCAAAACCAGTCACATTTCGCTCTCCTCTCCTTGGAGTTGGCGATGAGCAACACCACTCATCAAAATGCAAACGCATCAAAAGCCAGGCACAAGCGAAGGGGAGCAGCAAGAGGAAGTCTCATCCATTTCTTTCCCCTTCCCCCAGGAAAGACTATATAGCACTAATCACAGTAATAAATTACCTGCAATCAGATTAGCTATTTATTCATCGCATTCAGTTTTTCCCTTCCTGAAAGGCCCTGTGGCAGTACAAAACATTCATTCTCTCTGATACAATTTATGAAATATTTTGGCGTGTTCTCTTTCGGCAGTCCTGCCCTTTATCTACAATCTGCTGACCTTCTGTGTTTAATGTGGAAGGATAAACAGTCACACACAAAACTATCCTACTCCACGGTATTTTAGTTTCATCTTGACCAGATTAATCTCTGCCTATCTACATCCATGCTGTCTGCACAGAGAGAAACGCTGCAGCACAATACACAGGTTGAAAGGCATTTCCTCATTTTCCTTCACTAAATTTTTATTAGCTACATTTGGTCTTTATTAGTCTAATTTCCTAACTACTAAATTTTCCATCATGCATCAGTAATATTATTCATTCTAATTTATACCGTGAGTCTGGAAAACAGAAGAATCTCTTCCCAAGCAGGAAAAGAGTTTGATCTGTTTGTTGGGACGAGCACTTCAGAAATCCCAATTGTCAACTCCCAAGGCAATAACTGAGTTTATATTAAAAATACTTAACTGTTTAACAGGTGAGATCAATATGCGAAGATTACAGCTACTAAAAATGATGAGGGCAACAACCCTGTTAGTAGAGTCATGTATACTGGAGTATTTTAAATACCATGTATTTATGGGTATATACACACACAGGGTGCGTGTGTGCGTGTGCATATGTACCTTCAAAATATATTTATGTTATTTTGGCTAAGATGTTTTTCAACACATGCCCTCAACAGTAGAAGCAAAGGCACAATGTAATAATTGATGAAGAAAATATTGCAATTAGACAATTTGTTCTCCTCTGGAAGACAAAAGGTCAGTATCACTCTTACTCAAATAAAAGCAAAGATAGCTAACTGTGAATAACTTGTAAAAATGTAATTTTTTACAGTGAATACATTAACCTGGGAGTCTCAGAAGATTTCTGTGACTTCTCCTTTTAACAAGTCAACCCTCAAGCTATAGTCCCACCCACTTTCATCCCCCAAGGGTTCATCCTCACTCCTGTGCCATCACGCCTCTGCCACCACAAGGATTCAGTGGCTGCAGAGCACAGCAGATCAGGAAACTGATGCAGCTGAAAACTGATGTAGCAAAAAAAGAATGAGGCCGTAAGGCAGGACTTTTGCTGGCTGCAACCCCGTACATCACTTTAAAGTGTTAGCGAACCAACAGACTGACTTTAAATACACCTATTACACGGGACAAGGGGGGAAGCTGAGGAGAGGGCAGGGACGCAGGGCATTGGGTTTTTTTAAGCTATGTATTCAGGTGTTCCAGTAGGTTTTTTTAAGTTCAGCTCAAGTAGGTGATCCTAGGAGTCCTTAATCTATTGAACAACCATTCCATTTTAATGCCATGCTTCGTATGAGTACAATTTAGTCACACAACCCAAGTTCTGTAGAGCTGCCAGACTTGAAAAGGAGTCTGACTGGCAATGAATGTTAACTGCTGAGTCCCTACAAAAATAGAAAATTACATGGGTTTTTTTTTTGACTGCTCTTACCTACAAAACCCACAGGGAAGTAGGGAAATAAGCAATAATGTGATACTAGTTGGCTATAAAGTGGTAGAAACCTGCATTTATACACCAGTGCTATGCAAGTGCTTTTGATGTGAAGCTCTGAATATGCATACGCATGCATTAACTATTCAAACCACACAACACTTCCATGAAATGCAAAGTGTTTTCATGCCCATTTCATAGCCTCACAGACCCTTTGGCCATATGTTAAGAAATGGGCTGAGAAACCTTGAAGTACAAATCTTGGTCCCTTCAAAAAGAGAGAAATTTGTACAAATGAATCGTCTTGAATTTACGGTATATCACACACACTTCAAAAGTGTGGTCATGGGGCATTCACCTATAACCAACCACATACACATCCAGAGATAAACTCTGAAGAAGCAGATTTTGTGTCATTTCCATGGGCTTTCTGTGCCCCCCACAGCACAGGTTGCTATCAGATGTGTGGCCACAGCTGCCCACTCGCCCATGGGCAGCAGGCGAGGGCAACCAGCACAACCTGCAACTGGTCTGCAGTGCTCTAACTCTTCACACTGGTTTCTCATGGAAAGCCCACTGCATCTCAGGGCCACGGTTTCTCTCTTTTCCTGGCATTTACAGCACAATCGTAACACAAAGACCCCCTTCAGCTTTTTAAAACAAAGACAGAACATTTCAAAGGCACTGATTTCTCCTCTGGCAGAAACAAACGAGTTAGTACAACGTAAGTACAGTTGCACAGGCTCCAGCTTTCCAATGATAAGCTGGACTTCTCTCACCAACAATCAACTTCAGGCACCAAGATCCAAAATTGGGTAGGAAAAAACAGTTTTCTAGAATGAGAACTGACTGTGAAAATATTCCTACTGTTTTAACCAAACAGCCTTTACAAGAAGTCCCCAACCGAATATCTGAAACTGATATCAACCAACACACTGGCTGAAAATGTGACTCATTAATTTCTATGTATTTTACCTCTGTGTCTGTAGAAATCTACAGAATGAAATAATCAAAAACAAAAAAGCAGGCAAATAAAAGACAGAACATGCACAAAACCAGAACATGCTTCTCAAGAAGTACAAAGAACTGAAGTACAAGATCTCTCAAAATTTTCTTGATGAAAACTATTCCACCAGCTTTTTAAACTATCATCAGTTCAGATGCCTTCCCCACCCCCACCCCCCACCCGCAAAAGAATAAAGAAGATTTTTGAGAGGAAAAAATAAAGGCATAACACACATGGGCAACAGCAAGATGAGTAGATGAATGGAAGTTTAACTGTTTTGCCTTTATGCAAAGAAAACATCAGACCACAGCAAAGGGAGAAGCAAAGGCTGAGATCCTTGAATTCCTGCGATAAATCTAATGCTTGTACATTAAAGCTCCCCTTTGTTGAAAACGCTGTTAGACACAACAAAACAGAAATGTTAGGTAAGTGCAAGCTCTGCCTCTGACCTTTCACTCTGTAACCGTCAGGCTTCATTAATTTTCACAAGGCCTGACAGCTCTAGCGTTAATACTCACACTTGCGGATCGAGCCACACAGCAGGTTCAGACTGCTACCTTCTCCTCTGAAACTCATGCATTACGGTTTCTTCCATGCTGGCAATGGAAAACCAAGTCTAAGAAACATTAAACACAAAAAACTACGTTACAATAATGCCAAGGTCGAGTCATAAACCCATGAAAGCAAGGAAGTACTGAGTGACTCTTGCCTCAGCACCTGTAACTCAGCAATGCAGTGCCAAGGTACTGCAGCAAACAGGGTCCCAGTGACTGCAGATATAGTGCCACTGGACCTGTAATGGGCATCTGGGAGAAGTCTGACGCTGCAGAGTCAGTGGTACCTAATACCAAGCGCTTCCACTCCTCCTCTCTCCCATAGGTAAACGTAGCAAATTTTGCACAACATCACCAAGAGCAGCAAGAACCCTGCACCGCAGGACCGCGTCAGTGAAGGGTCTGATCGCGCGATGCTCTGACATCCATAACAATTCCTTGCTTTTATGTATTTATGTCTCAACCGTAACATTATTCTAATGTAACTGTTTGTGATTAATATCCTTCTCCTCTCTGTTAAAAGGAAAAACGTGGCACAACAACCTTTTGTTTCACTTCAGTGTTCCACACCTTCCTTAGCGTTACCCTGACATGACTTGTGTTGGGTTTTGATCTCAGAGTTGTTTTGAATTTCACTGGGCTACTGTTACTAAAACATTTCTTTGAAACCTGGAAAGTACCAATTAATACATGACATTTATTTGTTTTGAAACAGACTGAATCTGAAGTTTTTGTTTAGCCTAACCTCAAAACCAAAAATCCTCCACTTTTTGCAGCTCACAGACCTTGCCAAAGTGAGGTGTAAAAAGTCCCCCAAAATGACTTTAAAATTATGAAATCTGACACAGAAGCAGCACAGATTGCTTCCTAGTTCCCGGAAAAGCAGGCTTGTAATTATGTAACCGAAAAAATGGAGCTTTCAAGAGGCAAAAAAGAAAAGCAAAAAAAAACCAAAACCACATAACTTAATATCAAAAAAGCTGACCGCTATGAAGTTTCCCTTTAAATTTAGCAAATTCTGAAAACAACACCCTCCCTGGAAATGGCAATAGCTCTTATCTTCCCTTTCACTTTTAAAAATGCTTCTTGCACAAATGGTAGTTCCTGCTACTCCTCGCTTTCCCACAGTAAAGCTGTAAGTAAAGCACTACCACGGCTGCACTGGTGCTACAGGTGCACGTCCAAAGAGATCCTGTAAGCGAAACAGCGTTCACTTGGGCATATCTGCAAGGTCTTCAGGCAAGAACATCTTGTGCCAGGCAGAGCTGAATGAAGGGTGTTCCCCTAAGCAGAATTACCGCATGTTTACGTTTATAATGAGATTTGCACCCAACCCCCTGTAGTTTAAGGTCTGTAGTGCACGTATACTCCCCTGGAGAAATACGTTATACCTTGTCCAACAAGATTTTACATTTTCTCTTGCAATCAAGATCTTAATGTAGCAGGGCTGACAAGTTTTAGACCAGTTTCAGCTCGGTGTGGTTTTGAATGGCTCAGATCTTGAACTCTGAGTACCAAGGCTGAGAACAGGTACATAAAACTCTGCCTTCACAGTGCCAGTGGGGCTAAGCAAAAATGTTCTCCTTGAACTTGATTAAGACTAAATTGAAAAGGAACATTTTTGGTTACTATTACATTAGGCTAAAATACAGAAATGAACCCTAATACTATCCAAATCTAATAAGAAAAAGCCATCTCTATTTCAAAATTTTCAAAGCTTTCTCTATAAATGCATCACAGATCAATTTACATGGTACTTTTGCCAATAAGCAAAACGAGATCACAGGTTCCAATTGGCTTAACTCATATTGGAAAGTGCAAAAGCAAATGCTAGAAAATGCAATTACTGCAAACAAACTTCATTTTCTCCACTCAAGAGGGAATTTCAGGGAACATTTTATTGCCCTCAAATAATATTTCTAAAGGCATCAATACACAATTCTATTTTCTTTTCGGAGTCCCCCCACACTATATAACCTAATCCTCTATAAAGAAACTCACCAGATTTTGAAATAATATATTGGTTGTTGATATTACCTTGTGCACGCACATATTGTATCAATTTAAATGATTTTTCTCCATGAATCTTAAGAATATAAAACCCAACAGTCACTGTCTGACACAAACAGATCTGGACCTACTTCCCATAACATACCCTTTGTCTCTGTAATTTACAATTCCAATTAAGTCTTTTTTTCCTAAAATAAATGAAGAAAAGCCATCAAAAAGGAGGTCATCTTGAGAAACAATTATACAGAAAGTAATTAAGCTAATCATAATTATCACAGACAATGTCTTGGTATTTTCATGTACATGTATATTTTCACACTACAAAAGACCAGGGAATGCTAAGGACAAGATCTTCTAGACAAAGTACAATTTTTATTTAAAAGAGAGACAAGTCTGGATATCAATTCCTCACTACTTACTGAAGGAAAACTTATGGAAGGAAATGGGAACTATGAATGCAGGTTTAGATTACTATGCCCCAGATTTAGATTCTGCCCCAAATTTTTCTGCCTTATTGACAGGGACCTTTATGTATGCAGCAGAACCTTCTTTTCTGTGCACAAGATTGAAACGCACACCCCTATCAGGACACTTCCAACGTCTACTACCAATTTTAATATAAAAAAAATCAAGAGAAACACATATAACCGCCAGAAACATCGTCCCGATTCCATCCTACTCTGAACTTGTCCCCATAATCTGTTTTCTGATTTTTAAATGAAAGGCTTTGAGACTTACAAATACACACAGCAGCAGGCATATACCTCCCTCTGCCACACAGCCTGGTAAAGCCTAGTCAATATTTCTAAAAAAATCCCTCCGAATGCATCCTTTTTTTCCTGCATCCCAGGAAGGTGGTCAGAGCATCTTATGAGACAAAAAAAAAATCTCAAATACATAAAACAAGAAACTGCTGATAACTATTGTAATTTTCTTTCTATAATACAGTAGATTTTATGTAACTTCTCAATTTTTATACATGGAGCTGAAATCCTTCCATTCAAAACTATGGATTTTTGAGCACACTGCTGGTAAACCACTAAACATACTGGGGCTCAGACTTACCTGACTACCAATACTAATGTAACACGGATAAATTCCCATAACGGTAAGGGAAAAAATAATAAGCAGAGGCAGCAAGAACAATTGCATGGAAAATAAAGTGAAAGGAAAATGAAGAAGTAAGATTAAACATTTTTAAAATATCCCAAAGGTTTTAAAACCATGTACTGCTGCCTAAAAGCAGGACAACAGCTTTTTAATAACTCTGAGAATGTAACATTCTCCGGCATGCTAAAGCAATTAGCTGCTCTTGAAATTTCACCCTGTGATCATGTTTGGTGCTTCTACTTGTAAATATTTAAGTATGAGAAGCAAGTCTGATATTCAAAGGTGGTTTTAAACATATCTTTGGATTGTGGTGCTGGTGTTTCTTGGGAATTGCTTCTTCCTTTTCACAGTTGGAAAAGGAGAAATCCAAAACCTGAACTAAATTCCCCTTCTAGAAGCAGCCCAATATCCATCTGACAGCACTATGTATTGTATCTCAGAGCTACCCCCACAGTCCTTTCCTGAAATTCTTAAAGAGAATAAAAAAATAAAGTACACAGAGAATGCAAACAGAAATTACAGTCAACTAGAAGTATTCAGGCAGGCCTTTATGAACTTCCAGTATTATTTTCCTAATGCCACATTTGAATTTATTATTCTAAATAAACCTAAACATTCCATTATAGTCTTTCAAGATGAACTTGGATACCAGGAATATCCTGAGCCATGTAAGGAAATTCCTTTTAATAACCCAGCCCACAGAGGTTTCTTTGCTACTAAAGGAGACAACCAAATTGCCCCAGCTGTATCATGTTATTACAAGGAACTGAATTCCTCTTATGCAGTGTTTGAGGGGTTTTTTCCTAGCCATTTAGAATTGCCTGAGCAGAACGGCACATAGCCTCAAATTCCTTCCTTATATATTTAAGCACATATAGCAATCCCGAACACTTAAAAAAAAAAAAAAACCAGAAGGAAACCTTCAGCCTGATAAAGGTCTAGAGGGATAATGATGGAAAATGGTGTCAGTGATTTCTGAATTCCAAATCTCACTCCTGCTACTATTTCTTGCCACCTCCCCTCTTCTCCTGGCTTTGCAGAATTTCAATTACCAAATTATGTTACAGCATCAGGACCTCACAACAGACAGTTCAGACTGAATTTTCTTTAAAAACCCAAGGCGCTGCTCTTTGGATTCCAGTGGACAAATCTATGTGCTGAAATGCCTCCTAATTGTCCTTCCAAAGAAGGAAGATCAGATCAGTGAAAAATACCGTGTGTAAAGTAAACTCTGTTCTGCAATATAGAGTTTGCATGCTTTATTTGTGATGGAATTCAGGTGAAACTCTTACCTTTCCTATCCCTGTTACAAGTACATTGGCCCTCTGCTGCACTCGTCTCTGCTTCTTAATAAGGATAATAGTAAGAACCTAATGTACTAAGGCAGTGAAATGTTTTTGAATCAAGTTAAATGGATTTGAAAGACTTATGGCACTTGTATCCATGCACCTGAATTTACAGTAGCATTTTCACAAGGCGCTGCAAAATCTGTATGATGCAGAGTCTGTACTTTTTTTGCATACAGAAGTACACTGAGGATTTTGGTACATAAATAAGTATTCCTCTGCAATGTGAGACATTATCATCCAGTGTTAGGGCATGCAGCACTCCCTATTTTTTTACCTAGTGTGCTTACTGCAGAGTAGGGTCTCTCTTGACATATCCATTTTAGCCATCATTTCTAGACTTCAAAAAAAAAGAAATGAAAAAACTGCTGTCAAAAGGCATGATATGCAGGCCTCAAGTTTTGCTGAATAAAGCAACAACTCTAGTTAATCAGAGCTGGTCATTAAGACCAAGCACTAAGAGAACAGTTATTTCAGTCACTTACACCAAGGTAACAATTTATTTCTTATTTATCCTCCTTTCTGCTAAGGTTTTGCCCTTTCACCTCAGAGGCAAGCATCATTGTTTTTACAGCTGGATTCATGGAAGCATTTGTTTATGAACGGCTATATTGCTTCCACTATAACTGTACACTCTCTAGTAACTCACCCAAACACCAGGACCCACTGTAACACAGCTAACCAGAGCTGTCAGTCACCAGACCACCAGATCCATGGCTCTTCCTTCCCTGTCCCCAGGGGCAGTGCCACAGCAGGGCAGCCCCTCAGCCATTCCGGCTCCAAAATTCCACAATTCCCTCCCCGCCTGCCACACGCCAGCCAACGGCACAGAACGAGAATTTACAACCAGGAGAATGCAAAATGGCGAATGGCTTTCGCTCCAGAGCTACTCTGGGAATTGCCTCGCCTGGGGTTTTATGAGAGGATGTTACTCCGGGGCCTTTACCCTCAGCACCAGAAATATGGCTACAGCTACGTTGTTTTACTCCCAGCAACCACTGAAGCTTGAAGCAGGGACAGAGCAGAGCAGAAGCAACAAACTACTTCCTCACAACACTCGGGAGACATCTCCTGCATTAAAAAAAAAAAAAAAAGCGGGAAATTTCATGGTTGCCTTGCAGCTTCCCTGCTCACCCCTCAGCAGCGAAGGCCAATGCCAAACACTGCTCAGGGAGCAGGGGCCTGGAGAGTAAGGCCCGGGGGAGGGCAGCTCAGGTAAAAGTAAAGAAGTACAGCTCATTTTTTATCATTTGCAGCTCCATTTTAAACTAAAACCCTCCGTGTCAGCTGATTACACTAAAAAATTTAATGGCAACATTCAGGGGAAAAGGAGCAATTGCACTCCCATACCCAGCCTGGCCTGTAATACTAAAGCTTCTGGTTCATTAGAAAAGATGTACATAATTCTGAGGTCTTTAAGGTTCACTTATCAACAGTTACAGGAAATTCAAAGCGCAGAGTGTTCCCGAGCTCTCATTTCTTAATTTTACTACCTTGGGAAGGAATGAAGCTCTGGGAAAAGCAGGTGAACCTCCACTACTTTACGTCCCTGCACTCTCATTTGTCTCCCTCTTCTTTGTAGCCTCCGTCCCTCCCCCAGTTTGATGTTATTTTGTTCTCTTCTGTGTTGGCTTTGCATCTTCATGCTTCTCTCCCTACATTGCTATCCCCTGTTGTGCAGCTTTGTTCCTCCTCTGCTAAACGTACCATCAATAGCGAGCACGGGTTTGGGAGCCGTCACCTCACAGCTGGTGTGCGGGATGAGAGGAGAGCAGCCCAGCTCAGTGAAGTGCGGTGCTGCAGTGCCCTGAGCCTCGCAGCCATCGCAGTAATGGGGAACGCCACTCCCAAAGCCGGGAAGGGCCACCACGTGCCAGCACCCAGCACTGAGACCAGCCCAGTGCCATGTGACGTGGCAGTGCACTGGGTCCTCCAGCCCTGTGCTGGGCTTTACCCAGAGGTGCTGCTGCCCGTGGATCTGGTAACCCACCTGACGGAGCAAGCACCATCACCCACACTGTCCTGCACAGGGTGACAAAGCAGGACAAAGAAAACACAGATTCCTTTAGCTCTGGGAGAAGAGGTTTCTCTTCTTTTCCTCCTCACCAGTGGTACCAAAGTGCCTACAAATATAACACCTGTCCTCTGAAATCAATATACTCCCTAAAGACAGTCAATGAAGATTTCAAGCTCTTCTAACAGGCATGACGGGAGTGGATGGGAGAGGTGGAGTTGCACAGGGTCTTTCTTTCACAGCCCTTTTGTGACAAGACATTGTGTCCCCATACATAAAATGCATGCAGAATTTGTCCGAGCTCAAGTACTTGGCTTCAGCCCACTGCAACAACAGGGTTAATTAAGCTACACAAGCTGCTTATAGCCAGCAAAAAGCAACAATCTTTGTGGGTTTTTTTGTTTTGTTTTGTTTTGGTTTTTTGTTCCCTCAAATCTCTCATAAGGGAAGTGTACTTTGAAAATGCCTCAAGCTGAACCTCTCAGTCTTCCTTGGATA
>JAVJGJ010000002.1:25038722-25054136 GCA_035590215.1 Microhierax caerulescens
TTTTTTTTTTGTTTTGTTTTTTTTTTTTTTTTTTTTTTTTTAACAAAAGAGTCAGTAATTCTTGGAACATTTATTAACCCCCTAGTACAGGCAATTACTGTAAGATAAAGGTCTGCCAGTCTTGCATTAACATAAACTGCTGCATGTTGCTGTTCTACAGCATAGTAATGTCCACAACAGTGTGAATAAATGCTAACATTTGAGTTTTAAGCTTGATTCAACCCCCCCAATCTCACATTTTTAGCAGATTTTCACTCTCAGTGGCTGTTTGGCCACAAAAAAATTACCATTTTACACAAGCCAGAAAAAAATGCAGGATGGCTTTTCACAGAGATACTGTTTTGTAGCTCAGTTCAAGGTAATCTCACACATTTCTGAACATGCAGAACTGAAAAGTGGAAGGGGGGTGGGAAGCACAAAACCCAAAGATCATTTCTGCTCTCCGCTAGGTTCTGTAGTCACATACAACATAAAAAAACCCAGCACAGATTTAAAAAAAAAAAGGCTTTTTAATAGACAGGACACTGCCAACCAGCTTTAAATTGAATTACACAGCCTGCTAATCTTTATGATGAAATAAAATTTCTTTGAACACTACACATTATACTAAAATCTGCAGTGCTTTCTCCCCCCAGCCCCAACCTCTCTGCTCAAAGCGACTCCTCTACCCTGAAACCATTGTTCTTTCTAAGCAGGAATGTCATGTTCTACTAACAGAAAGACTTCTTATTTTAATTAGATATTGTTAATATGGTGTGCGTGATAGGAAAATTTAGGAAAAAGATTTTCGCACTTTGTAGTTTTAATGCAACATTAAATATGTATGTGGCAAAATAAATCAACGGTGTACAAAGAACACGTACTTTGACTGCTTTCCATTGAAATCATTCTCGTATTATGACACATGGCTGCAGCAGCGATGCTGGAGGAAGAATCTGATAACAATGTCTATAAAACTTTATATTTGGGTGGCATTACTTACTTCATGACTGGTCAATACAGCAACCATAAATCTCTGTTCTGTTTTAAAGTGTATTTGCGGGAAAGGGGGAATTGAAAGGAAGAATCATTTTGGTTATTTTATAAATTTGTATTGGTTATGGTTTCTTATTTGAAACCTGACCATCGCCCTCTTTTAAGACAACGGAAGTCCAGGGAAGCAGATCCAAGAAATGACTGAGCAATTCTTGTGATTCAAAGTCCCGTCCAGTAATTGTGCAATACTTTCCATGCTCAATAGCTCCTTTCTTTCACTGAGAATTACTAAATGAGTATGTTAAGTTTAAACATATAAAGAGACGCTTAATCCAGAACATTATTCTCTTTGAAAGCACATTTCACCTGAGCCAAGTTTTTTAATGGCTGTCAAATCACACCTTAATGTTTGGTTTGACTGACCATGGCAGGTAGTATACAACTTGCATAATGGATTTTACACTGCATCTCTAGCTAAAAGTTAGTCATTACAGTTTAAAAAAAAACCAAAAACCAACAAACAAAACAATTCAAAGTTTCTCTGTATACCGTTAACATAGTAAAAACAGTTCCTTGTGAAATTTCTTTATGAAAAGTTGCCAGGAATAACAAGAGCAAAACAAGAAACAGCTGATCAGATATGAATAAACTGCTCCTCACACACGTATTTCACTTTAGTCTGTGGAAATTCTACTATCTTGACATTCATTTCCATACAATTTCTGCTGGTTTACCTTTCAAGTTGTACTTCTAGGGTTCTCTTTTCTACAAAGCATCTAGTATCTGACTCAGAGGATAAGTATGAAGCAGCAGCTATTACAACCATAGATCAAAAGTAGCATTTTGCATTTTTTTTTTTCACTCTTGTTTTCACATTTCACTGTAGATTGCTACATCAAGAAAACACTGTTCAGCTTATTACCAAAAATCCACATGGCTGTATTTTCCCATTATTTCATAAATACAATGAAAATGTAACATTCAAACTATTTTTCTATTCCTCTGAGGGAAAAAAAAACAACCCTAAAATTAGTTTTAACGTATCTAAAAAAGCTGTATACAAATAAAAGCTGAGCACTGATGATTAATTTAGTCTAAGCCATATGGGAATTTAAAACCAAGTACAAATGAGATTTTAACTGTGACATTAACCACAGTTCAACTTAGAACAAAAGCAAAAGGAGCTATTCTTAAGTAGTGATACTGCAATAAAACCTGAATAAACTTGGTAGAAACTTTTTAAAACTTTTCAATAAAGACAGAGTGAGATACATAACCCAGATAACTAAATATATGTATTAAAAAAAGCACCAAAGCAAGAAAATTTGAAGACTCTAGATTTCATCTTATAAATTTTTTTTTTGTGGGGAGGGTGTTAGATGAAATTGCATCAATGTGTTCCAAATTAATAATACTCAGCATCTAGAATTAATAAGAAAGCTGACACAGAATAAAACTGTGCACAGGCTTGCCAGTGGCACCTTCAGGACTCCGTTAATTCTCCAGGTCAGAGCACCTCTGAAACAGGCAGCCAACATGGTGTGGATCCTGCAAATCACACGGAATTCCTAATGGTATCAGAAGGATAACAGAACGCCAACATCAACAGAAGAGGCAACTGCCTTCAGCAGCCAGCTCAACCTCTTACTAAAGTACGTGTATCCCGTCCCAGTGTCTGAAGCCTGAAGAAGCGTCTCACTAGAGCCACTCACAGCAGACATAGCTGTTTTCAAAATTAGACTAATAGATTTTCCTGGGAGTTGCTTCCCTCTCTCCCAGAACAGCTGTGCAAAACCCATACACACTTACAGGATTAAAGCTACCTCAGCATTTTCCTGCGCTCGCAATGAATGTGTTTTTTTCTCAAGTGCTAAGACTTTTGTTCATCAAAATGGTATTTCATGTTTAGTCAATTATTCATTCTAGCTATAACAAGTAGAGCAATATAGGGTTCAAAATATGCTCCAGATGGTAAAAACACAAATCAGAAATAAATCAATTTATAAAAATAGGAAGAGATTTGGTTTTATTGCCATAATTTTACTTTAAAATATTCATAAGCTTCCTTCTGGTTCTAAATTAGTTCAGAGTACTCTAAGCTCTCTGAATTTGGAGAAATTTGGAGATTACTGCTTTGTTTTTATAAAAAAGCATCCTGTCAGATGCTAAAATGATTCATATCAGAAATATACTCTCACAGAGCAAAAGTTCCCCAAAAAATTCTTCACCACAATGAAAGAGTTTTCAGTGTACCTTAGCAAAAGGAACACACTCACACAAAACAATAAATGAAATATACGAAGAGAATAGAAGGGTAGATAAAATGAGAGAATAACTGAGCCAGCCCAGAGAGACAGAAAGGATACAAGAGGAATGTGAACCTGAATTTTTAAACAGTGATAAGAAAAGAGCCTGATCTTACTATTAAGCTATTTTTTTACAGTTCATTTTTTTTTTCAGATTAAATTACACTATCTTCAAGATCAAACACTATTTTGGCAGGTGTCTGGCTTACAGTTTTGGAGATACTTTCAAGTTTCTACAGTACTAATGCAGAAATCTAAGTGTAGGCTGGAACCAACTGTCTGTCCAGATCTCAGAGCAACAGCACAATTCCAAGGCTCTTCCCATTCCGACATCCATTCCATGTAACAGCCAGCAGTTCCAAGCTGAAGTTGCTATTTTTAATAACTAAACATTCACACAAAAATGAACTTGGAAGGGGGTGACAATACGTTTCTTAGGACCAACCACATCCATATATGCAGAGCGCAACAAGAAAACCTTTCTTCTCACTTTAAGTAACATGATGAACTACACCACAGAAAAAAAGATGAATTTTTATTTTAGCTCAATCAACAAGGTTTATACTAAAGGCAAGCACATATTACAGGTAGAAAAAAATATTTCTTTCAGTACAAAACCATAGGTATTTGGCCACTAAACCATTCACAAAGTTCCTCAAGTTGTTATCCCACAGAAATTAAGAAAAATGCATTAAAAAAAACCCCAACAAACCAAAAAAAGACATGAGAGAGAAAAAAAATTAAACAGTCAAGTTGCTAAATCCTAGAACAACTCAGAAAACACCTAGCCAAATTCCACTTGGCTTCACAGACATTAACCAGCAGTAATTTCACTTACTGGATTTATTCATATCTATTACTGCAGCATTTTGCCTAGCCCATCCAGCAATATGCCTTATATTAAAAATCTTGCACTGGGGAGAAAAAAAAAAATAAGCCAAAAATGAACCAAGAGATAACCACTGGACAAAAATGAACAAAACTGGTTATTGGAGAAAAATGACTAAACCAGATGCAAATTATTCACACAAGTAAGAATGTTTATAATCAGGCCCACACTAATTAAGCACAATAAAAATACCGTCACTCATTAAAGATCTGTCTGCCTGAATTTATCTTTGCGTTCTCTTCAGTTCTTACGAGTGAGTCAAACGCTTCCCATGACACAGGGATGGAAACATTGCACTATGAAGACAAAGCTATAATTAGATATTCCTTATTTCATTTCACATACATGACTGAATGAGAACGGATGGGAAAAATATGAACGGTGACAATAATAGTATGCTGAAACATTCAGTAAGAAATGTATTAGGCATAGAATAACATCTTAATTCTTCTTCAGCACATAATGCTGTGTTTACTGCAAGGTCAGTTAAGTTACTATAAGAGATTTTTAATGAAAACAATTATAAATTTAAAATAACTGTGTTTAAAGCATTTAACAGTCACTAAGGTCAAGTGATTACAGCAGTTACAAGACCCAAGGGACATGTTCACACCAAAACAAAGTGAATAAATTACCTCAGCCAGCATATGTAATCACTAAGTGACCACAGAGGTTATTCAATGTATAAGACCAGAAGACTTTCATGCAAAACCAATAATGAAAATTTATCAGCTAAAGGGAAAAAAGTGTAAGAACTAGTAAAAGTTGCAGGAAAGGCTGAGAGAGAGGAGCGGGAAAGAGCACGTGGAAAGCATATTTTGCGACTGGGCTGCCGAGACAAGGAAGAAGGATGAATGTTAATGAAATGGATGGACAAGACGCTGTACATTTTGCTCAAGTGAGATACCTGAAGGGCTGCAAAGGGATGCAAGACCCAAGAAATAAAAAATTCCAGGGTTGACAGAAGTGCTCTCTGTCCTGTCTGACTGGCATATGTAACACCCAGGGCAGTACAGCCAGGCAGGCGTTCAAAATGATCATCTTTGAACTTCTCCCTTGGCTTTACTGCCAGGAAAATTATGGATAGTTATTGTGTTTTAGCTATCCCATTATATAATCCTAGTGGAGATAAGGCCCTGGTGGTTTTTTTTTTTACCACAGGGTACGTAAACTAAGCTGTAGAATGAAGCCGAGCTTTGATCTCACTTCTCTCCCTCATGGTATAAACAATACAGATGCCTTGTCTCCACTACTGCTTTACAACACAACTACCAATGGAGAAAACTATGCACACGAAGATATGAAACCCCCTTTCTATAAGAGCAACACTGCATCTGACGGGAGACCTCAGACCATTGCTTTGGAATAAGGTTCCTACCAACTATGATGGAAAAAAGCTGCCTCCCACTCGTATGTATTTTTTAAACCATTACATGTCATCACCTCACAATCTTGAACGTATTAATCTTCACAATATACACAGTCAACAGTAAAATGCAGTTACTCCCATTTTGCAGAGAGGAGCATAAAACAAAGTGGCAAAAGGGCATGCCTGACTTCATAGTGTTACAATTCCAGATGAGGATGCCAATGCCACCACATTCCACAGGGGAATCAATTTGCCGCCTCACCTTATACCAGAAACCTAATAACATGCATTGTCATATAGATGAAAATGCAAGTGGACTCTGTGCATGGAAAAAAAAAGAAAAAAAAAAAAAAAAGAGAGAGAGAAAGAAAACAAAAAAACCCAAACAAACAACAAAAAAGGAAATAACAAAAGCAGTTTTCTCTGTGCCTGAAATATGAAAGCCTGAGGCCAAAGCCAGTAGGTCCTCACACAATCAAAGCTTCCAGTTTCAATGACACTGACTGCCAAAGAATGTAAAATCTGCTTTCTCAGAAAAATACCATACTGACTTCTACAGGAACTATATATATGCTATAAGAAAGCCCCAAGGTAAATTACTGAGGCTGGAAAAAACCCTGTTTCAAAGGGTTAGAATTCTTCTGTTGCAAATGTTAAACCAAGGATCTATGTGATAAAATAACATCATCATGAAACACCTCTTAGATACAAGGAATGCCAAGTGCCTGCCAATACTGTAAGATCACCACATGAAAGGGTGAAAACACACGAGCAGCTTGCTTGTTTTGGCTTTCTGCAGCACTGAGTTAGCATTTTCAAGTGCCAAGCACTGGGCACGGGCTCTGGCTGTATCAAAGCAATACTTGTGAAATGACTCAAAGTCCGAAAAGGAACTTGGCTAGCCAGGCACTGCTCTTAGCAGCGCGTTCAGGGTAGACTTTGGAGGTCTGCGCTCTCCAGAAGGCAATTTTTTTTCTGGAGCTGCCTGGCATCGGTACTAACAGCACCTCACTGAACAGCCGTGCTGCCCAGGCTTCCCTCCAAGGACTGCATCATGGGAGGACCACACCGCCCACCGCTGGGCAGCCTCCCACTGCCCTTACCTTGCTTGTTCCTCCTCCTTCGCAACACTAACATTTACAGGTTATCCCAAAGAACGCTCCAAAGTTGAGGAAGATGATTGTCTGTGTCTCTTCCCTCAACCTGTGTACCAACCCACCTACTTCTGCCTACCACTTCTTACTTCCCGGTCCTGCGATTACGTTCCGAGAAAAAGGACAGCTTTGAGCCCATAAAATCTAGTACCGCTTTCTAGAAATAAGAATGATAAAACTAAATTACAGTAACATGGCAGTATCTGAAAGCCCCAATCCCATATGCACAGCAATAAAAAGGGAAATGTTCTTTAAAATTGGGCTGTAGAAATCAGAGGAGGTCAGAAGGAAGATAAAAAGAACAGTATGGAGAAAATGCAAAGGAGGGTGAAAAGACTGAAAACGTAGAAGCTCTTCTATTTAAAAATTCCTTTTGTAAATCCAAATGTTCTTTACTTATCTCTTGAAGGGTCAGCCAAGGAACTCCAATGGAATAAAAGGATGCTATTAAAGGCATGTAGAGATGTGGCTATCATACAGCAGGCAAGAGACAGTACACCGAGGGAGGTAAAGCCCGAGGACAAAGCTACGTTTTCAAAGGTCTTTATATAATGCCGTAAATTCATTGTACCGTTTCTTGAAGATCAGTTGCATGAGTCACCTTCACCTCTGAGCATTTTTAGTGCACATGGTGACATGGCAGTACACAGCCAGCCTACCAGTGGCATTTATAACAGGAGCATCCTGCACAAGTTCCCCTCCTTCATTTTAGTTTTCTGCTGTTGCAACTCATTTGCCCTCAAATGTAGCGACACGCTATCAAGGCACTGCTATCAAATGCAGCACAATGCGAAACATGTTCTACCCAAGAGGCATTGAATGTCTGCGTCCAAAGTTAAAATGCCAGTACCCTAACGCAAAGGGGAAATCATGTGAAGACCACCCCCCAGAAATTCTCTCCTTCCAAACAGCATTATTGATTTTGCCATCCTGTATTGTGGGAAGAAGGACTTCCACCATTCCCAAATATGTTGTAGCTTTCAGCACTGCTTTAAATTATGGCAAACCCAGAATACAGCGAGCAATAGTTTTGGCTGTGGATATAAAACCCCACAGTGTCAACTAATGGGACACCGTATACATTCCTACCAGGTGCCAGCACCCCCCAGCACACACGTAAGGCCACACAGTCCTTCCTGTAGAAAGACAGAAACTTCTTCCCCCAAGGTAATGCAGAAATACAGCAAAGTCTCCAAATTTGTCTTAATTAACTGAATCATACTGAGGCTAGAAACAGCACATCACATGAGGACAAGTGAAGTAAGCAGGGTGGGGGTGGGGTGGGGGGGAGGATTTTCCAAGTGCTCTAATTCAATTAGGAGGCAGTGACTGACACTTGGACAGAAGAGGTTAACTGGGGTCACCAAAACGCAGTAATTCCTTACCTAACCAGTCATTAAACTTCTTAACCTCTGAGGGCAGTCCCAGTTCGGTGAAATCGCCTGTGTGGAGAAGGATGTCCCCATAAGGCATCTGGATGCCATCTGTTCTGGAGTGTGTGTCTGAGACGCAGACAAATCGCGTGTGGCCCGCTGGTTTTGGAGTGTCATATGGGATAGGGTCGACCCTAAAGCAGACACATAAAGATCTCGTAACAGTTACAAGGTTAAAACCCTCACATCTATTATTTCAGATATCAACACAGATCTAGCTCTACAGAGCGTGCATGCACACACACATCCATTTACACACACCATGCTGGAAGAAATGATTCTGTAAAGCAACACAGCCAAAAATCCAGAAGGAATCACAACACTTCTTAAATACTTACCTGGCAAGGAGGGAAGATTAAAAAATACAGAAGATATGGCCGGTTTCCGATATTAAAGTTAATTTAAACACTGGGGAAAACTGACATGTGAGACTTTGAATTCAGATATATTTTTTCCACCCTTTACTTTATACGCGAACAGGTACAACAGGTCTCGCAGGTGGGCCAGCAACAGCTCTCACTGGAGCTGAGCAGCTTAGCAGCTGATTTCATTCGAGGGCATAGGAAATCCTACAGATTCCAGCATGAATATTTGTTTACACACAAACAGGTACATTTGGGAGTACATGCTTTGATGAAGCCTGGAAATTGCAGAACTAAGACTAATGACAACTTCTTACCCTCATACAAAGTCCTAAGCTCATCTTCCCAAAATCTATAAAGTCAGGACCTGATACAGCTGAGCACTAAGGAACCATAGATAAAACATTTTTTTTTTCTATTATCAATGATGTTTAAAATGTAGTTCAGTTGGTTATTTGCAAGCTACATTTGCTAATGTGATCTTGTTAACTATATGCAACCCATCACAGAAGTTTGCTTTTGTGGTGTCTTTTTTTTTTAAAAAAAATCAAATTTAAGCAGAATAGAGAAAAATAACAGGGCAGAGAAGTGCTTTACACATGCTTAGTGGTCAGAAGTTCTAATGTGCAACAGAGTAACTTAAACTCCAAAAAGCAATCCATTGCCTATTTTGGAATAGCAATTACTTCTCTGCAGAGAGTTACTGTAATTTGATTTGCTCAATTTAACTCAATATTTGAATAGCACAGCATCCAGATTAAACCCCATCCCAACCCCACAAAACTTCAAGCCATTCCACCGATGTGCCACTCTGATCATAGTTAGAGCTTAGCTTCAGCTAGAAATGTTGAGGTGTTTAGGAGTTATGTCAGAATAATACTTCACTTATGTCTCAAATCATCCGGGAAGCAAAACCAAGCTCTGAGTATTCTAAAGCACCCAAAATAATGCTGTTCTAAGACTTATTGGGACAAACTGGCACAGCATTCAAAAATCACCGTCTGACAGTAAAAAGAGATATTAAACAGGTTTTATTAGTTTTGCTCCCCACCCTGAATGAAAAGAAAAATAACTAGCACACATCACTGTGAATCTGTTTTTCTTAAATCCCCACAATTGTAATGCAATGTATGATTAGCAATAGAAAATAAAACACAAATCCTAGGAAAATGGAGACTTCTGAAGTATTCTTTTATTTACCAGACTGTATTTACTATTTTTAGTAAACTACATTAGTATTTATTATATACTGAACTGTGTAAAAACTTCCACAAGTGTCTTTAACTTCAGCTCCCTGCATAGGTGAGGAAGACCAAAAGTGTCCTCCAAGGAGCAATCCAGCTCCCAACACTGGGGAGTTTACAGTGGTTCAAGAAATCAAACACTGTACAGCTACAGACTGGTTTCCAATGGGAAAATGTCCACACGAACGCACTTACTAACAAGATTTTACCAAGTCTTTTGTATTTGGTAGAACGTTTACTAACAGCTAAAATTTTCATATGGGGGAAAGGGGAAAGACGCTATTTGTTAGACTGCACTTTCCCAGGTACCATAATTTAAGCACTTCCAGTCCAACTGTATTTACCATAAATTTACCACATCTGGTTGCCACAGTCCACTGAATTAATTTGCAAAATTCAGGCTTTACAAAATGTTGACTTTAATATGGCCTTTACTTTAAAAGCAGGTATTACTGCAGGCTGGATTGGATGGGAGGGGAAGTGTGGTAGATAACTAGTTTTGGTATTGCATGTGATTGCACCCAAAGCACCAGGTACAATTGGTTGAGCCATACGACTGGTTACCACTACAGGAACCCACTGCAAAAATCTGAACTCCCACAATCAATGGGTTCTCGGTCTTTGCAAGGGTCAGAAATTGAGAAGGTTATTATTACAGAGGAAAATTAATTTACCCATTGAAATCACACTGGCAAGCTGGTAATTATAGACCACAGCGCTTTTGTGTTTGGTGTTTTCCTCCCAATTACTGAAGGTAAGCAGAAACTTCTTCAATAGTATGTTACACAGTAAACATGGAGGTCTCCAAGTCAACACTTCCAAGTACGGTTGCTCCAGACAACACAGAAACCAACACCAACTTCCATCACTACCACACACCTCGTTCGGATGGTCTCTGCTCAAGCTATGGCCACCGCTGCCTGCATCCCGGTAGTCCAATACTGCTCACACACAGCAGCTATGCTTTTGCTATTCTCCGCAGCTTCCCGACAGCCCCTGTTTCGCTTTAGGCAATCCCTACGGGAGCATAACACCAAAGTTTGGTTCAGGATTTCTTTATTCATGCCATGACTGATTTACAGAAAATTCTATAATCGGAATACATTAAGTTCCTGACCCTTCTTTCTCCTCTTTACAAACACTACGATGTTGCCAAGTAACCTTTTTTCTAAATCTTCACTTAATTTCTCTTATTCAGGAGTGCTTGCCCACTAAGTACTTGCAAGTGAGATACTGAAGGTTATTGTGTTCAGCCCATCAATTTATCCTACTCAAAACAGTCCTTCAATAGAAACTTAATAAAAGTGGCGTTATTGCCAGTCCTAAAGGCTCAGGTTTTCTTTTCATCCAGAGCTACAGTACAGCAAACAGTAATGCGAGATTTTTCTTTTTCACTACATCATGAGAGGATTGGCCTCTGAACCCGTGAGATGAGCTGCCGCAGGAGGCCAGGCACTGCCACCCTTTCACAGCTTTCGGTGACACACTGCTCGCTAGCAGGCTTCCACCTGGGCTGCCAACGCCGCCCCTTCTGCTGGTGGTCTGCTCACCTCACAGCCCAACGCCTGCAGGTTACTGACCAGCATTTCCGAAAGCTCTGTCATAGTTATGCACCTGACCCTCACTGCAGTTCAACAGGAGATTAAAATAATTATTCCAGCCACCACCAGTCTCTGCTGAATCAGAGCACATGCCTAAGAGATTCAACATATCCTTTACCATTTGCTCCAAACAGTGCATGCAGCTAACCTGGACAGTCTCCATCACCACCAATACTTCATTTTTTCAATCTTGAGCTGGCAGGCTGAAACACTTGACAGATTACTTGATCACTGCACTTGGGAAAGCATGGTCACAGAAAGATGCAGTAAAGGTTATGCCAGAATAATTTAGCTGTTCATATGACAGGATTAATACAGAAATCAGGAAATGGAAAACAACCTAACAGAACAGCCAAGTATCAAAACGATGAGGATTTTTTTTGCCTTAAGTTAGTAAAGGATGTTGAGCATCTGACTTCCTTTACGGACAGCCGTTAATAGGTAATTATGTATCCTAAGAGATCTTACACCTTAGAAAACCAGGCACTTAGGCGTCTTTTCAAAAGTTTATAGAAGACAAAATGCAATCCCCTAAAGCTGTTGAGCAATGACTACTTTCTAAATTCATGACAGTAATGTAAGATCTGTCACATTTAATGCACTTATGACAAGGGTTTAGGAATCAGAGGGGATAATGTAATCGTCATAGACTTCTATAAGGACCTTGTTTATCCAATAATTACTTGGCTTTACTAAACTGCCCTTACCACCAGTTGTTCTCATTTAGAGGAAGACTCCCTCAGGTACAAACCGCATATTTACACTTCCTCACACGTTGCTGCAGCTGAAGCAAACGACAACAAAACCCAGGCTCCAATGTGGCTCGCTCAGCTATCACTAATCAGTATCTTCCTCCAAAACCACAGTTACCATGGCACTTCCAAGAAAGTGGGGCCATGTAAGCAAGCAAGCCCAGCGCTGCCCCTTCCTTGCCTTGCGGATGCTGCGTGCACAGCCAGGCTGCTGGCATCCCAGCGGTGCTGCTCCCGGGGAACACGTGGACTTGGGAGTTCCATGCTGTCCTCATCCACTGGACAGCAAATTTCATCATGGCTTTATGCTTTAAAATCAGAGATTAAGTAAGTAAGTGACGATGAGCAACGCAGAGGTCTTCAAGGGGGGGTTGTCAGCAACATAGGGGGGCTGAATTCAGAAATTCACAGAGAAAGAAAACATTGGGCCTTTCACATGCATGGACGCAAAGGACTTGATTTAGGATGTCAGGCTATGGAACAGACACAGGAGCTGTGTATTTCAGCCCAAGCTTATGCTAGTTCCTCACAATTATGTCTTATAAATCAGCAGCATTAGAAAGCACCTCTGAGACAGCAAGGGCAGTGCAGCCCTCCAAGAGACAGAGCTCCAGGCAGAAATACATCAGGACCCTGTTTTCAAAGAAAATTCAGAAAAGACACAAGCACCATTTTTCTGAAAGAGCTAAAAGTTTTGATTGCAAACGATAATTCTGAACAGTTGAGTTCAAATGCTGAAAATACAGGGCTCTGGCTGGGTTAGCCGGTCCTCGGGAATGCCTGTGCTTAGAGAGCTGAACCCACAGCCTTCCAGCCTCCCCGCTCTCCTGGGCTTTCAGATATGCAGACCCCAAATCCCCTCTTACAGAACAATTCCCAAGAAACCAATTCATCCAAGAAGATGGAATAAAAATCTTAAACGTTAAGCCAGGAAGAATTTCCCGTTCCTAATGTCGAATAAATCACACAGATTAATGTGGCACCTATGCTGCAGAAAACATTTACAGATGCTGAAAATCCCTCTCCCCCTTCCCCAAACCCTTCAGCTCAAACCAGCACCATAACTGCTTACAGCCCACTACTTTTTAAGCTGGTTCTGTTGGTTTTGCTACAGGTGAGCAAGTCGGCAGTCAGCAGAGACCACCACGGAATTTTACTCCTTCCCAGGCTCACCAGATGCACAAACAGTCCCATGACCTACAGCCCCCATCCTTCCCAGACTGTGCCACATCGTATGATGCCTTTTAATCTCTTAATAATTTCTCCATTGGGTTATATCTGTGACTGAATTTGTGGGTTTGTTTTTTATGACATCTAAATTACTATTCATTATAAATCCATTTAAGCACAGACTTCAAGTCTGTGTAGCACATAAAATCCGTGTGTTGTTGCACTTACTCTACTGTTTTGGGAGTCATTTGGAGACATGCTATATAGAACAGTTACTAGATTAAAATCCTATCTATTTTACTAGCTTTTAAAAAACCACCTACTCATACTTGCTATGAATAGTCCGTTTTATTTATTTACACTGTTTAGCTTCCTCTTGCAGAATCCTCATACTCTTCCTGCTACTCCTATTCTCAAAATTTGTAAACCAAATACCTTTTAAAACAGCCAGTTAGCTCGGTATATTTATTTTAGGATTAAAATACAAACATTTTCTGCAAAAACTTGTAAAAAAGCTTGTTTCTAAGTGCTATTAGTTCCCTCTCCCCAGCTAAAGAAACAAAAGGTAATTTGGTTGTAACTGGAAAACAAAAGCAATATAGTTTCATATTTTTTTCAATATATCTTCAGCTTTTTCTTTCTTTGAACTCATAGCTCTGCCTCTACACATGCTCCCCCTGACATGGGAAGTTCAGGAGAAGAGAAAAAAGGGGAATTCCTGTGAAAACTACTTGCTACAGCACTTAAAGTATTTGTGACAGTAGCTAAATCTCAGAGCTTTGTTGTCTTGTGATAGTTGTTATTTCTCTTCCAGCCAGTCCCAAGTCCTGGAATTGGGTGATCATGTGAGACCTGAGGGTTAATTATTTTTGTCAACATACATCAATAAGTCTCTCTGTTCAAGAAAAATGCATGAAAAGCATCTGTATGCCCTGCAGACATTCAAGAAACTGAATGAAAATAAAAGACGTGCAATTTTTTCTCATTTAAAAAAAAAAAATCTCAGGACTATTAGACCAACTTTGTAATTTCAGAAAGTTTGTAATGCCACAGACCAGAAGGTCTATATCAAAATCAAACTTAAATGTGTCTACATTTTGAAATAAGAATGTAACATCTGAATTGAAAATCTTCAGCTCAAAACATTGAGTCTTAAAATGTAGCGTCATTGAGTGTAGTTGATCAGGCTGACACGAACATGGACACTTGCTAAAGACTTTGTACACGCTCAGATTAAAAGCCAAAACTCCAGCATCAAGTGTGGAGCAGACACAGTGCCTCTGCTCCTCACTATAACTTAATTCAGCATCTTTTGAGTGCTTCACTCTCCCAAAGCTGCAAGGAACGAGCCGCCTGTGCCTGCGTTGCTCTGCAGCTGCACCTCCCATAGCTGCTCCGGACGCTGTTCCCAAATTCGTAAGGCAGCTTAGAACATCCAGGCATTTTCTTTTCTCCACTGCTGAAGCACACTTACTGCTTACAACAATCACCCTGCCAGCACCCACCTCAACACCCAGCATTTCAGCTCCCCCCGGTGCCGCAGCTGCATGCAGGGTGCTGGCGGCCGGAGCCGCAGCAGCCACGGCGCATGGGGCAGTGTCCATCCCGTGGCCGGCCGGGCACCGGGCACTGCTCCTGGCCCTGGCCCACCACGCTGGGACACCGGGGAAGGGGCTGCCACTGAGCACACACCAGTGCCAACAGCCCACGGTCAGCTCCAAGGCTCTCGGATGACAAAAAAAATCCAGAAAAAGGCAAATTACACTACGAGAGACTGTAAGCCTGTTGGGATGGGGGCTGAGAAGCCCGTTGGGACAGCGGCGGAGACCTCGGGTTTTTTTTCCATGGACTAGCCAGGCCCAGGGGTTTTAGCCTTGACTCTCCTTCATGGCAGGCGCAGCCACCTGTGGCCCCAGACGCGTGGCTGTGCTCCCCAGCCGTTCCAGCCGGCTTTCCTCCCGGAACTGGCTGGGCCTGCCGCGTCCAACACAGCCCGGTGTCTTTATCTCCCTGAGTCACCTCGCCATGATTGCCAGGGTAGATGCTGGTTTCCCAGGCACAGCTGCCGATCCCAATCCTAAATGAGGCTCTGCATGATGAGGACCCAGTCATAGGAACTGATTAAAGGGGGGGGGGGGGGAAATGTACATGCCGGGAGA
>JAVJGJ010000002.1:25054236-25068385 GCA_035590215.1 Microhierax caerulescens
ACTTGCTCTTCACCCAGTTGCTGGGGCTGTGATGCAGAGTTACGCTGTGCCAGATTTTTCCAGCATACCCATAGCTGGCAATAACCACTGTGACTTTCTTCCTTAAGAAATCCTAGTACCCATGGGTAAAGCCAGACACCACAGGTTACCATGGCTTTCCTCAGCCAACAGGGGAGCAAATACATTGGAGGAAAAGCCAAGTGGATGGTGGGACGGGCAGGAGACCCAGCAGGGCAAGTGCTGCTGGAGCCAGCAGGGAGGGGAGGCAACAGCCAGCGCGCCAGGTAACGAAAGGACCCCAAGTCAGCAACCCACAGGACCACCTTGACACCTCTGCCCCACTGCCAGGGGCTCCCTTCCCACCCCACCTCACACCCCAGAGCTCCCTGGTGGCCCCGCCAGGGCTAAGGCACACAAGAGGAAAGCTCAGCACGCTCCTCTCACCCCTGGCTGCCCCACAGCCCACACACCTCCAGCCCCACTGCGTGAATGCTCCTGTGTAAAGACCTGTGGTCTGAAAAATCCACTCTGGTCAGTCGAGAATTATTATCACCTTGTAACTTGCATTTAAAAACTCCAAACAAAACAGGCCTTTTACAATATTTTTTTTTTTGAAGCTGCAGTGACTATTTTAGGAAATTGTTCAGAAATAGATTAACTTCTTAGTATTTAAGACTGATCCTCTGGTTTTAAAAGCGAAACTACCTTTGATGAAGAGGACAGGCAGGTTATTCGATTACACTGTCCCTTCCAATGAAAGG
Source organism: Microhierax caerulescens (assembly GCA_035590215.1). Taxonomy (NCBI): domain Eukaryota; kingdom Metazoa; phylum Chordata; class Aves; order Falconiformes; family Falconidae; genus Microhierax; species Microhierax caerulescens. The sequence continues at coordinate 25,054,998 of JAVJGJ010000002.1, forward strand.
CAGACAGCCTGCAAATTCTTACACCGTAAATTCAGCATATCATATAGAAATCCAGACATCTCCAGCCAGAAGAACGTATGCGTGCACATACATAGAGCTGATTTTGTGATACAACATATGCTGAACGAACCAAGCAAAATGCTCATTTCCTCTCAATAAACACAATGAATGTCAAAATATAGCACTGCTTTGCTTGGCTGCTGTCAGCCATTAATTGTTTAAATCATACATATTAGTGCTTTTGTTAACTTGACTCTACCCTCCAGTATAATCAAACACCAAGAAAACATCTGGTTTCTTCTCTGACTAAAAAGAAAGGGATGTAAATACCTTTCAACACTCTCACTGGTAAATCTTATTTGTACAAGCACACATATCTAATAACAGACTATCCCAGATTAGCTAGAAAGCCACACCTCTTCTGGAAACCTCCATGTACATGTGTCACCCATCAAAACCTTAGAAACAGTTCTGGAAACTGTAAAACAGAGGTCTGATATTTATTTCAGAAATGGCATTAATTGTGTCTTGGTGCATTGTGGAAAAAAAAAAATAAATTACATTTACAAACCCACAGGAGGATTCAATGCACCACTCGGCAGCCTACTGCTAACGTTTCCAACAATTATAGCTGCAGGGAAATGATGGATCTTTTTATTACAGGTTTTGGAGCTGTTTTATTTCCAGTGAGATTTATGAGATTAAACAGAAAAGACCTATATTATCCACTGTCATCAACTGGGCAAACTTAAGAAAACCCTCCTTCATAAGGAATTCATAATAGAGCTCAGCCCGATATAAACCTCAACTAATTAAGAGTCCGACCTCTGCTAATCCCAGATTCTGGTCAGTAGTAAAACCAGAAAGAGCTAAAATCCAGACTTTCTATGGTGTTCTTTGGGGGCAAAGAGTCAGCTGGTTTTCTTCTGAAGTACCTAACCTCCTTTGACATTAACGGGAATTCAGAAACTGAATTGCTTGAGTGCTTTTGAAAATCTTCTTAACCATCCCTTTGCAAGTGACGTTTGTTTAGTCAATGAAATACCTTCTAAAATTTGGGTATAAGTGGCCTTCTAAAGGTTAGAGAAGCAAAACAGAACTGAAAACAGCATCAACACCAGTATGAGCATCACTATGAGGCCCAAGCAAAAGTTTCCTTCAAATAAAGCAGTAAATTCCCATTTTTATGCTGGTATGTTTTCAATTAAAAGTCATTAAGAAGCACTTTTCCCACATTCTTTTGTTGTTGTTGTTGCAGGGATGCTGTAAATTATGCCTTCCTCTCACCCCAAAAGAACTCATTTGCTGATAGAACTGCACCTATAAGAGGGTATGTCAATAAGCTCTCATCACCAAAAGCAGACTTTTATTTCCCTACTATAAGCTCTCCAAACAGACTCATTAAATATACTCAAAAAGTACAATCTAGCATCCCAAACCCCCCAAAGAAGTGAATTTAGATCGAATTTTAATTTAAGGATGACAAAATTTGAAAAATCCATATTTTTATCTCTCAGCAAGAGTGAGGCTAAATGAATGTGTGGTATCCCTCCCATTGTCTCAATTGCACAAGACACAAAACGGAGTAGACTTGTTTCCAGGATGGAAACAACAGAGGTGGCTTTAGCCCTCACTTCACCAGTAAAACAGTTTTTCAAACTGTAATAAAAAAAAACCAAACCAAAAATAAACAAAAAACAAAAACAAAAACAAAAAAAAAAACAAAACAAAACAAAAAAAAAAAAAAGGGAAACCAACACCCCCCGAAACAAATAGAGGCAGATCTCCAGGACAGGTTGAATTTAATCCATTTTGCTCTAACCTGACACATCAAAAATGTCATCTTTCTCAGAAATTAGGACAATTTTGGTCAGAGGCGCAAATGTAGAAAACTAATGATATGACTTCTAATCACAAGGTTCTGTCAAAAAAGAATTGTGTAAGCATGTATTGCAGCATATACTCCATTTTTAATGCCCATTTGTATTAAAATGAACTCTGGAATGTCCTAAAATGTACAGAATTCATAAGCATGACTCACTGATTTTTCTTGGAGATGATAAAATTCAGCAAATAGACAATAACCTATTTAATAAGGCAACTGGACTTGAAGGCACACATTTTGAGAAGAGATGATTATCTATTAGCATTTCCTACCAAATCTAAAACCTACATGTTTCAGAAACACATGTCCAGTGTTTAGATACTGGATTAAGCCTACAGCGTTTGAAGAAATTCACTTGAGGTTGGTCCTGACCCGCCCCCCCCGCCCCCCCAATATATATTTGGTCTGAAATACAGTAACTACTTGAAATTTCACCGACTTTCAGCTCAGGAAATAGAAGCGTTGGGTTTAATCCACAAGTTAAGTATACAGTACAGGTAAGAAACTCTGCACTTAGCCTTCGCAATCATTTTACTTTCTGACCTGAAGGTATCACCCTCCCCAGGGATGAGATGCAATTCAATCTCCATGCAGGCAAAACGCTAGCCCTCTCCTAAACAGAGTGCTAATCGCGAGTCTCTCTGCTGCTCTGCCTTATGATTTGACTTCCACAGGGGTGACCGAACTGAGTCCAAAAAAAACTGTTCAAAGGAAGGACAACTCACGCTGCACAAACGCCGTGAGTTCCCATTTTTAAGTTACTAAGGGCACAGAGTGCCATCAACATGCCTATGAAATTGTCACTGATGTTAGTGGGAGATCGGGGAACAAACAGAGCAGAACATATAACTCAAATAAAAAGAAACTTCCTAGCATTCATGCAGCACGAGATACTATTTTAAGGGAAGTAAATTGGCAGACACTGTATATTACCTACAAAATAACTTTGTGGATCTGGCAAAAATCTGTCTCTGTTAGGATGTCTATTCTCTCCGGCATCTAAGCTCTAACAAACTTTTTGAAGATAATAGTAATAAAATGCTTCCAACTGAAACCTGGGCAAGTGACACTATTTTCCTCCTCAACAAAATTCTTCATAACAGCCACGCTGTCTTAAAAGGCGTTTTGCGACTCAATCTCACGGATATGAATTATTTCAGCCTTTGTGAAAGGTTTCAGTCTCTACCTCCTCTTAAGGTTTAAGAAGTTTTCTGTGGGGAAGATGATAAAAAAAAAAAACAAACTGAAAGCAATTTAGCTCTCCTAAAGTTAAGTCCTTGTTTTTAATAGGAACAGAGAGAGAGGAAATTTTTAACTAGTTCCTACCAACACCAAAAGTCAGGTTTGTACTCAGCACCTAGATTACCAAAAGCTCAGCATTATGTAAGCATGCATCTTGTGTAACCACCCAGCTGGCCCAGTATTCCCAGTATTTCTGTACTCCTAATTCCACTGTCACACATTTTGACACCAGCCATCTTAAGCTCAGCTTGAATTCCAGACTTAAGACTGCTGAGAGATCCGAATCAGTCTCAGGACAGGAAAACGCAAACTTACTTTGTATAGTTTTCTTTAATGAAGTGGGAAGGAGTACCAGAACCAAGGCCTGCTCTCAGATGCACTCTCAGCCCTTCACAGTAACTTTGCTGGAGACACAGAAACATACAAGACAACTTTGGGCACCCAAATCTACTGGAGAGAATTTTGCCCTTTTCTCTTTCTAATGCAATTGTTCTCCTTACAGCCAGCATCGTCTCCCTGACATACATGGGCAACAGGAAACCCAGTTGCAGACAGAACTGGATCCAGTCAACAAAATGCTGCAATTCCTGGTGACTGGATTGGGGAGGGCTGCAGTGCGCTGTACCACCCAGACTGAAAGCAGGTTCTCCAATTTGTAAAAGACTGCACCAAGTACATTCCCAGCGAAAAAGATTATACCAGATAGCTTTCTCCCTCTTTTTTTCTCTATCCAGTCTTAAACGACTCATGACAAGGAAACTGCAGGTCAAATAGTACACATTCCACAATATTTCAAGATACAAACATTAGCTCCAGAGAGAAAAAGCTTGGTAGATAAAGCTATAGCAGGGGGAGAAATAAAATCTCACGTCTGCACTAGCAGAACACGACACGAATGTAGCTTCAGCAGGAGACGCCTTAGAAATGCACAATTCATTCTGACTTACTCTCTCCCACCCCCCCTTTATTTTCTTTTCCAAGTCTCACCCGTTATTTGGTGTTCTCACACCCTTCTCCTAAGCAATGAGCACTTGTTTGACGGAGGCTGCTGAACCCAGCACCAATGCCTTCTTACAGAAAATTAAAAAATCTTATGGATAAAACCCAGCACTGAATATTTTTGTTGCACGATCACTATAATTTGTCTACGGCATTTATTTGACACACATCACATTTAGACAGTATTATGAGAAGCACTGCTGCATATACAGTCAGGAGGTTTTATCAATAATGTAGTAAATAGGCAGAGGGTTTGTGGGCAACCACAGTGTTGTTACAGGTTATCTAAAGAACATTTTTGTTTTACCTATACTTCTATCATAAAAATTAATGACTTAAAAGTCCTCAGTGGGAGTACCTGGGACATTCATATTTATCAGAATTACTACTGACTTCTGCAGTTAGTGATTATTCTTACAGTATTAAACCATTTATTTCCAAAGATGTAACCCCAAAAATCAAATAAATCCAAAACCAAATTATAGTCAAGATGGAAATCTACCTCAGGAATACTTTTAGAAAACTCAATTTAAAAATGCATTTACTTTCGCTTCTATGCCAGTAACAAAGGCAGGGGAAAAGAAGGAAGCACAACAGAATCATTTTTATTTCAATATTATCTACAGGTCAATTCCAAGGCCAAATAAGCTGAAACCCCTCAACAAGCAGCTTCTGTATGTGAACAGTAGGAAGGTATTGTCCTGTATGCCCCAGAGGTTGTTACCGATTGTACAGACCTACTTAGAAATCTCTTAATATTTCTCAGAACACACGACCCTGAAAGCTTTGCAAACTAGCTGCTTCCCAAATCCGTATGTTACCCACTATCTCAAGTTTGGTTCACGTGGCAGATGCAGAAGTGCACTGCAGAAAGACATTTCTATGCCAAATACAAAAAGCAAATATTTTGTGGTTTGAAAATGAGAGAAAGAATATCGCCATGAAAAGCTTCAGGAAGGAGGAAAACAAGCTGCACCGCATAACATTTTACGACGCAAAATGAGATGTGAGCAATGTAATTTCACTTACGTGATGCAGTTATAAGCCATGCAAATGCAATCTCACTGATTACACTTGAAAACAAAAGAGGAAATTTCATTACTTCAACCAATGCATTAGACATGTAAAAATCGTGAAACATCCTATCAGCTGCAGAACAAATAGAAACCGTCATTTTGCATTTAGATAGGAATAAGCAAGGTGGGTGAAACTCATGCTATCACGGTGGGTGTTGGTAAGGCATTAACTGAATAATGCAACATTTAAGCTTACACAGACAGCGGTGCATAAGGTCTCACACACAGAACTGAATTCCACCAAACTTGACATTAATAAGCTAAAGAAAATCATACCTCCAACACTCCAAACTAGGAGTTGTTTTTTTTTTTTTTTAAAAAAAAAAAAGCCCAAACACCAACAAAACTAACAAAAAAAAAGGACCAATAAATTCACACATTTTTATGCAGAAGAATCATTGTTTTTATTTATCCTCTGGTTTCTTGAAGCTTGAGAATACCAGAAGGTTACTCTGAAGTAAGACAGGCTGTGTGAATTAAAAGTACCATAGCTTTTCCTATATCTTTTCCTATATGACTCCCCAGGGAGTCTATTTATTAGGCATAGTCCTATTTTCTGATTTAGCTGAAGCACTTTTCCTAGAGAATATGAGTGTCCACACGAAGAGGAATTTCAGAGTACCAGCTGCAGAACAGCTTTTTCTGTAGGAACTATCTTGAATCGGTTTCCTTACGTGGATACATGCTTACTCTTGGTTTTCATCTTTATTCTCCTCTTAGTGGTTAAAAGAAGAAGAAACTCAAACATTTTTCATATGTATTCCGATAATAAAAACATAAGGAAAGCTTCAGCTACTTGAAAATTCACAGTAAAACTGACAAAATCAAAATACATAAATATACGGAGTATCAGGATGCACTCACCGTCAGCCACTGACTTGGTGGGTAGCTGCCTCTTTCTTTAAACAATCAAAACCATTTTTGCTTTGACAAAGAATTGGTGTAACGTTGCACCCACCTAGCCATCCGCAGTAGTTTTTCCCAGTACCCAAATGAAATACCAGTTCTTTTCCCTGTCATTATGGAGCAGGAAAAGATACCTTTCAGGGACAGACTATGACAAAATTCCACAACAGCTCTACAAGGCTACAGAGCACTGCAAATTAAAAAACAAACAAACAAAAAAACCACAACCCAAAAAACACCCAGCAAACACCAAAAAAACACACACAGACAAAAACCAAACCAAAACCAAACCAAAACAAAAATGTTTCTATGGGTTTTCAGCAAAAAATCATTTACCAAAAATTCTGTAAAAGATATTCACTAAAACTTCCCAGCATCTTTGACAGACTTATAACTATTAAGAGTATTTTCTAAGTAAGGAAACAGGCTAACTCAGTAAGTTGCTTAAGGAGACAAAAAAAAAAAACCCAAACCCACAACTGTTAAAACCTGGGAACAGCTGTCTTAACCATTTCTTCCTTTACATCTGGATCCATTTGTTTTTTAGTTTTCTTTACATTTCTGCGTTCTGGCGTTGCCACTGAAATTTCCAGTCGGACAGCACGACAGGCTTGTGCTCCTGCTTACTGAAGTCAGACAAGTCAAAGTTCCCAGTGACCATAACGGCACAGGAATGTGAGCTAAGTGAAACTGGTTTGTTCACATCAATACTTTAACAGTCATCTACATTAAACAAAATTAGCAGTTAAGATTCTTAGTTCCTTGACTAAAGTGACTAATTTCCTGCAACCTTTCTCCTCCTTCCTCCCTCCCAACTTTCTGGCAATCAACAACAGACTTACAGACTGTTTCATAACGAATGCTGCCCTTAAGGGCAGAACTGGCAAGATCCTTCAGTCTGTTCCAGAAATCCCTTCTGCAATTCATTATTCCATCTAGTTCTACTGTACTGGTTTACTTTGGCCTATAAAATCTTGAGCTCCTTCGTCTTCTGCAGACTGTGAAGACTTGAGACTAAGCATAACCCTAAAGGGCACCACTGCTCTAAGAGTTAAGCGGCTCCGGTCAACCTGCCTTCTGGAAACCCAGCTGCTCTGAACTTTGCCTCAGGAATGGCTTTGCTGGCTGCCGTAGACAGGGACATGCTCTGTCATAACTAGTTTTGCCGAAGAAACCATCCCTAGCACTTGCATTTTTTCCATCGGTACTACCTATAGTAACAAGGATCACATCTATTTCTCTCCTTGTCAAAAGGCATTAGATATTTTTAAATAATGATCGTCTTTCACTAATAAAGAGAGTAGCATGCAGCTCGAAGGAGCTACGCTCATCCCGCCCACACAAATGACATTTTCTTGCCTGAAACATCACGATCTCCCCAAAGACTGTTTCTCTCCAAAGTAACACCTTGCTTACCATGACTTGGTACCTCTGAACCCTTTTACAGTGTGTCACCAAGACAGCAGCAAATACAACTTGGTGTAACAAACACAGGTGTGTATTTTTTTGTAAAGCAGCTCATTAGAGTGGCTGGCAATCCCTTCCAAGTAGATCAACCGACATTCGCTGTGTCACAACACCCTGCCTGACAAGTCACTCTCCCTCTGGGCACTCCTCCCCCCAAACACGATCCTGTAAGTCGCTCTGCCCTTGACCTTTGCTAAATAACCATGCCCGGAGAACAGCCCGAGTCACAGCCTTGCCATTGAACCATTTCCCAGTACGAGGCGACCTGCCAGGTGTAGGTACCACCAGCCCCAAGGCGTCAGTAAGCGGGGGGACACCCAGTGACGCTCAGCTCCGACATCCACGCCACCTCTCCGAAGGGAATCTAACCTCACAGGAATTTATTTAACAAGGTCTCTGGCTCCTCTCGCTTTCCAGCTCCCAGCCTGATGGCAAAACTGCAATTCCAGCCCGAGCGTGATGGGAACACAGTTATATGCGGAGGGACAACTGCAGCATGGTGCGAAGCGAATTCAGCCCTGGGACATCAAGGATGGCTTGCCACCGGTTTAACAAGACGTCAGAGCTGCGTGCTGAGGATAATACAATGAACAGCCATTTTGATATTTTGAAGTAAGTGTGGGGAAGTGCTGTTTACTCCATAAACTGTGCTGTGATTTTTCACACCACTAAGCAAAACAGAGGAAAGTGTTAATCATGAAGACCTGTTGTCTCCTGGATCTTCCGCTGTTGGCTCCAAGCCTGTGATTCTCTCTTTCATGAGTGTCCCACCAAGTTCTGACTCATGGGAGGTAGCAACTTGTATCAGGAAGCCTACCGAGACGGTTGCCTTTACCATCCATCCCATTCACAGATCTGGTAAAGGCCACCATCTATTTGGAGGCTAAGGGTGTAAAACGCACAAGCGCAGGCTTGGACCTCTGTATCAAAGCGTGAGAAGCGAGTCATGAACACTTCCATGGGTACTTGTCAGGAAAATGGGAAACAAGGTCTGCTGCGAGCCTACAGACAGCCAGCTGGTCGCATCCCCCCAGCCACTCCTGTTTCCAGGCATGTGCTCGGGCAAACCCCTTCCCAACCCCACGCACGGTGCAGCTGCACCAACTGTCTTGAGCCAGTACTACAAGGCGAGACCTTGGGCTCACAGCCTAGCAGGTAGCACTCACAGGACAGCCATGCAGACCAGGACCTAGCTGCTCTCCTGTGCCCCCCCTGCCACTTCTGGTGGCCAGAATGCTGCCTTGGACTAGCCCTGGAAGCTGCACGGCCCCTCCACGAGCCCACTCAGCTCACTGGGAGGGCAGGTGAGCACAGGCACAAGTCAGGCAGCAGAAGCACCGGGGCAGGGCAGGAGTGAGTGAAGGCAGCGGGCTGCCCCATTCAGCAAAAGCTACGTCTTGGACCAACATATCAATTTTCCTAAAAGTTAAGGGTTTGGGGTTTTTTTCCTCCTAGTAAGACAAAAATAAGAACCTCCTTGGTCTAATGAGAGTTTTCTCTATTTCCAGACACAGTTTGATCTTGCATTGTATGTTCGACTTTACAAAAGGAGTCAAGTCATGTAGGAGACAGTACCAGGCTTGGACGGGAAGCAGACTTCCTAAACAGACAAATTAAAAGCAAACAAACAAAATTAATGATGAAAGAAAAAAAGCGTGAAGCAATTAGATTTAACATATTGAGATAACAAGAACCCTGATGGGAGTTTCTTTATTGTGCTAAGGGGCTGTATCTCTCTACTTTCTTCATGCCGTTCTTGCCCAGCACCTAGGTCCTAACCACCCATGCTTTTTTGTTATTCTATTTTTTCATATCTTCCTTGAGCAAAACCATATCCTTACATGGTCTCATGCATTTATTTGAACTTTAAAAGCAGCAAGTGACCATACATACTCTATACAAAAAACAGTTATGCTCTGCTCAGTTTTACAGACTTGGCTTTTTTCTCTTGTTTTCCTACAACCACTTCATTTTTTCCTGAGGGACTCACTGACATGAATGCCACATTAACTGCCAGCTCTGCGAGGAGAACATTTCAATCACCCATTACAACGAAGAAGCAGACCTCTAAAGTCCAACGGCCAGACGCTGTTTCGTGCCCTTCCAGTAACCCTGCAGCACAGCTATCACTGTCACTTCTTATCGCTGTTTCAAACATCGTCTGCTATGGTGAGACAAAGAGCCAGACCTGAACAAGGGTGTTAAATGAAGACTTCCTCCCAACGCCGTCCTCAGCTTCCAACGCAACCCATCGCTCCTGAGCGAGATAACAAACCCCCGTCCGGCTTTTGCAGGCTTCAACATCAAAGTCAAGAGAACGTCAAAAGGAAGCCAACTTCCAGAGAATGGCAAAGCTATTAACGCATGGTAACGTTCTCTCTGGGCCACAGGTAAGCACCGACTATGTGTACATACGTACACACATGTAGGAACAAATATACAGCATGTGAGTCTCTTGATTCCTTATTTTTTAATGACAGGGGAAAAAAAGTTCAGTCAAATCCTTCTCTGTTACACCTGGTGAGCTGAAAAAAAAAAAAAATTAAAGGAGGCTTTTTGGCTCACCAGATTTTAAAAGGCAGCTGAAGCGGCTGGGAGTTTTCCAGAGTAAAGAACTCAACGTTTTTAAATTTCATTAAAATTCAGACAACTCTGCACTAGCAAGTGATGTCACTTAGAGAAAATTGGGTTTGAAATGTTTTTATAACAGTAAAAGACCTGACATATAAAAAAAAAAAAAAAAAAAAAAAAAAAAAACACCTAAACCCAGGTAGGAGCAAGATTTTTGCTTCCATTGTTTCCCTCCAGCTGGCTGCAACAAAATAGAAGCTTTTTTAGCAGCATAATCTGTGCCCTCATTCGGTGGATCTCCTAACGTGATTAACACTAGACCTAGACCAGCAAACTTGCAGATCTGGCCCCTGTTGCGGCTAGCTGCCCTTCCTTCCCAGGGAGCCACAGGTCGGAGCTCTGAACGAGGAGTAAGGGTTCTGAGCCAGAGGACATCCTGCCCAAGGCTCCACGTGACAGAGACCACTCCTCATCCATCCCACCCACACAGCCTTAAGCAGGACCATGCTGTCTGCCCGCAGCTCCCTGGAGGGCCCGGTACCAGGGAAGGTCCCAGCACCCTGCAGTTCAGAAGGGGATCCTTCTGGATCCCTGCCCTGACCAGTGCCTTGCTGCATCACGCGTGGCCACACCAGGACGGCTGGCAGCTCAGCACTCCCCACCTCTTTAAAGCACTACTCTGGCCCTGCAGAAAGTCAGGTTCCCACTGGTCTCCACAGGCGTACTCAGGCCCTTCAGGATGTAGAAATGATCTCGGATTATTATCGTAGCTTTGAACAGCGGGCAGTTCTTTACGTCTTCTTTGGAAATGACACCAAAGTCTCATGCGGGTTCGTTTGAGCTTTGCAAATCACCTACACAGCGAACTCTACACCACCCCACACCACAAGACACACAAACCAACAATTTCACAGCTGTGCCTTGTGAAGTACTTCTGCAAACGGACTGCGGAGCCAGCCACACACTACACACAAGGCCACGACCAGTCCGTGTGGCCAGACAGTTTGACAATTCTCGCCTGTCAGCAGCAGTGCCAGCCTCTGCAGCTCCCAGCCCCGTCTTGCTGTGGCTGGCTCCTGCTTCAGCGGCCTCCCCTGTTGTGCCAGTACAACTGTCCGCAGGGACAGATGGTGAACAGGACTGAACTGACTACATAGAGTTTCTCTCCCTCTCACTCCAGGGGATTACTCTGAATTTCCAATTGCGTTACACATACAACACAGACACATGTGGCAGAACAGAACAGCAGTGCAAAAGAGGGAACAGCAAAACTGCTATTCAAGTTGGCAGTACCACCACCCCAAAAAAAAAAAACCCAAAAACCTGGGGGCAAAAAAAAACCTCATAAAACCACGGCTTGACACATTCATTGTCCTTATGAATTTAACAAGCAGTGGCTTGACACAGCTCTCAGAGCACAGTGGATGTCACAAGGGATGATAGTTTGAGCAGCTCAAAGCAGCCCCAGTTTGCAGGTCTTTGTGAAACCACAGTGCAAACCAGTCTGGTGACCCATCCGGGAGTTTAACATCACATCTGAAGGCAGCGGTGAGCCTTGACTAGGGCTGCAAGTGAATGCTTCCCTAGCTTGGCTTCACCAGTGATTAAGCTATATAAAAAAGGCAGAAATTCCACAAGGAAAAAAAAAAAAAATTGAAAATATGTATTTTGCCCTTTTTAGCAATATAGCTTCGTTTACAAAAATGTTCCACAGCATCTTACTGTTTCTGCAAGGATAATGAAGTTACTGAAGTTCTACCCTCTTCTCATTCTCACAAACATTTAAGTCAAGTGCTACACAGCAGCATCACAGAAAGCTCCTTCAGGATTCACCCCAAGAGAGCCAGGAGCAGACACCTTCTTACCCAGCACAGGAAGCAGAAGAATGAGAAAGCAATGCAGGGAGCTCTCTATAAGCTGTTCCTCTGTAAAAACATTAGCACTGTAGAACCTTAAAAGTCCTTTTCAGACTGTGTCACTGCTAACAGCTAATGTAACAGGAAATTTTACGTCAAATAGTATATTAGCCAAAACACCAACAATAAATGGCGAAGTTGCCAGGCTTAGCATAAAAATAAAACACACTAATGAAACATAGTGCAGTTTGTTCGTAGCATGTGCAGTCTAGAATCATGCATAATGTAACAGTGCAACTGCTAACAGCAGGCTCACAGAAGATAATTTACACTTGTTTTTATGGACATGAGGAACTGATCTTTGAAGTTGTCCCTAATGAGATTCTGCTTGGCCCTAACAGCATCCTGAGAGAATGTGCTGGTTTTCTCCCCTGCATCCGGTGCATATTTATAATGCAGAATCCAGACCTATTTAAATTGCACATGTGGACCGGTGTCCCCCCACGCCATCACAAACTCAGATTCTCACAGTGGGGGAAATACCTACTAAAACGTCTCTATTTACCTTCAAGTCTTTTTTGTAATTACCCACACCACCTTCCCCCATTACCAAAAGATACATGGAGGTTAATGAATAAGGTTTCTTTTTTCTTTGTACAGTTGAACCCCTAACTTGATTAAGCTGCCAGGTCACTGGCAGCTGTAACACACATTACAAAAGACATGTCCAAAATACAGTCATAAGGCTCCTCAGAGGAAACAGCACTATAGCTTGCAATGGATCACAAGACTTTATTTCAAAAAGAGAAAACATTTTTTGCTATGCCCTATGTAGTCATTGCTTTAATACCATACCCACCTGTTTTTAAAAGCCCTTTCACTTGCAAGATCTGCAAGAACCATTGACCAACATCACTAAAATCTCAAACTGCAACTAATGCAGCAGCCATGCCGCCTCCCACCACCACAAGCTGCTGTGGTACGGCCACCAAAAAGTGGCAATGGGTGAATACATCATGTCCATGGAGAAGACCTCAACTCCGACACGCTCAGAGAGCACGGGCAGTCACATCTGTAGTCACACATGTGTACAGCAGCACAACCCTTCTACAGCACTGGACCAAAAGTGACGGCCAAAGTTAGGTAAACCTTTAACTACATTTGTTGAAATGCTGCCTAACGTAACGTTGGGGTGTGAATACTCAGAGCACTGCTGCTAACAAGTGTCACTGCCCGCCCTGAGCCAGGCTGCTGACCCATGTTTGGCAATGAATTAAATAAGGACAACACAGGTTTAACTCTCTCTTCCATGCTTCTCCCAGATACAGCCATCCATATACTACCACAGTTCTTTACTATCACTGTTTCAAGTCAAAGTATTCAAAT
>JAVJGJ010000002.1:25068392-25084359 GCA_035590215.1 Microhierax caerulescens
AAGACGATTATCATTTAGACTAATGTCCTGAAGTGCAAACTAAGGCATATCGGGAAACTTCTTCATGCTCCATTCAACTATTCCTTCTGCAGGACAACACCCTTCGGGGGGGGCTAAAATGAGAATGCTGGGGATGGCCACTCTAGCAGCCACCCATGTAGCCGATACATAATATACTTAATTTATACCATCAGCGAATCAACATTTTAACTCTTGGTTCTCTGCCTTTTCCTGCTTGGAAAATAGAGAGGAAAAAAAATAATCCATAAATTCTTTGCGCTTACTTGTCAGCACTTTTCATGCCCTACGAATGCACGGTATATTGTTTAAAATCAGATGATGCAGGATAGATAGCAGGATCCCTGATTTCTCATTTAGAGCTCAGTTTCTAATCTGACCCTAAACAAACAGAAATCCTACCCCCTGACAGCTGTTTGGTGCCTTAAAAAAAAAATAAATAAATAAAAAGAAAAAAATAGAAAGAAAAAGAAAAACACACCAAAAAAAAACCAAAAAACCCACAGAGGACTGTGCTTTATTTCCTAGAAAGACATTCACGGAACGAAGACAGCAACTGGTGTTCTCTGAAGAAACTCTAGTTTGAGTGGAGGCAGAGACTAATCCACCCTCCTGGCTCCACGTTACCCCACAGGTAAGAGATGACAGTCATTTGTGGGGAACTTACACGAGGGAAGCCCTGACAGTCACTACAATAGCTCTGTGTGCACACGTGGAGAACGGGAATTCGTTCCCAGTTCCCACTGCACCGTCTGACACTGCTCACAAGCACTCTTAAGCCCAACAGAAGCAAAACTGTAAAGAATATGTTAACAAAAAAAAAAGAAAAAAAAAAAAGCGTGCCTTTAAAGCTGCTAGGTTGTGGGCACAGCGCTGAAAGGTTCAAATGACCTCGCCTCGGTGTGTTAACGTACAACCTCTTGGTCAGCATTGCCGGATTCCCTTGTGAACAACTACAAGGCCCAAGTCTGGAAGCTCAAAATCTGAAAAAGCTTTTGTTAGGAAAATAATAAAACACATAAAAAGCTGAAAGGCAGACCCCGATACTACTGCTGCAGCAATGATGTGCCACATATTACTGCTACGCTTCACGCCACAGCAAGATTGCCTTTAAACACATAGGCACACAGTAAAATCGGAAGAAACGAAACTGAGCTGCAGGTATGAGGCGTGCTAAGAACTATACTTTAGGCCAACACCTTATCTTGGGTTACTTCTGGGTATTTGAGATCATTTATCCATTTCTCATCTTCCATTTATTCTGTATTAGTCACCTCCAGTGCATTCCTCTTGCATTTTATTGGACAAGTGTCTAGACCCTAAAAATATTGTACTGCCTCTTCATAAATAGATATCCAGAAAACTGCCACTTCTTGTACCAAATCTTCTACAGACCCTCACTTAACTTGAACTAATTAATAAAAAGAATTACCAAGTTCCTGACTTGATGTCTTTCAGCTTACACCTTTTAACTCTGCACTGAATAAAATGAATCATAAAAGGTCTTTCTCATTCTGTAGAATGATGTCTTAAAAACCTTCTAAGAGAAATACTGACTGAAAATAGTCACTCTTGCGTATCACAATATTCAATGGTAGTATGAACAGACTATCAAGGAAGCCAGGTGATCCAAAGTTAATTTGCAACTTATATTGGTATTTCTCTTGACAACCTAGACCAAATGTAAGGATTCTTTTCAGGAAACTGTGCTCTGTATTTATGATATCTAAAATGAATGAACCTGAAACCAAAACAAAATCTCCCTAAACACAGACTATTTAAACTCCTTGAAACCAAATCCAGGGATTTCTTTTCTCTTCTGGCTCCGAGAAAATGAAGGCTCTACACCACTTGTATATGTTTTTAAAACAACCTGTTTTCCTGAAGGCACAGAATGTATGGTAACACATAACTAACAACAAATGATGAAAACTTGGAGAGTTAAAGGTCTTCATTTTGTTGCCAAGATGATGCATCAGGTTCTGAGAGGAACAGTATGTGTGATCCTTCCATTAACACAGCGGCATTCTCACAAAGCAGCCATGCAAAGTAGCCAAGCAGAACACCGCCAAAGGTCACAGTGCAAAAAATAATAATAATTAAAAAAAAAAAAAACCACACATACCACCCCCAGAAGATTACCATCATTTTAATTCTCAGAGAGTGTCTGAAACACGCATCCAGTATACAACTATATGAAACAGGATCTGATCTGCGCAGCCGCATTATACTGACATAACTAGCAGAAAAACTGCCTTATCAACTTTGTGCAAAATATTAAAAATACCCTCCAAAGGATTAAGAAGTTGCAATCCGAGTCATAACTCCCCCTCAGTAACCCAAAGAGGATGTCCTAAGGGGAAACTTTCAAGGCACAGAATAATATAGATGGCAGAAAAAAATGTGTTCTTGTAAACATGCCTTCCCTTCAAAGCTGCAAGCATCACCGTTTAACAAACAAAAGATGACAAAAAATCAAACTACAGTCAAGAGAGAGATAATCAAAATCAAAACATTTAAAAAAGCCCCAAACTTCCAAGTAATTTCAAAGATTACACCTGAGTTCTCCCTATATATTTTAATGTATTATTATGTATTTATTTAGTTTTAATCTATTCACTGCTTTTCACCAGGAGGAAAACTGAATGCCTGGCTGACTTGAAATTTACAAAATAAACAAACCATAAAGATGAAATTTCCCTCCTCTTTAATATATGTTAATTATCATAATCTTACATGAACATTGTTCACAACCAGAGAAAAAAAGTCGCTGGAAGAATCATAGCTTTAAATTGAGTGAGGCACTTAATCTGGCATCTCTAAGTGACTGGTCCCATCCCACTGGTAGCAGTAATACTGTCACTAATCACTGCATTTAACAGCTACAGGGACACGGCTCCTATTTACTAAATATGCTGGACCACATGAAATTTTAATTCTGAACACTTATCTTCCCCAAAACTACTATTTCACCATTCACAGGGAAGAAAATAACCCTTTGGTAATTCTCACTGTTGGCTAAAAGTGAATGTGCTTTAAGCAACAAAGCAGCCTGGAGTAATTAAAAAGTAATGACTTTTTCCTTTGTGCTCCCTATATAAAAGGAGCATGAGGAAGATATACTGGACTAGCACCTTTTCCTTCCCATAAACTGATACAATAGCCAAACATTTAGGAGTAATGTGCTGACCCTGATGCTCCCAGTCACTACACTCAATTCCTTATACCAGCGAAATTGTAAACGTGGTAAATAGCAAGTTTCCTGGCTTACAAATACATCAGATAAAGTCCCTCTACCATAGTCCTTTCTCCCTCCCTCCCCCATCCTCTCTCCATCTGCTGCCCTCCTGGGAGGGGAGTGCTACACTTAACGGCTGTGTGCTTTTAAGGCTAATGTGCTGTATATACGGTACTGCCCAGTACTGCAGGCAGGGACTCCAGTGCGTGGCAGCCTCCAGTACTGGTTTTTTCCTTGTCGACATCCAGTGGAATCTCTGTAGCCCTAGTGTCATGCAGCAGGCAAGGAGGAGAGGGTCTGGAAATATGAAATCCGCAGCCTGTGCCGAGAACAAATCTTGCAAGGCGCCACACAGCACCATCGTTTAAATCTATTGGTAAAAACAGGAGAGAGTTGGGGCTTTCCTGTTTGTCTCTCCTCCCCTCCCTGTAATAATTCAAATTTAGAAAATACACCCAATGTAAAAGAGAGCATATAAAAACGGGGCAAGCATTTTGCTGTCAGTGGGTAGTAACCAGGTGAATCTGTCGACAGCATTTTGACCTGCAAGACAACAGAAAGAAGACGGGCTTGATCCATCAGTTAGGAAGAGGACGACTCTGCTTGGGGATTACAGGTTGACTTGCTCTCCAGATGTCCTCTCTGCCCCATCCCCAAAGCTTCAGTGGCAGCTCACCACACCAGTGCTCACCCACCAGCGTCCCGTTTCAGCCAGCCTTCACCCAGCACATCCTCAGGACACATACAGCCGATGTGCCAGGAGAAAGCTCCAGGTTTACGGAGGTTAAGAGCAAACTTTATGGTCAGCTCTTCAGGAGATAAATAAAATGACTGCGGCTCCCGGTACCTGAAGTTTATTGGCCAACATCAAAGCCGAAAGTAAGCGGGCAAGACCTAAATTTCCAAACCCCAACAAACATCTTTCTATCTTCTGAAACACCTTCTATGAAATATGTGCAGGTGTGCACAGAGACACACTCATCTCCCTCCTCTGTTTTGCCCTGCTCTGCATGTACCCATCACACTCTCAGACCTTCTGCGAGCAGAAGCAATCATGATGAAGTCCACGAAGCTACAACTGCACGTGCCAAGTACGATTCAAACCACTGGAAACAAGAAACCATTGCTTCAAGGACGAAAACTCACAACTTGCTGGAAAATCTTCTTCTAGGGACTCAGAAAGACCTGGTGTGAATTAAGAGGGGAACGATTTTATCCCACAAGACTGAGGGGACTTCTGAGGGGACTTCCCACCCAACACGGGCTCTCCGCTCCCTGGGGGCACGTATCGCTTGAGCAAGGCAGGTAACCCCCACGCCAAACTTCACTGTATCCTCCCAGAAGAAACTTTACAAGCTCACTGTCCAGAGGGGCATGTTTTAAAGAAACCTCCCTACCTCACTGTACTTCTGCTATGCCTAAGCACATTTGTTTTCTCAAGTTATGCCATGGCCTTTTACAGAATTCAAAACTGAAAGACTTCCAAGTGTTCTGGGAAGGAGACTAGATACTTATGCTAGGCAACTGACTTGAAAATGAAGCCACTTCTGGTAGCTCAAGATCAGAAATGTAAACTCCAGAAGCTACCCTGCAACATTCAGTACAAAAATCAATGTCCATCACAACACCACCTGCTCACTTCTGAAACACCCCTGCGTCAAACATAAGCAAAGCTACATAAATTCAACTACAACATAAACACCTAAACCCACATTGTTTACAGGGCCTTCCTTTTGTTTATTTGTCCAACAAGATACACAAAGAAGGATTTGCAAAACAAAAGCAGATGTGTGGTAGGTAGGCAGGTGCAGCACTTTCCTTGGGCTTGGAATAGCCCTGTGTCACAGGGAAGAGCTCTTATCACCCCTGCTAGGGAAGACCAGCCTCATTCTGCCACTAGGAGAAAACCACAGGCCAAACACTTAGGATGGGACCTGCGGCGTGGAGCCTGCAAGTTTTGTAGAGTATTACCTCCCTGTTTGGAAACCTACGCTCTAGAAGTTGCTCCCAAGATAGACTGCGCTCTCACCCTTCAAGCATTAAACAAAAGCAAGAATCTGCTGCTTCCACAACAGTCCTACTTCCCTGATATTTAAAGAAAATAAATTAAAAGCTTCCAGTGACAGTACAACATCCTGACTGTAACATATATGGGTTTGGGGTTTGGGTTTTTTTTCCTCTCTCCAACTACTTCATCGCAAAAACTGCCTTGGGGAGCAGTCTCCCTATAGCACAAGGGACAGCGGTAGGGACGCTGCTGTATAAAGGATTCCTGGTCAGATCGCATCACGCACCTCCCGTAAGATAAGAGCACACTGTATATTGTACACAGACGTGAAAGCATAAGTAAACTGTCACTCAGTACGACTGACCGCTAAATGAATTGCATAGGTAATACTATAAATGCAGAATCGGACCATGTAATGAAAATTTCTATTTATAGTGCTCAGCTACTGAAATAGGGTCTTATAATTAAAATGCTTGTTACCTGAAGGCTTCTTTACAGGTTTCACACAGCATAAAAGAACATGAACATACATGTGCATAAAACACAAACAATTTTTTTTCCTTCTCCCTCTCAGGCTTTACCAACAGGGGCCAGGCTGACTCTACAAGGTGGTGTTGTAACAGCACGATTTCATCCATGAGGAAGTAAGGTGAAGACATGTCCATCCCCTCCAGTCCTTGCCCGCTGGCAGATCCGTAAGCTCACCGCCCTCCCACCTGTGCTGGCCACCCCAAAACCTACTACTGGTGAGGCTACACCAAGAAAGAGATCACTGAAAGCAGCTCACTAGGGAACCCACCCACCCACCCGACGTGTTTAACCATTTCAGTGGCACCTAGAGCAGCCCCACAGAGGGCTCTGCCAGCATCACTGGGGAGGTGGCAGGGCATGCGGCGCCGGGGCTGAGCAAGCCGCTGGGGAGCAGCAGGCTCAGCACTGAGTATCAAAGAACCTTCCCCCCTCCAGCACTGCGAGTAGCCTACAACCCCAGCTTTTCACATGTAGAGGAGTGGTACTCGCCCAAGGCTGATACCTCGTGCTGAGGCGCTGGTGGATTTCTGGCAGCCTGCTCCCACCAGCACCAGAGGCAAAGGGGGTTAGCACCAACTTAAACCAGACCTGGCTTCCATCTTAGGACAGGGCACCTTGGAAATATAGGAACTAACAGGGCAATGGTGACCAAAAATGATTTTAAACCTATCCTACATTTGTAATAAAACTGGCACTTTTAAGCATCAGCCTTCCAGGTATGTCAGAACATTTTTTAAAAGGTAGGCTGGTACTATTCCTTTTCACAATAGCAAAAAGAGGTCAGAAACAATATTTTTTTCAAGAGAGCTTAGCATGTTATGACTACATTGCATAAACACAATACAAAGAGCCCAAATTTGAGTTTCAATTACAAAACTGCAATCCCTCAGCTTCATATGAAGTCTGTATGAACACCTCACTTTCAGCATGCTCCACTCCAACACTTCAAAAGCCTTTAAGTAAGTATATCCTCACGAAAACATTTTTATTCTCATTTTACATGAAAAATTTAAGTTTAGAACTTGCATTACGTTCCGATTTTTGCAAAGTAAGTAACTTGAAATAATGTAGTATCCTTAAGATCAGTACAGATCTCGACTCACACAGACACCCATGCACATGCTCCAGTAAGACAGTTTTCTTAATGACCATTAAAATCGGCATCTTTGCAACTTGGTTTCTGTTGTTCTATGGCAAAAGCATCAGAAAATGCAGTTAACAGCCCTCTTCTTGAGTGGGGACTATTTATTTTGGGACAGCTGTAAGGATTCTCAGCTGCTTTGGGGCAGCTCTGAAGGGCTCCTGCTCTTGCCCTTCTTTTACTTATTAATGCACCAGGTTGCAAACTGCTGCCTTTCAGTAGCCACCCATGCCACCGAGGGGCCTGCAAGGGACGAGAGACGAAAACTGCACAAACATAAGCTGTGAGCCATGGCGCCAGTAAAACCCCTGTGTCCAGAAGTTAGGCTCAAGTTTTACCTACGCTCATTCCACGTACTCGTGTTTTCACGGTTACAGCTTAATTGTACTGTGACTGTTTCAAAGAATACTGGGGGTTTTTTAGTTATTTAG
Organism: Microhierax caerulescens; assembly: GCA_035590215.1. Lineage (NCBI taxonomy): Eukaryota > Metazoa > Chordata > Aves > Falconiformes > Falconidae > Microhierax > Microhierax caerulescens. Next base: position 25,075,760 of record JAVJGJ010000002.1, read on the forward strand.
AAAAAGCAGTAGTGAAAAGGGGCTTAGATGGTCATGAGCTATGTATGCTTTTGTAGGAAGTGCTATTAATGGACAGAGCAACTATTTCCACCAAAACTGTGATCCTCTATCATACCAGCACCAACTGAAGCAGCCTGCCCAGTCACACACGGGACAGCTAACTAACTGGAGGCTGAACCTCTGTATTCTCTCAACCAGTATCACCACATGTATGACCTCCACTGCTCTGTAAACATCAAATTAAGTCGATACTCTTATTAATACCAACTCTTTCCCCCTCCCGCTAAATATCCTACATCTTACAGGAAACACAAAGTTGATAATATTACATATCAAATGCATGATTTCCCACCAATCTCAGTGGCAGTTTACAAAGCCCATTAAATGCAGAATGATTTCCCCAAGAAAAGAAAAAAATATGCAAGATCCTATTTCTCAAGGTTAGTAGTCTAGTAAGTTCTCCAGGTTGTAACAATTTAAGGCTTTGTCACAGTTGAAAGTTTTTTCTTCTATGATTACACAGCTATATTTTTGTATTACTATTATTATTATATATACACATTTACACACACTTACACATTTAAATACTTTATTCAACTATATTTATATATATTTCTACTAATATAACATTCTGTTTATACTTGTTGTTTTAGAATAAGAATATCCACATGGGGAATTATTCCAGTACAGAAAAGGCAGTAAAATTATATAGTTACAGATTGTTCAGTGTACCTCCAGGTATGAATAACCTCATTTAGAAGACTTCTGCTCTGCCACAAAAGCCTCTATCTTTCTTACTCTCCTACCACTGAATTAAAGCTGTGCCAGTGGTTTAACGTGTATCCCAGTAGCCTAAAAACAAGCCACCAAGTCATTCTGGTAAGACCACAGAAAAGCTACTGAACTCCTCGAGAAGGCTCAGCCTGCAATAGCCTGGGCTACAGCTATTTTATGTCCATAAACCCCCCCACCCTCACCAGCTGGGCATGCCCAAACAGGCATTTTCCACGACAGACAGGCAAAGTTTATTTCATTCTCCCTGGAAGTAAAAGGGGTGTTTTACCCAAACAAGAAGGTTTTCCCCTCTAGTTAAAACCTCAGTAAATAATCTTCCATTTGGGTTTGTCTCATTTTCTTCTCAGCTCATTTCCACTGGTCTAAGGAAAAAAAAAGGGGTGAGACAGGAAGGTTCTACAAAACAGCCTTAGTAATTCCTGCTAATTAAAATGGTTTAAAGACCCACTGTGGTGGCTGCTGTAAAGCTGCAGAGTTTAAAAAAAAATAAAAAATAAAAAAAAGGAGAACCTAAGCAAATGACACAATATACCTGATGAATTCAATTACCTTCCAAGTTTAATCATTGTTACTTTTTTTTTTTTTACATCATCACTGCGGTTTGACGGGGTGAAGCCCCCGGCAGCTGCCAGCACACCTGCCCGGTGTGCCAGCTCCTCCAGCACCTGCCACCGTCCCCAGGGCTGTGTCCTGCCGCTGCTCGTGGGCATCGCTGGCACCACCAACCGTAGCCTCATACCAAACATCTCAACAGTCTGAACAGGCCTAAAAGCTTTTTCTTCCCCAAGTCCACCCCTTTTTTTAAGAAAAAAACAAAGAACACTTTGTAATATCTGGCAGCACTACACCAAAGAGGCAAGCAACATTCGCCTCTTGCAGCCACAATTCCTAACAAAAAAAATGGGAAAGTATCAATACTTTCAGAATAGTAATAATCAAAGGGAGGCATATTATAATTGTTATTCTTTTGCGGCTGCCCTTTAAAGCAAGGAGCTATGGTGATGCAGTTAATTAAAACTAAATGAAAGTAAACATGACTTGAACAAAGCGCTCAGATACAAACACTGTATAACATCTTCAGAAAATTAAGTGAAACCTGTGGGTGGGAGCGCTGCTTCAGGATGACAAAATATTTAACCTGATAACCCTTTATCCAAAATAATCGTACAGTAAAAATTATCTTTGGAACACTTGCTCAAACATTAATTAGTAGAGAAATAAAATACAAAGACTGGATAGACTGATTCAAAAGCCACACTATACCAGAGCTTAAGTAACCGACACAACTGCTGTCACAGCCAGCCCAAGCGAAGCCAGCGTTAATGCCCTGTTATTTACCTGATACTACGCTTAAACGGATCCACTAAGAAGCGCTGGTGTAAAAATACACAGATGATACAAGAGAACTGTATCCCTGCTGATCAAACTACATGACGCTCCTGTGAAAGGCAGTAAATAAAAGCGGCAGAAAAAGCGCAGGACGTGTGTCCCACAGAACAGGCAGAGCAACACCAGGAGCACCTTCGCCGCCCGATTGATGCTGGTGGTGTTCCACAGCCTCCCCACGCGCTCTGAGGTGAGGGCTGGGGCCAAAAGATACTAGAACCAGAAAATGGCTCCGTGTACACCAAGAATCCGGTTCTCACCTTTGCACGTGGAGATGCATATCCATAAAGAAATTACTTATTAAAAAAAAATTACTTCCTTCAGGAAGGAACATTATCCTTCAGCTATGCTCAGCTACTGATTTCTGGTATGCAGCAGGGCCCTGCTATTCACACACGTCATAACGCTCAGTTCTTGCGTTGCTTCATTCATTTCCCATCACCTTATGATTTTTTCAATTTTATTTTTTTTTTTTCACTACAGAAGAATAAAACCTCCTCAAACTCCCCCCTGGAAAACCCAAACTGCATGCATTACTTCAAGACTGCAAGAAAAGGAAAGCAGACTGTAAACCGAAATCAAATCAAACAATCCTGGCAGCTGCTGCAATGTGGCACTAGCAAAGACACAACAGGGTAAAAAGATCATGGTTTCTTTGTTAATGCTGCTTTCACTGATTTTCTGTTCAGGTTTCTCGCTTCATGACGTCCTCTTTCAGAAAAATGCACAACACTTCCATTACAAAACATTGGGAAGACAAACAAGGATGCCTTCTGAAGCCACCACACAGTCTAGCCTCTCCTCCCCATAAATAACTGTTCTTACCATCACACAAACCCACAGTCACAGCTGCCCTCTCCTTGCTTTCCGCCTCCCACAATTCTAGAGACCTGCTGCTAGGATCCTGGCATTTTTAACTCAACAGGTTTTCTAAATCCCATCACTTGCAACAAGAGACCTACCCCTGAACTCACCTGCTGCACCACAACGCTGTTGTCTTTGCTCCCGTTGTGAACCCAAGACTAATCCCTGTCCAGTTTTTCTAAATTTTGATCTCCCTTCTAGTATGCCACACCCTTCCTTGAAACCAATTTACTGATTTTAAGAAAGCTGCAGTAGTTCAGTTAAAAATCTTTTATAATACCGTCACTATGTTGTACTTTATAGCTTCAGTATTTATTTCAATGACACAACTTCTCCAAACAAGTAAACTCTCTTTTAAGACATCTGTCAAGTCGGTATCGTTTAAGAGAGACACAAATTATTAGAGTAGTAGCTGTATAAACATTTGTAAGCTTTTGAAACGAAGAACAAGCAATTTTTACAATGTTGAACACCACACTCCGCTGGTCCTCAAACCAGCTCCCACTGACATCAATGTCGATAAGAATGCGTTCTTCAAAACTGCTTTCTACATTTCTTTTGTTTGTTCTAAATTCGTTCTCTACATAGAATTTGTACATAAGGTCAGTCAGTAGTGCAGTCTGGAGCGCAAAACACGCAACACAAATTTGCTGACAACAGGTCTGAAAAGTGAATCAAGAAGCGGAACTAAAAGATTTCTAAAAGAAGAGTTACATCACCGTTGTAGTAATAAATCCAATGTAATTAAGGAAAACTTTTTCCACCTTGAAAAGTTACAGGCAGGACAGACACTCTTCAGCATCCATCCTTCCTAAAGTTGCCTTTAGGAAGGTTGTAACCACAGGAAATCCTATTAGAAGGTGCTGAACTCCTACATTGTGACCCTTCCGGAAGGCTTCTACATAACAAAAATGCAATGGAGCCCCATACAACTTTCCCCCCCTTATTATGCAAAATCCTTATCAAATTCAATAGTGTGGCATCGTTGAAAACCCTGCCTAACAATGGCAGCAGGAGGTCGAGAGATGTCGTCTTTGTTTTAGTTTCACGTGCTTTTCAGTCTATTAATGTGAAAAGAAAAAAAAAAAGAACCTTCAGAGAAATAACCGATAAAGATCAAACCTAACTAAACAATGGGAAGGAAATTCAGTTAAAACTGGTACTTAGCTCTGATGCAGACCATTGTGCCTGGGGACCCCGCAGAGGAATGGTCCTGCGGGTCATACAATACCCAGGAATAACAAGGTGAGGTAGGAAGCCTTCAGCTCCCCATTTCCCAAGCTTTTTGTCGGTTTAAGCCCGGGCCGGGGTCGTGGGGTTTGTATTTCTGGGGAGGCACCTCCGGCCAGCCCCCCCCCCCGTGCCCTTTGTGCAGCGGGTTGCGAGTGGAATGCAGCATGCGGCACACGTTCCACTCGCAACCAGGAGGACAAAGGATTCAGTGATCAGGGGGGGACAATTAGTCCCAATTAGGCCTATTTCGCAGCTGACTGTAAAGGCTGGGGGAAGGGAGCTTAAATTTTCAAGCCATGGGTCCCTCAGGCGAGTCAACCTGAGATCTGCAGAGTGACTGAGTGGCAGAAAAACACACCCAGTTAGCCGCGGCTGGGGCAAGGAGCATGGAGTCCCTGGCAGCGGAGTACCTCCAGGAGATGATGGAGCAGTGGCTTCTCAAACATACCACGTTAAAAAAAAAAAAAACCTCGGTAACCTTTTTACCTCTTTAGCTAAGGGGACTAACCAATTTTCCCAGTTTTCAACCCACTGGGGCAGCAGCAGCTCGCGGTGCGAGGGCGCAGGCAGGCACACAGCAGGCACACAGGCAGGCAGTGTCAGCGATACTCACATGTGCACATGCGGAGGCTGGAACCTGCTCTGATTGATGTTGTAGTGCGTAAACGCCTGCGTTGGGTTGGAGCTGTACTCATCCACCGTTATGGTAACTTTGCCTTGTGAAGGAATTCCATGAGCCATCCTTCCTCCTTATGGACATGAGCAGCTCACAGCTTCCCAAGGCCAGGAGCAGGGTAGGGCATCGTGTTCCAGGCGGCTCCCAGCTCCCAGCAGCTCCTCATCAACCCCGCCGACTTCTGCCAGGAGAGAAAGACAGCACAAGCTGCTATAAACTCAAAAGAGATGTAAATACACACGGACATATTGCTCCATCCTCCCCTGCTTTCCATTCCAAGGTCTATTTTTGATGTACCCATCACCCAACTCTCTAAGCTTTACTATACACTCTTTTTTTTAATTTCCTCATCATTTAACTCCATCACCATTAAATACATCCGACGGATATATGCTGAAAGTAAGGCTTTATCTTGGGGGGGACGACGACTGTGTTGAAAGCTCCCGTTAAATATTCCATTCACCATTCTTTATTTTAAATAACACCTCGTGCTAATTGCCACCATGAAAATACAAGGGAACCCCATTTCCTGATGGACAAATGGCTTTCCACAAAGACTCACACTTGTTTCCAAAGCCCTGTTTTAGCTTTACAAAATAAGTTACATCTGAGATTAACTGATGCAAACCAGAAAATTTCACCAATTGCATAGCAAAAGGGAGACCCAAATACCTCTAAATCAAAGTATTTTTCTGTCCTGAGAAGGGCTAGCATCTAGACAACAGTAACAGAACACCCATGCTTTAGTGCACTAGCAATGAAATTGGTTTGGATTCATCACCAGACAGTAATGATTTATCTGACATTTAAGTGCGATGCTATGCATAAATATTTCTGCGTAAGATGAAAGAAATACGCTCTTCCCTCTCTATGCATCCCTATCTTTCACTTCTTCAAAGTGCTCTTAAACATATTTTGCATTAAGGCTGGAAGTGTTCTATAATATGAGTGTAAGCCAAATCGCCAGATACTTCCCCAACCCCATCCCTGTTGAGATCCCTGCACAGAACCCCAGCTTCAGTTTCTTCAGTCGATAAATGGGGATACCTCAGCTGCCTTCCTCTCAGAGGCACTTTGTGAAAATTCAGCAGCTGATGTCTGAAGAATACCTTAAAGATGAGCAACTCTCCCAAAGCCCTGCTTATGAGGCAGACCCCCCGCCGGCGCACACCACCCTAGCTGCAAGGAGGACCTACATGAAACCCTGACACTTTCCATCAGTTGATTTCCCACCCCGCCCCCGCTTATTTGCCACATGCAATAGTGGATTTTCATATCCGGTGTGTAATTTACAAAAATAAATCAGTGCTTGCTGGGCAGACAAAGAGATAGGAAAGACAAGAGCATGACTTGAGAGTCCTGAGCATAGCATCAAGCTAAGTGGTATTTTTCTGGTGTGATCATCCTGGACTTCTCTTAGCTCCCAGATCGAAATGTGTTTGCCATGTGTAACGTCAAACATTTGGAATCTTTGATTTGTATTCAAAATATATTTTTAATACAAAGGCTAATTTCCAGTTTGGCATGAAGCACGATAAAAATGCCCTGCAAATGGCAGATGGCCTGCTATAGGCCATTTATTTTACTATTTTACAACCTCAGGCCTATGTAGGCTTCCATATGTTAGTTGGGTTAAGACATTCTGCAACCTTCATTCCAGTAATTGGGTTCTATCCTTCATCATCTTTAGCACTGGAGGAAAAAAAAAAAAAAAAAAAATGAAAAGGGAAATAAAAATGAAATTAAACCACAAAGTTCCCATTTAAAACCTGAGTCACTAGTGAGATAGTACAACACATCCTTAACTAAGGTTATGGTGGTCTGCTCTTTGCACTAACCCCCTCTCACAATAAGCGCAAGCAAGTTTCAGGAGTGGAAATCAGCAAAGTGAGCTTTACTAAACCAAACCTTTGCTGTGTTAGAAGTGATGTGTAAGATGCCTGCAACAACTGCTCAGGAATCATAATGTAGTGGTTACCATACCAAGTCTGCAGCTGTTTCCTTAATTTCCCTTACAATTATATTTTAGTGTTATTTTGCATAACAGTAAAACACAACACCTGCTTCAAATTGCAGTCCTGTTCCGAGCACTGTAATTCTTTTGAGATAGAAACTACCAAGAGCGTGCAACACAGAGCAACATAATTGCCCAGCACTGAAAAGTAAATACAAATGAAAACATCTTCCTGTTAGCGAAACGACTGTCATTAACAAAAATGCTAGCCATCAAAGCTCCCAGGAAAAAAAAAAAAAAAAAAAACCAACCAAAAAAAACCCCAACCCCACAACTAAGTTTTTCTTTTACACAGCAAGAACTTTAGCGTCTGCATAAATTAAGTAGTAGCGTGAAAATTACATGTCTAATGTTATTTTTCTGCAATTAAAAGCTACAATATAAACCAACACGGTAAACCAACAACAAAAATATGCTTGGGCTTTCAGAAAAGCTAAATCACACTATTTTCAGTAATCTAGAATAAGAAAGGTCAGAACGTTAAATTTCACTCATGGAAGAAAAATCCAATTTGTTCATGAGAGTGAATTATACATAAAGATAATAAGCATTTTTTACAAGGTTTATAACAATCCATGTTACAGAAAGAAATTACAACTAACTGGCACAAAACAAATTATAAGAGGATACTTGAATAGCTATATTAAATACTTTAAAGTTGACTTTCAGTAAGATTGCAAGTATATAAACTGCAATTGCTTCCCATTGTTCCAATCCTTAATCTTAAAAATAAATCTCTACACTTAAATTAAGACAAAGCCGAACAAAGCGTCCTTTTAAAATGAAATTCAACAACAAATGCTGAACTGGAGAGAGAAAAAAAAAAAAGTAAAATTTGAAGCTGGCTTCTGTGTCAATTCTCTAATTTCCATTTAATGCTCCACAGAGTACTACAGCTCACCTACCAGAAGTAATTATTACCTAAGAACTAATTATTACCTTCTTTACTGTGAACTTCTCTGAAGAAAATATCAAAAAAGGAGCTGAACGCTTCGAAACTTTAAGAACAAATTTATTTTAGGCCCAAGATGAAAAAAAGCCAAAAATAAAAAGGCTACTTTGAATCACCGCCGTCCTTCCTCCACCTGCAGCCCCTCTTTGAAGACCGCAGACAGGAGGCGAGTACAAAAGACTAGAAGTTGCATTATTTTTCACATCTGTCAAGTAAAACAACGTGCGGCACCTTCCCGCCGGTTTTAGGTCATAAACAGCGAAATGAGGGGTGTTTCTGTCTTTAGCAGGCTGCGACCCCCCCAGCCACCGCTGCTCCCCTGGGCGAACAGCCCTGCCCGAGCGCGGGGGCGCGCCGGGGTGCGGGGGGATGCGGGGATGCGCTATTGTACGCGTCGGCCCAGGTCTCCGGGTACGAACCCGCACTTTTTCAGAAAGGGGCCGGCACGGACTTCAGCGCAGCTACATTTTAACGCCGCGCGGTACCGCCGGCTCAAAAAAACTACCGGCCGGCATGCGCGGCGGAGTCACCGGTGCCGTGTCCCGGCGCGCCGCCCGCCTCCCCCCAGGCAATATTTACGCCTCCCCCATCTGAATTTCAAAAACCTCCTGCCGGCGGCCCTGGGGCTGGAAAAGCCGCTTTTGCGAGGCGGCCGCCCGCAAGGGTTAACCCCGCGTCAC
>JAVJGJ010000002.1:25099194-25118883 GCA_035590215.1 Microhierax caerulescens
GGGCGATCAGTTTGACCACATCCACATCAGCCCGTGCCCTCCTTTCCATGTAGATAGGCTGTGAGCTTTGTCTCTGTGCCATTAGAGATGCTGAGAAGTAAACTGGGAAACAGCTCGGTAATACAATGCAAAGCATTCACACCTTCTGTATAGTCATTCCTACTGGCTTGCACTCTGTTTAAGAACTCCTGCTCAGCAGAAATAAAAAAGGAACTGCTGCACAAAGTCGAGCAGACAAGGTATGTTGAGTTTCTGAAGATTTTCAATGAGTTTTGTTATGAAAAGGATTAAAAATCTGTACTGCTGTGCCTGTCTACAATGTCCCCTCTGCAAGAATTCAAGTCAACGCCAAGAAGAGAAGGGGGAACTTGAAGTCTGTCATTAGAGATACAGTGCTGGATCTCACATCATATTGCAGCAAACGTGTCTCAGCTCAGTTCAGCAAAGCAGAAGCAGGGAACCTGGCAGTGTGGGATCTAGGGGTTGCTTACTGAATACTCACCCAGAAGCAGCACCACAACCAAAAAAATTGCACCTTCTTAACCCATTAACTTCTTTGCATCCTGCACTGACAATTTAAAATGTATAAGCAGGAAAGAAAAAGCAAGGAATTAAAACCCAGTGTTTTCTTAAGCAGGATAAATTAGGGCTTGTTGAGGTCCTTACTATTAGAAACCAGACTGTGTCCAGAACCTGGCTTGCTCATTTACCTCTGCTTCATTTAGTTCTTTACAGAACTCTAAGAAACATAATACAGGCATAACTTTAAACACTGGACTAGCTAGTGTCCCCATCTAGGTTAGTAAAATAAATATTTAATTTTTTCCCAAACAAGGAGGCTTTTAAAGACCGATCCATCACTGCTTTCTAAGTCCACATCCATCTTTCTTCCTCGTACTGAATGAACAAGTGGTATACCACAATCAGAAAATCATTCATCTTATGAAGTTGTGTCTTTCATTTGTTGCTTTCACTCACTGGCCAGACTAGTATCACAAAATTAGATACACTGTTCCTCAATTCTAATTATACTGCATAGCTCAATTGTCTACACATCCTCAGCTTCATAGGAAAAATAGCTGTACTGTATGAATAGTCCACAGAAGCCAAATATTAAGAGATTCTTTCTTTTCTTCGAGCCTATCAGGTCATATAACTCCTGAATTATGAAAAAGTAATTTTTCTTACTTGTCATTGGCACCGTGTCTTAACAGAATAAGGTTCTAAAATAACAAGAACTAGTACATGTCCAATCACTCCAAATCCTCTACATAACCCATCCAGCCCTTCCTATACCCATCCTATGCAACTCTGAAGCCTTTGATTGTCTGTGTTTCCATTTCCACATGTAATTGCACTATTCTAAGCTGATGGACTTAAGAGCACAGGGACTGCACCTAAGCAGAAGTTCAACATACTCCTGTAACTAAAACATTTTACAATAAAGTGAGATGCAGCTTTCCTTCCTCATTTTTGCTGGAAAACCATACTATGCTGCTTTTTGCCTTTTAACACATCCTAATGACTCATGGCATTTAAAATGGAGTTAAATATTTTTCTTAACACAGCTGTATATGTTTTATTTCATACTTTTGCCAAGATTCCTCATATACTTCTCCAACTATTACAGTCTTCCTTTCATGTTTTTAATTTTCAGTTTCCATCGTTCCCTAAAATAGAAGTTGCTGAATGATCTCTAAGCTCACGGCGGGAAGTATCTCTTTATTCCACCCCAGAGCTACACTGAGCCTTGGACAGACTTCGACATCCATTTTTTTGGGCTTCTTTTCAGAAGCTGTCCGTTAGACTTTAGCCCCAGGTCTCCTCCTTGCTTCCCTGAAGCACTCGGTCATTAAAGCACTACCCAAGGTTCCCTTCTCTTCTTCCACTAATCACGAGTTTTATTAGCCCTCTCCTTAGAAATGCAAAAATCCCACAGCAACTGGAGAATTAGCAGATTAGTGTGTCTTCCTACCACAGAACAGCTGATGTAGCTGAGCTTTTCATCCTCCCTGAAGGACTGTATTTATTTTGACATAATGAAACAGAGAAAAATAATATATTGTTAGGATGCATCTCAGATCAACAGAATGTAAAATGGGAAGCATCTTTAGTTGTACTCTTGAAATCCTTGCTAGCAGAATGCCCTTATGTGGCAGTGAATGACTCTTCCTTCAATCTGCCGTTAAGTGACTCCATCCTATCCTGCTTCTTAATGATCTGGCTTCGGTTATTCATCTCTCTTACCAGCGCAACACATCTGGCACAAAGGCTTTTGTGCTAAACAAAATCCAATTAGTGCAGAATGCTTCAGTACTCCCTTCGACAATGTAAACTATCATGCTTTCACCATCGTGTCCTTTACTTTCTGCGCTAGAAAGCCTGTGAATCCTAAAGCTTTGCAATGAACTACTCGCTCCTCCAACAAAACAGATTCTCAAGCAAGAAGGTAGGGCTCATCTGGAAGGAAGCAAGTGCTTCCATGAAGGCTGACCTAAAACTGTGGAATGAACTGCCTTAGAAAAAAAAGAGATCATCTCAAATGTTCCCCACCATCTGCTCCAACTTCAAGGCACATTTTAGGAACTTCCACAGGTGTATTTAAAAAACAAACAATCAAAACCCAACAAAGACACCAAAACCAAAACAAACATAAAGAGAAAATAAAAACAAACCCTGCCAAAACAAACAGCCTACAGAGCAGATTACTCCATTGGGGATCTTAAAAAATAAAACAACCTGCTCCAACTGCTACTGAAGAGGTGCTAGGACATGGACATAAGATAAAGAGTTTCCAGCCCTTCCGAAGGGCTGCTTTGAGTGCTGTTTAAGGAGTCAAGCACAGCACAGCACAGCAAAGCCCAGAGCAGTAATTTTGCTGTAGAAATAAAGATGACAGAATGGAAACAACTATGCCATAACATCAACATTTTATCCACACCAAGCATTGCTCACAGATTTCTCCTCACTCTGCTTTTCATTCATTGTCTTCCCAGGCTGTACTCAGAGCTTACACTTCTCTCCAATGAATTGCCTATCTTATTTTATGTCAGCTGAAAAAAACTCATACCGATTAAGAATAATGTTTTCCTCATCAAATTAAAAACACACACACAATACCCATTCCCATTAAACTGACACTAGATAGTGATGCTACATAGGACTTGAGATGTTTCATGTTTTTAAAATAATTAGCATAAAAATCTCTACATAGAAATAGTGACAATTGTAACACTTAAGCTATCTCCTCTGTGCAGCTGCACGCTACCTTTAAAACAATCAGCAGAGGATGTTTATTTTAGTCCTAAATATGATTTACCAGTTGATTCTTTAGCATTCATATTTCAACAGCCTCCAAACCATTAAGCTATTCCTGAGACACATATCAAAAAACATCCTTAACTCTCTCCATTTCCAGAATAACAGAATATGTGGATTTGTCTGGTTAGGTGGCTCAGTGACCAAAGAGTTGATCACCTGGCAAATGGCAGGAATTATAAGGGTTAACTTGTGGGCTACCTCAAAACACATTCTTGTTCTTTTGCAATAAAATACCAAACTTAATGACCATCAAATAATGGTTGCATGATCTCAGATTTGGAAAACCTAGACACATTCAATTGCTTTCTCTGATTAGGTCTGTACTTATTTGGCATTACCAGAGACATCTCAATCCCTAAATAATTAACCTACAACCAATATATATGAAATTGCCTCACTAAGCTCACTATCCAGGACTGTTTGCTGTTAAATTAGTAGAATAAATAATTTACACCAAAAAAGTGTGCACAAGATAGTGCCAATAAACCTGGGGGAACTTGTTCATTACTTGCAAGAAAATTGGATGAAACACAATTCCCCAAGTACAAGCCATTCTGTAGAGTAAAAGGTGTATTAGTATTATTGCGGCATGTAGGGAACAAATGAAGCCTCATGACTGTTCGTTTCAGAGCATGCTCTCTTCATTAGCCTTTTCTCCAGAGCTATAAATACATATAATATACTGTACACATGAGAACATAGGAAACCGAACATTTGCATATGAAGTACATTTCTTACAGGAAAAAAAAAAAAATCACCAAAGTATTGTGGATTTATCATCACTCATCCCAGAATAATCAAGCAGCTAAAAGAATAATATTTAACACTGAAACGGGTGGCTGTGTATCATTTGGAAAATCCAGAAATAATCTTTTCCAGTGGCAAAGGTTACCCTTGCTCATGCTAAATGCTCAAGAAAATTGCTTTGTAAATTTGTAATTCACAGGATTTTCAGCATTTTAAGATAATTTCAAAATGAACTGTTGATAAAACTCTCTTGCAAAGTTCTGCATGGTTACTCGTATAGCACTTGCTCCAGCACACAGTGAATCGGTGTGTGTCTTTGTACTAATGTCACTGGGAGCTGAAATAGGCCCTGCCAGCAAAGAAAAACAATACTGTCTCTTGTTAAAACTTCAGAAGAAGTTTAAGGATAGTTATATGAAAGGCACATTCAGAATTCCCAACTAGAAACTGATATTTAGAAATAAATAAATAAAATTAACCTAAAGCGCTTTGGCACAGAAGCTAGTGCGAAGGCCAAAGCAGAGCTTATGCCTTTCGTGTGAGCCCATCTCCCATTTGGTTCCTGAAAACTGCAAGCTCCTGTACTCACACCGTTTGTAGCACTCAAACTTGTGGCTTCCCCTGCACAGCAAGGTTCAGGTAAGAGAACCCCTGTGTCCACTGTGGTTTGAGGATTTTTTATTGAGTCACTGCTTCCCGGTCCTCCCTAGATCACACAGCCTTCTTGAAGAGATGCCCAGGCAGGGAATGCTCTTACCTAAAGAACTACCTCCAAGCACCGTCTGCTCTTCAAGCTATGTTTTTTCCTGTAAAGAGAGATGGTCCCTAGTCTCATGTTCTTGCTGCAGACAAGGGACAGAGCCACAGACACATTTACCACATCCAGGGAAGGTGCAGCAGAGTCCCTGGCTGGATCCAGCCCCTTGTTCCAGTTTCAACTAAATGCTAGGTCTCAGCCTGATTTGTGGCAGTTTGTTGGGTTTTATTATTTGATAGGAAGTATCTTGGGACATGTTTCCTGACCTTGCTCTGCATTCATACTGAAGGGACAACCATCGTTTTTATACAAAAAATAACATTTTTTCCCTAGATTATGAGTCATGTAGTTACATGACCTGGGTCCCAATGCTTCCTGCAATATAACTTATTTAATACTGAAAGAAATCATAGATATGAATGCCAGCTTACCTGTTCTTCTAGAAAACAATACTGGGGATACCAGTTTCGCTCACCTTTATCCCCAAAGAACAACAATGACAAAAAAAAAATGTTGGCCCTGTGGAGTAAAAGGTGACCCAATGTCATTGTTGCATGCAAGGATCAGATAAGCACTTGGTTTGCTCTGTCTGTGAAGACAGCTTTATCCAAATAAAGCATAGTGCATTTTATCATTCTGTAATGGAAAAGGCCTGTCACTCTTTGAATATCATCATATGGTCGGTGGCCGGCAGATAATGGACTGTTAAGTGTCAAGGTGACTGGCTTTGAATGTGCACAAAACTAAAAATTATAGACCTGTCACTCCATAGGCAGGCCACAATTAGCTGTCTATGCAACTTGAAATTTCCATTTTGCCAGCTGAATAATCAATTGGCTACAGTTTCTCAGCATAGATGCATTTTTAGGCTCTTTGTACTCACGATTTTATCTTTTTTACAAGGATTTTCAAGCAACTGTGCAGTGCACTTAAGCAGATGGGGTTAGGAGTGAACTGCGCAGTTATCTCCTCCAATACATACACAAATACGTATACCAATATTTCACAATCACACTTCTTACATTAATTTCCTCTAGCTATGCTCTACCCTGTAATGTTGCTGCCAGAAATGCGGTGCTAAGGAACACAAGCTTCACAAAACTCACAGCTTCAGACTTCACAGCTGTTTGTTTCTATTAACATAATATTATTTTTCTACATTTGGCTATCAGTCCACCCTGATATGAGTTAATAATACAACATGACTTAGAAACAAAATGTTTTCAATGGTCAACTTCAAAAAGGGAAAGTATTTTCCTTCTGGAGAATTTTTTTCTGTATCACTTCACGACAAAATTTTAAGGTGGTTGGGGCAGAGACCTTATTTTATGATGCTAAAACAGCAGAGACAAATACAGTGATGTATCGATGACTCTTACACTCTGCTTTTGAACTAAACTAGCAATGCAATCAAAAAACTTTAGAATCCCAAGACGTATGCTAACGTATGTACTGTAGCCCTTTTCGTCCTGGACAAGTATCAATCATTTGCTGTCTTACAGGCTGTCTGCGTTTAAGAAAGAAATTGCTTAACATTGTGCCTGAATGTGAGAATAGGTTTACAAAATGGGGAGCTCGGTAAATTCTGGGTTTACAAACAATGCAATACCAGGACAAGTGCTGCCTTAATGTCGTTTTGATATGAAAGATTCCTTTAAAAAAATCTCCATCTTTTTTTTTCTCTTTTTCGCTCAGCCTGATTTGTAGCACATGACGGGCAGAATTCCTCCCATCTGATGTGGAAGTGCGACACACAGGTTCCGGCCAAAGCCCCTTGGAATAATGGAAAGACATCTGGAATTGCCACTGGACATGGAACCAGGCTGCATTATATAGCCGTCCATTTTCATAGTACTTCATACAGCCTTCACATGCAGTCCTGGGAGGTACACAGTGATACCTGGGTAATCTAAAGAGAGCTGCTGATCATTGAAGTCTGTGACTGAGTCTGTAATTACATGGCATGTGGGCTTTAGTGATGACTGGCTCAAGTGATAATGGCTTGAGAAGGTTCTGGTCTACTCTCGGAGACCCACGCTCACTTCTTTCCCCATAGCACAATTTACTCTTCCCTCATTTGTCCTATGTAAGTGCTCTCCCCTCCTTTTTTGATGATGACTTTTAACGGCGATTATTTGAACAGAACAATTTACAGCAAGTCATAGAAGTAGCTGTATGTACAAAGCTGAGGACGTGGCAAATTACAGCAAGAGAGCAGGATTAAGAGGCTGGAGGGAGCAGAGGGGAAAGTTCTTAAATTCACATTGCAGAGCTACACTGTTAGCCTAAATTTCCTCCCTGCTTTTTCTCCTCTCTCCCTCTAGAAATAGAAGGTTAGGCCATTAGAGAATTCAATTGGTTCCAGATGGACCCTTAACCCAGCTCTTCTAATAAAAACATTTTCCTGTTAAACAACCTGTGTCACATGGAATAGATGAAATTCATCTTTAGCATACTGCCACTGAAGCCTGGAAAGACAAACCTAAAGTATGAGTATCTATATCTCAGATATGGAAGGGTAATGGAACAATGATTTATCTCACAATTAGGTAGTGGCAATTAAAAAAAAATAATACTGTAGCAGGCATACAATACAAGTTTCTAAGAAAAGTTATAAAAAATTACAGCTGTCTTTTTTAAAGGCAGCATTCTATTTGTATGTTTTCTATTAAATTCTTCAGACAAATCAAAATATAACACTTGACAGTATGACTCCTAAATCATCTCTTTCATGGGCTACTGCCATGGTTAACAAATTTTGGTTTATTTTTCTTTTTTTTTAACATATAAATCAGAAAGCCAGTTTTGCTTGTATAGGAATCAGTGATAAAATGCTCCAAGTTTTCTCATCAGACCATGGTCAATCCTTTTTGCATATTAGAACAAAACCTTTACTCTTCTAGATTAATATTTAAGGTACATGGAAAATAAGAATGGACTGCTTTTGCATTCAGTAGCAGGTTGCTTAAGTAGCTCTCACCCTCCTTCCCCCCAGCCCTGGTTCTGCCCCACGTGCCAACCAGTGTTTTGGCTGGCACAGATGCTTGTGTTGCCGTGTAGTCAGCACATATTTTATCTTTTACCAGCTAGATCTATTCCTCAATCAAGTCCACTGTACCGCTGTGCAAACAGTTGTGGCAGCAAATGCAAGAGCTGGGAACAACCCGTCAGGAAGGGGGATAGGTGCCCGAGCTGCTTAAGCTATGACTGCTAGTGAATAAATGCTCTCGATACCACAGCCCCTGTAGCCTATCTGTCTGTCCCAGGCCCTTAGAGAGCTCCTGTTTTGTTCCAATTGCTTTCAAATATGTTTATTCACACACCACATTTGCAAGAGGTGCTGCAATTCCCAATTTACAGCTATGGAACTGAACTGCAGCAGCATTTTCAAAAATATTTTTCAGAGAGACTTGCATTCTGAGTGCCTACAATGCTTTCAGAATGAGCTTTTAATTGACCTAGATGCTTTCAAAATTATTGGCTTAAAAAAGCAACAAAGAAATGGGTTCTAGGCTAGCATCTGAACCAACAGGCTGTCCTACCACTCTTGCTTTGTGCATTTCCTTCCATTTTCCCACCAGATGCGGCTGTGATATAATTTATTACGATCATGAAACTGATTATGCATTCTGAAGTCAGCAGATTTACCTTAAAATAACACAGTGCCTCAGTGAAAACCATTACATGCTCACAGTGGAATCTGTCTGGGCAAATGAAAAAAAAAAAAAATGCTACTTGCCTCATATTCCACCCGCCCTCCCCCAGCTGCCTCTCTCTGTCTCTGTCTGTCTGTCTCTCTCTCTCTCTCATTGAGTGGGTTTGTCCACTGTGGAAATTAAAATTTACAGAGTCAGGGTCAGTGGATTTTCCCTTCATGTTTCTGGAGGGACCTGGACTAAGAACGATGCATTGTCTATTTGATCTTTCAGTACTTTGCTTTGAGAAAAGGGAAGAGCTTTTGCAGTGCAGTTAAGAGCATTTGTGCAGTGCCTCAGCCTGTACAAGCAGGCTGCATACTTTGCTATAAGCTAAGTTTGAAAGAATAAGAAAAAAGTCACACCTCTACCTTTTTCTTTCTAACATACCTTCATCTCAGAAGATCGCTGTGTTGCCATACCAATCCGCAGAAGGCTGAAATAGCTCCCAAGTAAACTGGCATTCAGTCAGACCAGTCACACTTACAACGGTTATCTGCTGCCTTGTAGAAATGCAACTTATTTTCACCAAATGATTCTTTCCTATGGAATTTTCTTAGCCTCAGGGTAGGAGAGCCCTACATCCCTGTAATTCCTGTTTAAAGCACACGAAATTATCTTGTATTTACATAGAAACTTAGGAAAAGGGGAAAACAGGGTAACTGGCAAAAAGAAGACAGGGCATTTGCACAAAGGGCTAGATCATCTAACGCAGAATCGAACAAGCTCCCCACTAGCCCCGCTTCTGTGCTTTTGCTTCTTGGAGTAACGCTGCTGCTGCAGCACCGTCTGTGGTCCTTTTCCCTGTTGTACTGGCAGGCCTTTCAAATTGGAAGGGGCAATGCCGCAATGCAAGGCATTCGGCAGGGTAACTGCTGCTCTTCTCAGCAGATTCTCAAGGAAAAGAATCGCATCAGCATCCCTCCACTGCTGTCTGAGGTGCTATGAGATGCATCGCCTCTAGAAGCGCTGAATTTTATGCACAGCTGTATGGACAGTTGGAGAAGTTACCATGACATCAAATCACCCCCTCCCTCCATTTCAGTACACGGCATCTACATCTCCCTTTGAGGTGAAAACAGATAAAGCAACAAACACAGCACAAAGTAAGGCTGGACCTAGCCCGGCTCCACCGGGATCTCGGCCGTTGCCTTCGCTGGGGCAGGGCCAAGCCCTCTACCTGCACTGAGATCGATATAGCTTTGAACAAAAATAAGAGTATATTGAGTCTTGGCTGCTACGCACACCTTACAGCTGAAGCCTGGCCGATTAACCCCCCCAAGCAGTGACACTGTTGAGGCAGCCAGCTGCTAAATGAGGGGCGGGCACAAGATTTTGCTTAATTTCTGAGAACACAGAAATATTTGCTAGAAACTACTGCGTTCTGAATGCTGCCACCATTTCACCTCAGAAGCGTGAGGCCTCCAAAAGCCGACCGCTTAAGGAATGCAGTTTTCCTTCTTGAAGCCGAGGGCCCATTTAGACTCTACGTTAAAACCACCATAAATAATAGAGTGACTGCACACACCAAGTTAATATTAAGAACAGGGGCCGCGTGACACATGCCAAGCAGCGACGCTCTGCACCTGGGTGACAAAACGCCGGCGGGAGGTGAAGCGCACCCTGCTCTGTTGGAGGGACAGCGCAGAAGACCCTCATGATGGTCACAACCGGCCCACTGAGGTGGCTGCGGGGCTGGTGGGCCTGGTGCCTGCCCATGCCGCCATGCCCTGGCGTGCTGACAGCCTCCATTAGCATGAAGACTGCTCGCTTATCTCCGGTGGCCGGCCGGTGACGGTGACGGGTGCCTGCCACCGCCGCCAATGGGCTCCGGCTCGGCAAGGTCACCATGCCGGCCGTGCCCGGGATTGGCTCCGGCGCCGCGGCGTGTTAGCGCTGTCTGATTTGATCGGAGGCGGGGGGTGGTCTCCAATCAAACAGAGAAAAGGTCCTGGAGAAGGTAATTAAATCCTGTCAGAGGCAATTATCGGTTCCAGGGCCATGACTCTGGCACTGAATGCAGATGATCTGAAGCTCTATTCTTGTAGAAATTCAAGAGGGCTTCTGGCACGGATCAGTTAGACATAAAGGAAACAGCAGGCTTTTTGCAAACAATGCGGCGCTGTATTTTGAAGCTTTTAGCACATCTTTTTTCCTCCCTGTTCTCAGAGTTTGGTTACTGCTGATCAAAAATATTTCCTTCTCCCCACATTCTCATTAATTTAATAGATAAGATTTACTTACATATCATACGCATAATGACAAGCCACATAAGAGAAATTCTGTTCAGAAACGCTGCCCACTTAAAATGTCTTTCATCAAGACAAAACTGCTTTAGACAATAGAAACATATCAAATTATTGATGTTTTACTGGAAAACCCGAAAGCATCAGAATTGGATTATGTATCCAGGAGGGCAATGTCTCATCTCTAAATCTCATGGATGCCAAAAGGGAATAAATAAATAAATGACTTCCTCCTACCACAGTATAATGATGCCAACACAAGTGTATCAGAAGTGCCCTGACACATTGAAAAAGGCATGAGTTTCACTGATGCAAACAACACACTGTTTACCTTTAGCTCCACAAAGCCCTAAGTACTCTTTACTGTATATTCTTTTTCTTTTACTCTGATGTGAAAAACCAGTCTGAGAAAAACCTGACACTTTTACCAGAGATCAAAAAAACAAAATGAAATAAAAAATAAAAATCTCACAGTCCTCCTTTAACAAAAGCATTTTCCTGATTTTATGCACGACCTTTTTTTCCCCTGAAGTGTGCATCAATTTATTATTTCAGAGCCAGATTGCAAGCTCAGTTGTGCCACAGTAAATCAGGACTGACACCATTAAAGTACGCGGAACTCCTGTAGCTTTTACAGAGAGAAGAAACGGGGCCTCTGCCTGCTCAGCCTGGGCTGCAATCACTCCTTGCATCCAGGAGGGAGTGGAAGGGAAAAAAAGAGCTGGGGTGTGTGAAAGGCCATGTGGGGAAGCACACCCACAGACTACCTGCAACTGCAGGTCTTCCCAAACAGGCTTCATTCACTGGTAATGCATTCTGTCCCAAATTAGTTTTGTCTCAAAATGTCATGCATTCATGAAAAAAAAATTTCTTTTGCTGAAGCCTTCCTCTCACTGGGTCTTAATTTGCTGGACTGGCTCTACAGACTGCTGTTTAAATATAAACTTTGCTGCCGCTGAAACATTTTGCACAGTGTTAGCATAAGTTCTCGGTCGTTTCTGTGAGGGCCCTAGCTTTTTGTCTGCTTGATTCCCTGCACTCCCCCCGCCCCCCCCCCTCCCCAGCCCCACTGGGGCCATGCACTTGCATAGCATCGTTTCATTTCATATGAATGCACACCTAGAGAGAGGGGATTATAGCCGCCGTTTCACATTTCCTCATGCAGATAAGGCATAGGGCTGGTTGAAAGAAATGAATTTAAGCTTTTCTTTAACATTTCAGTCACCTCATAGTATAGGAAGAAGGTTGGTGTGTGTGGTGGGTCCTGTAATTACTCAGGAGGCAGCAGATTATTTCCCCCTGTGAGCAAGCACAGCAGAGGGAAAGACCTTTCTCCCTCAGACCATGCCTGGAGGCAGGGCCTTCTGTCAGCCTGACCCACAGCTCACTTGGGGTCCTGCTCCTGCAACCATGTGGAGTCTCATGAAGCGTCTCCTTTTGGCCAGTAAACCCACATGAAGAAAACACAAGAAAGGAAATTGCATAGAGAAGCATAAAGGGAGAGACGCTGCCATAAGCATAATAGAGCTAAGGCTCAAATTCTGTGAGTCTTTATAAATCTGTACAGATGCTTTCAGTGGTAGAGAGGAGGGCCACTACAACTTTGGTAGCAAAGGAACACCTAAGTCTCTGTAATTCATCCATTCTTGAATTTCAGTGCAAAATTACTGAAAAAAAGCATTGCAGTTGGTGACAACCACCACAGTAGTTTCTGAAATCCACGGTGTTTGTCAACTAAGAGTTGAATGAAGTATGAACTTGATTTACACAACTACCCAACAGCCATCAGAGAATGACTACTTTACTCACTACCAGCTTCCAGCAGTTTCTAACCAGTGACACATCGCCTATCACCAACTAGCCAGGCCTCCCCCCAGCCCCTCCCCAGCATTGATCAGTTGGTATCAGTAAATTTTTCCTGTGAACCCTTTTGGAAAATGAAAATTTTACCTCTGAGTAGTGTCTGTGAAGGAAGGTACTGTTACTCCTGCTTTTCAAGAATAATTTCTAAGCGTAAAATGGCAAAACCCCAAAACATCAGATAATATTGTCTCTGGCTTTACAGTGCCATCTCTGTCACTGCACTGGGATAACAGACCCTCACCCACCTCACTTTAGAGTCTTGGCTTTGTCAACATAAACATATTATATGCCTATTCCTGGAGCATTTTATAAAGGCTTTAAAAAATTCCAAAGAAACTTGAAGATTTACTGATGGTTTCTACAAAATTGAGTGATACCATTGAGAGAACAAGTTGTCTCACAGAAGCTCGTTTGCACTATCATTACGGCATAGACTACTATTCTTTATAAAGGCACATCAAAAACAAAAGATTGAGGTAGTTCCCTGTGCTGCAGCCATCAAAGCTGACTTCAGGATTGCATACATTTCTTGTGAAGTTGATACAATCCTGATTATGCAAATTCTTGGCTATTAGAAGATAAGCACAATGCCTTAAATTTGTATCTGTATTTTAAAACACGCTCGTTCATTTTTTGACTCTCCTCATATACAAATCTGTACGCATGTGAGAAAGAGTGTATATCTTTATGTTCCCTTACACTTGAACATCACACACTTTAGCTTTGTGAAAGTAATTGAACAGTAATTAGGAGAAAGAGCATTAGTCATTCTTACACCAAAGCATTTGATTTTTGATTCACAGGCAGGGCATGTGACTAGTTTTTATTTGTATAAAAGCAAATCCTAATCATCTAAGTAAACCACATATTTTGTTTATGATGTGAAAAGTGTTTTGTTTCATAGACTCTACAACATTCAGCTCAAATCTACTATTTCACTTACTCAGAAATTTGAGCAAGTATGATAATAAAACTTGGAAAAGCAGAAAAGTGAATATCAAGTTGATTACAAATAAATACTTCTTGTATTTATTTTTTGCTATTTTCAGTATTTGTTTATGTGTCATTAATATTAATACTCTTTAAAACATAAAACCAGAAAGGTCAATAAAATAGTTGATTCCACCAACCATGAAGGCTTAGATTCTTTTAGACAATCCACAGTCATCACATTACATACGTAAATTTCAAGGAGCCAATATCCAATTTTCTGTGGTTTCTTTCTTTCCACACATGTCACACTTCAAATTCGTTTTGACAACTAAACAATGTTTCCTTTATTTCATTATAATTCCCTTATCTAGAGTCAAAGCTTCATGACAATTCATAGAAAGAGACATGAAAAGACTTTCTGGTAGATAGGTTCCTTATTTTAAAGATTTCTTACGAAGATATGTCGGTAAACAATCCAGCTGCATGAGTTTTTGCAGGCAATATCTAACTTTTACCCTACCTCACAAATCCCACTGTAGATCAAATTTTCATGACTAAGATTCGATCTCTTAAAAAAAAAATCCACCTCCACTACCCCCAGTTATTCTTCCTACCTCATTTCTGGGTGTTTGTTTTTTGTTTTTTTGTCTTGAGGCTGAAGCTCTGTTTTAATACCCTACCAACAGCATATACATTTTTAATTTACTAAATGCAATAACCCCCCCCCCCAAACTAACAGTTGTCATTTGTGTAAGATATATCCACTCATACTTTTTTCAGTTTATGTATAAATGTCATTTCATTCATTAAAGCACATATATTTCAGAACAGGGATGCAGCCACTGCTTACTAATGCACAGCAACAGTGAATTAAAGCTTAGCTGGGTTCCCTATCACCCAGTGATTGAAGAAAAACTTAAGGCTTACCAGAAGAAAACTGTGAAAAGGAGTCAGTAACAGCTTTTTGACTCTGGGAACAGTTTTCACGCCAGACTTGAGCCTGAGCACGTCTCAGAAGAAGCCACAGAACTGCCCAGCTGTGGTTCCCAAAAGGGATGCCCCACCTTGTGTTGACCAGTGAAGCTCAAGAGCACTTTAGACATTACCCTCTGACTCCGGCACCCACTCCTGCAGTGCCAGAGGTGTTAGGAGGGTTGTGGGATGCAACGTCATAACCTGGACACGCTCGGGGAATTCAGACCTGCTTCTCAGCTAAGGAAGTCTGGTTTCTTGCTTGCCCTTCAGTGCTCTGTAAGGAAGGCTGGAATTGGCCACATATTCTGACCTATATTGGCACAGCAAAACTGTAAGAGACAAAAGGCAGGTATAAAACCGGCAAATTAGCAAAATCATAAGCAGTAAGAAAGAACTCAAGAAAAAAGTCATAGGATTTTTAACAATCCCAACTGGTATATCTCCTGATTTTATGACGCAGTTGAAAATGACACCGTTGGTGTTCCCTCAGTGCCGTGCCGTCACGTTCAACACGCATGCTGAGGCAGGCGGGAAGAACATTTAATGAATCCCAAACACAGGGCAGGAAGGAACCTCCCAAATCAAAATTAATTGCCTGCTATCACAAGCCACATCATCATACAATCTGGTTTATAAATTAATCACACTTCTTTTTAACAGTGCCTTGGTGCATCTCTTCCATTTCTACCATCAGATAGAATTTCTGGCATCACCCCTTCTCCAGTCCTCAGAGACCGCCTCGTTGCCAGCCCAAATGTATGCATCTAAGGCCAGGTGATACATGATTCGGTCTTGTGCCAATATTTTCCTTCCTCTTAAACAGCTGTTCTGTCTGGTGTTCGTTTCTTTAACTTGTAAAGAGCAAGCAAGCTCTTTTACAGCTTCACTTTGCTAGGCTAAACAAACCAAGCTGTTCAAGTCTCCTCAGCAGAGAAGTTCTCCATCCCATCAATGATCCTTGCAGCCTTTTCCTAAACCTCTTTCCATTGGAACTATATTAGTGAAACGGGCAAGAACAGCATGCAATAATTTAAATGACACGTACCACTGTCACATATATGAATTTAGCAGTTTGCTGTCCCTTTTGGGAATACTTCTCCAGGTGTGCCAAACTATTGCTTTTATTCAACAACCCATATCACAGTGATAGCTCACCCTCATCCTGGAATCTGCTAATATATGCAAGGTCTTTTTGTTGTCATTTCCAACTGATTAGCTCAGATCTTGCAAAAGAAATCCTTACGACTAGCTTTTAAAAGCGTAGCATCATCCTTTGTAGTATTAAATGCCTTCCTATTTCCATTATCCTCAGTCACCAAATTCTTCCCTTATGAAGTTCATTTCGTAATAACAATGACTTCATAATTTGGAGCTTTGCAATAATTTAGTTATGCTGTACCTGCTTTTTATTCCAGTGTTGTTATATGACAATGATTCAAAGGCGGCCTTTAAACAAATCCCCATTCAATCTACTTCCAAGCAAATTTTTCTACTCTTAGAACAGATTTTTGTAGAATTCTCCAGCTACCTTACAGTTTTTCTCTTTATTTCCCTCTGTCCCACTCCTCATGGTTTTTCCCACATGACCCATACAGAATGATCTGTTGAAGTCAGGACTAAACAAAACAATCCTTTACATGAAGAACTGAATTTATCAGAGCGAGATGTGGTATAATTTCTCTTTGGTAAATTCAGTGTGTGTTATCCCATTTTAAATCAATCTCCAGAATTTTTGTTTGCTGATTCATAATATCTTCTTTTAACTACTTCTTTAAAGTTCTGAATACTATTAAAGCCAGAACAACAGACAGTTACCTGAGATAATCCTCACCTCCATGCATGCACTTTTTAAACAAAAAATTTAATCCATTTTTTTTAAATCTTATACAATTTTACCTATCTTTCAAAAATAAAAAGAAACTACAGGAACCACAGTTTCACATACCATTTTTTTAAGACTTATTCCGTTGGGGTTTTTTCTCTCCTACTTTCTCCCTGCCAAATTGGTATATTATGTTTTCCAAGTTTTTATTTTATTTTGGCTTTATTAAGATTATACTTTAATATTTTCTATTCTCATTAAGAACAGTGTTGCTACCTTGACAACCCCACTACCACCACCCAACTCCAACTGGTTTGGCCAAAACTAGATTATCCTCAGTCTATACCTCATTTACATTAAATGCAAGTCCCACTTTCTCTCACCACCTTCTTTTCTGTAAAAATATATATAAGGAACTACTTACCATTGATTTACATTCAATTTCTTTTCCAAGTTTAAGACATCTTGAACTTGGCACTTCTCTTGTCATACTTACCAGTTTTCCTGCCTGTGACAGGTCTCTTTCTCTGTTCCTCGGCTTCTTTCTCAATTTCTAGTGGGATTTTTACTCTTAAACTTTTTGATGATTGCCCAGCTTAACACCACAAAACTGGACCTCAAAACCTTCCTTAACAAGTTTATTCCCTCTTGCTTCAGATGAAAATTTCAAACATTTCTTAAACCAAAAGAAGAGACCAATTCCAGATCAAGTTCTACAGTCCAAGTGACTGCACTGAATAGCTCTTTACTTCGATTTCTTTTTCTTCAAATTTTTAAAGAAATCTTTAAGATTTCTTCAAAAATAGTCTGAGATATATTTCTCCTTAATTTGAAATTATTCAAAATATGAACCAAGCCAAGGCTTTTCTCTGTGAACACCTTCTTGTTATGTACCCATTGCTTACCGTATCACCTTTGATTTCTTCTGTAGCAACTGGATAAAGAAACTCATCATTCTCGCACTGAGTTAAAATTGGGTTCTACCAGCAATTTCTCAGTTTTTCACTCATTTTTCTGTGGAACATCAAATCTTTTCACAAAACACAATTCTCACAATGCTCTGTCAAACCAGGTAACAGGGTTCTTCACTTACAACTAAAATTTAGCCTGGTAGCATATATAGCTAACTGCTGATAATTTTCCATTAGGTCATTGTTCAACCAACATTGAAGCATTTTAGTTCCAAACCCCTTGTTTTAGCCATTCTATTATTTTGTATTTACAGATTCATTAGCATAGAAAATCACCTACCACCTTAATCTCTATCTTTCCTAAATGAAGCATACATACCCTACAACAGTCAAGTTTCAGACTACCACTTACCCACCTTGCTTTTAGATTCTCTATAGTGTCTGGTGTCCAGTCCATGCTAAGTATATCTATTCACCTCGCTGTCGAGGTCCTTGGCATTCTCAGCCCATAAACATTTCAGATGTTCTGCATGGCATCTGCCAGTTTTCTGATCAGATTAGACAGTTCTCTCAATTACCCTGCCACATACCTGACTATTGTTATCACCATCAATTATGCCTTTCCTGATTAACGCTCGTAACAAGTGCCACAAGGCTACAGAGAGCTAAGGGAATTGTCATAAATTCTTCTGATGTTTCATTTCCTTTTATTGATAGATTAGTACACTTTTCATCTCCTTAGTTTCCATTTAAAGAGTAAAATTATTTTACACATAGATAATTGCCACTCTCATGCTTGAAAAGCAAGCAGATGATATGGCTGATAATGAAGAGCTCGGAGTCTGAGCACCAACAGCAATGCAGCCAATTCCCACCCATGGTAATGGGATCAAGATTTCATTCCTACTGGTGGCCAGCTAACCATTAGACCTACTGCAAAGTTTGATGTTTGAGATCAAACACACTATTATTACTTTAGTTGGCATCTGCTGGATCCTAATAATTGTACTATTAAGTCCACCTTTGCAAATTCTCTTGGTATTATGGATATTACTTAAACAGAAGTCCCATATAGTATCTTACTTGGGAAGAAGAGACTGGACCAAAGAATAGGGTAAAGAAAAACAAATGGAATCATTTTTGTTATGGACCTGATACTAATCATCTTTCCTAATCCAGAATTTAAAAAACAGAATTCAACACTGTTGAATAAAAAAAACTATTCAACACTGGTTTATTACTATATGATAGAAACAGTTCATTTTGAAGCTCAGCATTTTGTCTTGGGAAGTAAAAGAATTATAGTTATAGCAAAGGTTAAGGCCTGGGGTTTTTGAAGAAGTCTTTTTCTGTGATGTTTCATGACCCTTTTACCTTGAAATATCTCATCAAATGACTCAGGCTGTCAAGAGTGTGTTAGAAAGTTTGATTCTTCCACAAAAAATTAAAAGTAAAGAAAAAAAGTTAATTGCAGGCTGCATGCCTTTCAGGAAGCTGTTATATCTCTGGATTAAAAAAAAAAAAAAAAAAAGTCCACCACTTTGGGACTAGTATTTTTGGAGATGAAAGTGTTAAAAGAAATTCTCATTAGAAAGACATAGTTCTCTCATCACTGAACTTCCCAAATAAAATATTTGAAACCATCCAGGTTTAAGAGAGAAAATTCTACAATATTTCTAGTTCTGCCATGTGGCAGGTGTTCCCCAAGTACAAAACCTACACACAAAAGCAGGATGGGAAGAGATACAGCCAGCTTCCTACTTGCTTTGTGCTCTTCTGACACCACTGTATTTCTGCCTGACCCAAACCTACACCAAGAAGGCTATCTGACAAAAATTAAGGTAACATTTGACAAGTAATTAAAATAAGATAATTAAATTAAGAGTAATTGAAAATTCTGCAGTATTTCAAAGATAGGTTTTAAATACTAACTTCTAGTTTTATAAAGAGCCTTCTGTCTCTATTGATTACTATATATACGTTCAAAAACACACAGATATCATTTTACCCATTGCTTGTATTTACTGCAGCTTAAAAGAAGAATTGTTTTATAAAAATTCTTTGAAACTGAAGAAAGAAGTGAAAAGTAATATAGTTGTCCAAAAATGAAATTAAGTAATATATAAAAAACATAGCTCTGGACTTAAAGCTCCAGCCAGCTTTAAGTCTTATTCATAAGGCAACACCTTGAGTGTAAAATCATTGCCGTCGCACTACAATGAAAAATACACTCAGTCTTGACCATCAATAGAGGCTGGCTGGGAGATCATACAAGAACACAGTACCTGTAAACGCAATTAGGGAGCAGAAACCACCTGGCAATAAGGAAAAAAAAATCAAAACACCAATAGGTCTGAAATGCTAGCCAAAGCCCTGGTAATACTGACCTAGTGTGAATATACATGGAGACCTGTCCCAT
>JAVJGJ010000002.1:25120617-25203108 GCA_035590215.1 Microhierax caerulescens
GGCCTTGTAAAAAGCCCCTCTCCAGCTTTCCTGTAGGCCCCTTTAGGTACTGGAAGCTGCTGTAAGGTCTCCCTGGCACCTTCTCTTCTCCAGGCTGAACATCCCACCTCTCTCAGCCTGTCTTCACAGCAGAGGTGCTCCAGCCTCTGGTCATCTTCATAGCCCTCCTCTGGACTCCCTCCAACAGATTGTATTGAAGACTTAAGTTGTCACATATTCATACAAGCCAGAACAGCATTGCCATCCACCCGCAGGTACTGATCTGAATAGGTATAAACTCCTAAGACAGCTTTGGTCAAAAACTTTAGAGAAGATGAAACAAGTACTTAATGAAAAGAAATCCACATGGTTTGTGCGATTTTAGGTGCTTCCTCTGGCAGTACATTTTCATTCTTAGTAAAATGTAGTTAAAACATGCACTATAAATAAAAGCATCAATTGGAAAGTTGTATTAGAATCCCAATCAGCACTGTTGCAGGCAGTGGTGTTGCAGCAAGAGGTTGAAATGTGATACAAAAGAAACCAAAGTTTCTTTTACCTGTTTTTTTTTCATACTTAATACCATATTACACAGCCATTAAATACTTGTAATAGCAGTAGTACCAATGTGGACGATAGCTCACACACAGCTTAGGCAATTAGAAGCTGTTTTATTTGGAAAGAATACATTAATATTGGCCAGGACAGCACAAGGATAAGTCATGGTGTTACTTGTGTGAGACTGACCGTGATAAGGAGATTATATGAGCTTGGCAATGTGATAAGCCTCTGTGGATTGAATAATTTCAGAAGCTTGGGAAGACTGAAAGCATTTATGCTGTACTGAGCAGCACACAATGCAAAGATTCCTGAGCCAGGGGCTAAGCATTCTACCTGCAGAACTAGGAGCAGAATAGTCACGTCAGTGTAACACTGTATCACAGTTAATTACCCATTTTGCAGTTCACTGTAATCATTCAGAAGGAGTGGGGAGGTGGGTTAGAAATAACAAACACAATCAACAAGCAAGGGAAAATAAATAATAAGAATCAAATGTGCTGAAAAAAACCTCCACAGAACACTCCCCTGACCATTCAGTAATAATTTATCTGAAAATTCCTCCTGCACAGTTGTAACTTTACCTGATTTATTCAACTTTGTGAACAGAATAAAAGATCGGTAAGGCAGACACACCGGGGTGTTATTTTAGAAAGCCACATACAAATGGCAGAATCAGCATCAGTGATTTGTGACTACTATTGAAGAAATTAGAAATAATTGCAACCTTTCATTATAAAACCTGTCATTTGGTATCTGCAAGCAATTTGGTGTAAAACTAATCTTGACGACTGAGTCATTGTCAAACCTAATAATTTGCTGCATAAACTTTAAACCATATAATTGCTCAAGGTGAATTCAAGAATCTATAACATTAACTGTTACTATAGCAAGACCCAATCATACGTTTCTTGATTCAAAGAAACTGGGACTGTAGGATCAGGCTTTTAATTAGTTTCTCTCTTTGAACATGATGTGGATTAATATGAACTTAAATTTAATGAAAAAAACCATCAGTGAAAGACATCATCATTTCCATTTAGCAAGCTTATTTTGGATTACTTACATGAACCACTGAACTCACAAACATTGCTTGACTGGTTTTCAGGATTTTGCAAACTTATACATAAACTGCTTCAGTAAAAACAACAACATAGCTGCAGAAAGTGAAAAGTCCATTAGTATTTAAACAAATCAGGTTAAACTAACAGACTTTTTTAACGTGCAGACTGTGGCTTAACAACACCACACTTAATAGTTGGCTAGCCCAACATTTCTCTTTGCTATACAAAACCCTACCTCTTATTTAGTATTTTTCCCCTTAGAAGAGTTCCTACCCAGTGTGCAAATTAAAACCCTCAATTTTTTATCATCTTGTAAAACATTATTTTATAGCATAAAATATCATTGGTCTGCCCCTGCACCACCTGAACTTTCACCACTTTCTTGCAAACTCATGCAAAATCAGCATTTGCTATTAGTATCTCTCATGGAAATGATGTCAGGAAGCTTGCCTTGTTTTGCTGGCTACCACTGTTATAATTACCTTATACATGTATTTGGAGCATACCTATATGTAGATGCCATTTTTTCTGTTAATTTTTTTTTTCAAGGATTTGGAGAGAGAAGTGGATTGGCAAGGGATTTCTGATGCTCCCACAACATATGAAAATAAAGTTCAAGTCACAGCATGGTGCAAAGCATTATTGGAAAAGAAGAAAGAAGAACTCTGTCCTACAATGTGTTGAAAGCTTCCCAAATGGTGAGAGTTATTTCAGAAAGTTTATTTTAGGTAAAAGAAAGCTTTTTCAAGAGGATTACACATTATAAAAGGTTGTTTTCCAACGTAAAGTGGAATTATTTTACTTCTCTTTTCAGCATATCCTACTTCTCTAGGGAAAAGATACGAGAAAATGTCACCTGGTTGACAAGCACATATGCATGCATGTGTAGATTTTATGTTTTAGAAAACCAAAGCTAGAAACTTGTTCCTTTAAGACAAAAATATTAAATGAAAAAACCTCTCCTTCTTGTTCAGCGCTGAGTAAAAAAAAATCTTAGGTTTGCATACAAGAAGTATAAAGAATCCCTAGAATACTATTTTTTCCAAATTTCAAGGAGCCTTGAGAGATAAAATGTTAAAAATTAGTTCTACCAATTCTACCTTAAACCAAGTATTTGCATCCTGAGGATCAAATATGTCCTGTGAACGTAACCTTTAACCTCATGAGATCTCAGAAGCTAAACAGAGTTCCTCTCCTGATCTCTGCTTGAGCATAGCTCCAAATTCTGAAACCAGCAGTCACCAGAGGCATGGTTGAAACCTGAGTATAGACACATACACCTATAGTGGGGAGAGAAGTTTTAGACACAGCCTTCTCTTTGACAGCCTTCTCTTCTCTAGCAAGTGCCTTTTTAGCATCCTAAAGCTCAGTGTCTGCTATCAGTGCCAAGCGAGACACCTAACTTTCTGCCACAAGTTAACAATAACCCAAGGTTTCCAGCCATGCAGTGCCACCCATTTCCATGCCTGAACCCCAGACTTTTGGCACTGTACAGTATAACGTACCTGTCCTTTTGCCTTTATGCAGTTCACTCCAAAAGAGACTGTCCTTCAAAGGTGTGCAAAAAATCCATACATATAAGGTGCATAATCAGTTCACTATTTGCAGGGATGAAACAAACCATTCCACAGTGAAAAGAAGTTAGAGTCATTGTGTCATTAAAAACATGTATGTCATGAAGACTGTTTCCCCAGCATACCTGACTTGCAGTGTGTGCACGAATCTACATCTGCTTGATAGGTAATCATCACGCCTGCTGTATCTTTCACTGGAGATGGGGACGATAAAGGAAGAGATGAGACAGAAAGTAACCCTGTCTTTAACAGATGCCAATACAACTTGGAAGCTCACCAGCAGGTAAAGTCAGCTAACAAGGACAGTGAACTCCCTCAAGCGTAAGCGTGAGAGTTTTACAATGAGCCTGCACTGCATTACTGTAGAAAATTTGTGTCTATACAGCGATGAAGCTACCCATTAGTCCAAGAGATAAAATTTACAAAGTGTTTCTAAATGAATAATTGGGAAATGAATTTGAATGTGATGTTGAGAAGCAGAACTTACAAGACAAATAGACTGATCTTTTTGCAGTAAGCTTAAAAATAAAATTAAATCTAGGATTATTTTTTTATTATTATTATTATTATTATTATTATTCCTACCAAGCTCACAGAGACTATAAAAAACAGAGCTGTAGTAACTATAGTTAAAGAACTAAGTCCCTGGAGGGAAAAGGAGTAGTTTTTTACATATTGAACTTATCCCTAGATTCAACTAAAGCAAGTAAAAGATTTGCTTTCTCTCATGCATTTCCAATGCAAGTAACCTCTGTACACAACCAGGCACCTACATCAAGTGTAAAGTTAGCCCTGATAATGCAAACAAGTTCTTTATTGATCTACAGTAGTGGAGACTTGAGCCTGCACAGTAAAATAACAAGGGGAAAAATCCACGTACAATTAAGAAAAAGGTTTTTTTTTTTGTTTGTTTTAGGGTTTGTTAGAGCTCCCTACCATCAAAAGCTACTTCAATAAATATCACATAAAAGTGGAGATCTTCAACCATTTTTCTCTTTATGATGATAGTCCAAGTATTCCACGGTACAAATGACTGAAACAACAAAGCAAACAGACTGAAATTTTATCTCATTAAAGCTATTCAAAGAAATTATTTCCCCCCTTGAACACAGTAGTGTTCATGTAGCAAACAGGCAACGTGTGGAAGGTCTGGGTCATGCGAGTAGTAATAAGCCATTGCTTCTTTATGAGACAATAAGAAAATACATACAAAGCTAAAAAGGGAATCTTTACAAGGAAAATCAGTAAATGTGAGATCAGTTTTGCTATTTATTCCCCTTATCTGGTTGTGCTGTTACCAAGATTCAAGTTTAGTTATATTTTTCCTGCCTCCTAATCTAGAATTTAAGCAAGCAACATATTAAATCAGTGCAAATGAATTCTAGCTTTCCAGACCCCAAGCAAGTATGGCTGTTCGCTAACACACATGTAAAAATAGTTTAATTTTGGGCAAAGCTCCTCTTTGTGTTCCTAAGGGTTAAATAGTGAATAGATTTGGGATAGTCAGTCACAGTGAGATGAATTTTACTTCAGTCAGAATTGGCAAGTGTGCACACTGCTATTCAGTGAAAGAAATCCAAGTTTTCTTTCTTTCACTCTAAATAACATCATTAGCCTGTTAGTTCATTTCATTGTATAAAACCTGAAAACCTGTAGGATATCACATCAAATATTTTCTTAACTGTTACCTAGTAAGAAGTACAAAAAGCTTGAGAAGGCTTCTGCATAAGTATGAAGAAAGGAAAATACTTGCAAAAGAAGAATGTGGTCTTCTGTACTCAAAATAGCTGCTATGGTTCCTCCTGCAAAGGTTCACTTTCACTGACAAACATTGCACTCAGTTTCCAATGGCAGTACATGCAGAAATAGGCTTCAAAATTTGCATGGAACTTTGGAATCTAAAAAAAAAAAAAGGAAAGAAAAAAGAAAGAGAGAAAACCCTTATGTTTTGCAAGATTATATTTGCATAGATTAAGATTCTGTGGATAAAGCATACAGAAAGCAGAAATCCAGTTAGTAAAAGAAGCCTCAAAATACCCGATATACAAATATTAAAGTTATTCAATCTAAACTCCTGGAAGTCCACTATAATTGCTTCTTTTATATCTGGCATTGCACTTCAACTGCTGAATTCCTTAGCTTCCAAGAGCAGACTTATGGAGATGCTGTACTATTTGATTTGGCACCATTCACAAACCTTGGCAGATGATCAAAAATAGAGGGCACAGAAGAGCAGGAAAAACCTTAAGAAACTGTCTGGGCTGCTGTTGTTACTGCCTCCATGGAGAGAAAACTTACTAGTAAGCACAAAGTAGCTGTATGTATTTCTCTTGTTTAATTTTATACTGCTTTTTTACTTATCTTGACAAAATAAACGTCAGCATTTCTTCAACAGATACTAATTCGCATCCAGCTTAACTTACATATCTTTGCTCTCCAACAGGTAGAAATTTTCTTTTTTCCTCTTTGCAATATTTTGGAATATATGAGTGACTAATGTTGTACACTAACTGAAAACACAAGACAAAACCACTATGAAAAGCAGCAGGAAGGAAACAGGACAATTTAAAAGGTAGTTGAAAAGAAAGAATCACAAATTATAATATGAATAAAATGGGAAGATTTAAAACATTATGTCTATAAACATCAAAGGGACATGAAACTGATTTTTGCAACAGAGTTTAGATTCAGAACAGTGTTTTGTACTTCAGGAGGACCCGATAATAAGCTGGGGACTCCTGAAAAGCTGCCAAGAAAATTCTGCTCATGTAGAATACCAGGGGCAGAGTGGGGGGAGTATGTTCAAGTCACCCAGAAGCAGTAGAAAGTAATCCCAAAATCCTTACACATGACTGGAAATTCACGGAAAACCCTTCCATGTAAACAGGATCACCAAATATCAATACAATCACAAAAGATTTTATATGCAGCGTTTAATTCCTCATAAGATCAGGACATGTCAAGTGACGGAGCCCAGGGAAGACACAAGTCTTTTGCCAACATCCCAGTCCTGTTCGTTACAGCAGGCAGCTGATACTTGAGATGAACCACACTGTGTAGCAATGTTTTCCCTGTTTCTACTGACAGGGAACCCTCCAAAACCTGCACGGGCACAGGATACTTCCACTTCTGCTGAGCATTGCTCCAGCGGGAGGAGGGAGCAGGAGGAGAAAGCTCGCGACTGCAAGGGGAATTAATGCTTCCAGCAGTTTAACTCCTATTCAGATTTTGACTTGGAGAGCTGCCAGGTTACCAGGGAAGCAAGTCATACAGAGCAGCTGTTGCCCAGTTATGATCTTTCTCCCTAGACTTCCTCCACATACTCGCAGCAGAGCCTTGTCAGCAAGCTGGGGCTTTTTAAGCCCCCCACAGCAGAGAGAAAGAGCCGGAGCTCTTTGCTTGGCTACAGCTTTGGCTGTATTTCTTCTCCAGCTCTACCCTGTAAGTGGAGAAAAGCACATTATGCTCTGTGCTGTATGGCAATGCTGGGTGATGCCCTGAAGGGAATGGGCAGTGGGAATGAAACCCAAAATAAACTTTTCCAGTTTGTGCAAGAAATACACCGCCTCTTCTAGCTCAACAGTTACGACAGTCAGACACTCTAAACATACAGTTCAGCCACCAGTGGACAGACACCCTTTGTAAACACGGCATCACACTCAGCTACAAAGCTCAATATGACTTTTATGCACATGAAATTAATCCCCACAGAAGATTACGTAAAAGCCATTCCACAATCTTCCTCCTTTTTCCAAGATTTTGAGATTATTTTCCCTTTCCTCCTCATCTGCCACCCCTTCATGCACCCTGCTTGGTGACAGACATTGCACCTTCACCAGCACAAACGCAGAAACCATCTCCTTATTCCAGGGCTGTAAAGTCTTCTACGGTCAACTAGGCTTAGTCTAGCCACATTACAGAAACTGAACTGGAGTTTCCTAAAATCAGATGTTTTGTCTCAAGTCTCTTTTGAAAGCAAGCCCGAAGGCTCTATTGCTAAATACTCGACTTGCATACGTACCTCTGCAAGTGCATTAAACTGAAGGTCTGTTTCTATAAAGTGCACATTTCTAAAATGTTCAACTGCTTTACTATACTACTCGGACAGGCATTTTTGTGACAGTTCAAGAGAAGAAGACATTCCCTACAGACAAACGCTTTTTACTGATTTCCTTCAAACTTTCTTGCAGAGTGCACTGAATGATTACTGGGTTTATTGTTCTAAAGCAGAACTACCCAAGTGAGCAGCATCCAAGAGCAATCCATGTCTGTGCGGTTGCTTTAGACAAAAAAATTAATTTAGCAGCCAAATTCCAGTTGCAGTTATGGTCCCTTAATGAAATTACATCTTAATTGAATTGACCTACTTATACGTTAAGACTACTGTACCTAAAATATAACATAGATGGAAACATATTCTTTGTCATTTTAGCTGCAATTTGCAATATTGATTTTGACCCCAGATCAGACTTTGATCTAACTAAGTGCACTGTGAATCCAAAAATCCTGACCTCCAGACCAAACATTTGTTCTTTATTATAAGTGCAAGCAGACTGCCTCACATTTGGGTGACGGATGTGACCCCAATCTCTCAGTTAACACTGGTTCAAAGAGTAAGCCTGCCGTACTCAACTTCATTGTTATGAGAGCTATACAAGCCTGCTCACCGACACAAAGTAATGACTCCTAGTTCTCGGTGACGCCAAGAACCACCAGAGTATTTTCTCATGAAATAGGAAAAAAAGCAAACCCAAAAGTTAGGGTGGTAGTTTGCGAACAGAAAAAGAAATCTTTGATTCCTTTACACCAGTGAAAGTTAGGGGGGAGAGAGGGTTTTAATTTTCTTTTAAAATGTTCTGAAGCATTCAGCCTCCCATCACAAGGCCCTCCTGCCCTGACTGAGACGTCCTTGAAAGAGGTATTCGTTGCAAGTGGAAGCATAGGAACCTTCCAGGGATTTCTAACACCCATGTGCTGATCCTCCCTATAGTAAGTGAAGACTAGATCTTCCACAGGTATTTAGGTCCCTATTTCCCATTGAGTGTAACTGGGCACCTAAATGCCTTTAAATCTATTTATGCTTCACCACTCATCTTCCTCCCAGTAAATGAAGGTAATACTCTTTCCCTGTTCGAAGAAAGTTCATGAGAACGAACTACTGACACCACTGAGTCATTTCAAATTATATTTAGTCACCTAAATAACTTTGAGGACTTGGGCCTCAGCGACTCTAGAAACACAGGTATAGAGCAGCC
Source organism: Microhierax caerulescens (assembly GCA_035590215.1). NCBI lineage: Eukaryota > Metazoa > Chordata > Aves > Falconiformes > Falconidae > Microhierax > Microhierax caerulescens. Next base: position 25,129,048 of record JAVJGJ010000002.1, read on the forward strand.
CCATATAGTGTTACGGACTTGCTACCTGCAGTGAATGAGATTTTGAAAAATAACTTAATCAGAACAACAGGATTTTAAAAAAAGGAAATTGTAATTCTAATTCTCCTGCTAGTACAGGAGACAGGTCCTTTAATTCTCCTCTGTGCCTTTCAAAGAATCTCACTAAGGAATTATTAGACTTTTTATGACCGAACTACCCCCTCTTTACAAAGTTGACTCCACATCTAAACCACAGAGCAAATCAAATGTGGACCCTTTATCCAGAAGAGCCTCTCTATGTGACTAGAAAGACAGACTATCTTTAAACTGATCTATTTCATTTCATAGGCAGTTATAAATGTTCATCTCTTCTTCTTGCAGACATGAAGAAGGAAGGGAGCAGCACTATCGCTGGAGTCATACACTGTATGTCATTTCACATTAAATCATGAGAAAGAAATAGCACATGTGAAGAACAATAGGAAGCAAAGGCAAGCGTTCTGCAGTACTATAATTACTATAATCTTAATTTTTAAAGAAGGAAATCCATAGGAAGAAAAAAAAAATCAAACATTTACCAGTGGTTTAACTAACTGATTTACTGGAATGGAAGCAGCATGGTCTGCAACGAACTGGGATTAAGACTATATTTGCTGAACTACCAATACTTCCAAACTGTAAAACACGAAACGTTATGATTGCAGAAAACTTAAGAGCATTATTAAAGTTGTTAACAACTGTACAGGACATGTTTATGCAGAAGACATGAAATTAATTCGCTGGATGTACCTAGACTCTACTGAACAGCAGAAAACTTAAAAGAAACTTTCAAAATGCCAAACATGAAAGACAACAATCATTTCTGACTTAGCATATGACCTCTGATCACTCATTTTCCCTTTGGCCCATAATTTCTGGGTTGTGTTACATGGGCTTAACATGGGTTAAGTAAGTTTAGTTGTGGAAGTAGCTCAGTGACCATTATGCATGAGAACGATTTGGTTTGGACGTCTGATCTCAGGAGATGGTGCTAGAAAAGGAAACAACTTTATTTTCACCACTACAAAAGACAGTAATAGTGCAAAATTATACACACTTCAACTATTTTTGCATGCCTCCATAAGTCTTCAGGATAAGATTCTGGAACAAAGACTTAATACTGTATTTAGTAAGTGATTTCAAAATGCTGAAGAAAGGCAGAGAATGCTAAAAAAGAGAAAGGGGGAGGGGGAAGAAAGGATTATTATCTCATAGAAAAAAAATGTCTCTTCACACAGTAATTCTCCCTACTCTGTAACAGGTTATTTTATGCCTACAGAATGCCTTTATTTTTAAAGAGGGTGACATGGCAATTCCTGGGAAAGTCCTGCTTCATTAATATAATATAAATTTTTCAATGATGCAGATAAGATTAGAGAATTCTGAACTTTAATAACACAAAAACATAACATTTTTCTGACAGAAAGATGTGAAAAGATCTAAAATATCATCAACCATATGAGAAATCATAAACAACCCACCAAACACTTTTTCCAAAAAAGCATTCAGTAAAAGCAAGATTTTATCCCTTCTAGTGCACAGAAGCAAAAGAACTTTCTCTTCTGTTTTCATGGAAATAAATACAAATGAGAAAGCTGAAACAAACCCCCTTGCATTTTGATAGATGCCCCAGATGCCAAGAATTTTTTGCACAGTAGCTACGTTAATGTGACTGTGTTTCACAGGGACTCTGTACATAGCTCCAGAACACAGTTACCACCAATGGCTTCTCTGGAAACCCCAAATCTACAGGGAAGACATCATTTAAAAGATAAAGGAAGTATCAAAAAAATACACCACAGTGTATATTAGCTATTTCAGAAGCATATATTACATTTGCCCTTCTGATCAGCATAGTGGTAGCCTGACATACAACATGCAATTCTCAAAAGTCCTCCTTTTCCTCAAAACTTCCTTATGGAAGGAAAAAATTGCTGTATGTAACAAAGTAGAAGTATGTGTACATCAATGTCATCTCATATTCTAAGCAAGTATTGCTTTCAATTATTTTACTAACATGATAGAACATTTCTTCTTCATCTGTTTACCTGCCCTTAGACTGAGGGTCCTGCAAAGTGTAGACAGGAGCTTGGTAAAAGCATCCAGCTGTCCCCATCAAAATAGTGACTTTCGCTTAATGAGAATTAATTCAATGGTAATAAAGCACAGCAAAAAACAGAGATGCTCTGGCTTAATTTTACAGGGACAAGCCACAGTGAAACTCTGAAGTAAATGATAATGCCAGAGGAAAAATTCTCCACTGTTGTCAAACTGTTCAGAAAGCGTTAACACGGTTCATTCATTTTCAGCTGCAATACCACATTGAAAACATACTTTTGCTGGCCTGCAGTTGATTGATGTACATTACTCATATCAGGCTAATGGCACTTTATTTTCCAACAGTAGCAAGTAATGAGTGACCTTGAGTGCATATTGTTTTGCTGAAAGGTTTTGTTGCTCCGTGTAGTCTATGAGCACCCCCAAGGAAATGAGGGCCCTGTATTGGTGTTTTTCAGCAAACCTCATTTCTTTCATGGCTTTCTGTAAAAGAATTTGATACAGGGATAGAAGCTAACCTCAGTGAGTAAATGAAATATTGATCCACACTACTCTGGCCTTGCCTTCACCTTGTCCCAGGGCTGTGAGTTACTGACTTTTCCGTTTTGGCTGTAATAGGAATTATTACAACAGGCCTGTGCGAGTAATTACTTGGCATGGCAAAAAGGAGGGTCCATCATATATTTCTGTAGAGACGTTAGTTTCCATCAGCCCAGCAGTCTGCTTTTTTGGCCCTGTCTTTCCGACTCTTGATTCAATTCTTTTAACCATCATTAATCAAGTTCCTTGTCAGTAGAAGTTTATCAAAAGTATTAAGTGAGCAAGGTTGCATGGCCTCCTTAAAAAAAAAAAAAAAAAAAGAAAAAAAAAAGAAAAAAAGAAGCACCAATGCAGGGCAGTAAATTTCAAAATATGGAAGACTGGTTCCATGATATATATGAGTGTCTCTTCAGCTGGAATGAGCAGTTTGTTTTAGTGATAGATATTGTAGTTTGAGCCATGATAGAATCCTTCTCAAGTTTATATGTCATAGACTATCATTTATGAGAGACCATGTGTTTCTAAATGGTGAAGGTCATGGCTGATGGCAAAAGTAAAAGCAGTGGTGATTCATTAAAAATAGTTAATAGGGCCTGCAGTTGACAGGGATAAATAGCAACACACTGCTTCTTCAACCCACAAGCAACGAGTTTAGGCAATGTTTCTTCTGTGTTTTCTACCACTCCTGATTGCCAGACAGCTGTGAACATACATAGAGACACAAGCAAGATTACTTCCACCCTGTTAATAATAGATGCAGGATGGGTTTCCAGTGTGAATGCCTTCTCTAGATACAGATTTTCCAACCAGCAGCTTTGATAGACTGACTATACATCCAGCTCGCAGTGATTTGTTAGCTAATAATCGTTTACACTGTACACTGCATTCTTAGGCACCAAACACATTTGCTAACTATACTGCTGGGATCCAATCGTTTCATTTAAACACCAGCTCACATCCTGGTAGAGTCTATGTAACATCAGTGGAAGCTTTGCTTGCATAAAGGACACTAAGATGGGACCCCAAGGCACTGGAATGGCTAAGATACTAATGATCTTTATTGTATCCTCAGTCAGAGAGATGTCATTTCCTTAGGCTATTTTTGTGCTATTCAGAAAATGAACTCTCAAAATTCAGTTAGTTAGAAATAGAAGATTTTAACTGCTTGTTAATGGTGCTCTTACTTTTCTTGGTTTGTTTTTACTTGATTTTTAAAAATGCAAAAAACCAACAATCATCATTAAAACAGAGGTTTAGTCCACTTAGAAAAGCTTACAGATATATTTTTCCAAACAGATCTGGGGTTGCATTTGAAAAAAGCATTTAGTGAATATTCTCTAAGGGACACAACTATACAGTACATGCAAATGGTAGCCCATGGATTGTCTATGGTTTTGTTTGTTTGATTTGGTTTTAAATACAGAGGGCTGTGCTACTGATATATAGTCATTACTAATTTAAAAAAATAAAAGAGAAAAGAAAAAAAGAAAAGCAATGATTCCTCGCTTCCAGAGATAACAACAAACCCATCTAATTTTATCCTACCTGAGTGTTCTGGGTCAGTGGAAAGACTGGACAGAACTCGGCACGCTGTTTTACCAGGATCCAGAACATCTATGGTATAATCTGGTGCAATGAACATACACTGTTTGCTAAAATGAAAGGACAGTTTCTGGGCCCTTTAGATTCATCAAACACACAGCTTTAGCCCTGAAAGATTCTCATCCTGAGCAGAGCAGAAGCAGGCCAAATATCTCATCAACTTCATTGAAACAATTATATATTCCAATAAGGTTTGCTCTATTCATTTTTAGTGACCGATCGCACAGACCGGAAAGCTGGAGGAAGTGGTGGTTTACATTTAATTTCTGCTTTTCTTTTGCTAATGGAACATTATGTTCTGTCTGTTCTGGTGCATCCCTACCTTTCTACCTAGCTAACACACTAACTAACATGAACATAGAGGGGGATTCTCATCGATGAATAAGAAAATGATGTTTATCATTCTGCTCAAGTAGTTTCCTCCATGATCTTTGTCTCAGCTACTTAGAGAGTTCTATTTCTTAGTTGATCTTGAAGCACTATCAAAATGAATATGATTAATGACTTCCCTAGGAGGTGATCATGCTCTAGTTGAGTGGACACTGTGGAACAATAACATCAGCAAATTAAAAAAAAAGAAAGAAAGAAAGAAAGAAAGAAAGAAAGAAAGAAAGAAAGAAAGAAAGAAAGAAAAGAAAGAAAAAGAAAGAAAGAAAGAAAGAGAAAGAAAGAAAGAAAGAAAGAAAGAAAGAAAGAAAGAAAGAAAGAAAGAAAGAAAGAGAAAGAAAGAAAGAAAGAAGGAAATCTACTGATTAATTAAAAATAGTAACAAAGTGAGCAAATGAAAGAGTGAATCCATTAAGGCTTGGTTAATTCTGCCATTTCTAATCCTTTGTTCTTCATATGATACATATCCTTTGCAGCTGCCCAGATCAGAGCTGAAATCCTCTAATTACAGATGCTCCTTCACTTTCCTTCCTCTTGTTTCACTGTGGAAGAAGTTTGATTTTTCCTTACTTGCTAGCCTATACAAATGCTCTTCTAGGCAAGCTGAGAGATAGGTCCATGCTGTCTAGCTGATAACCCTTCTAAATGTAGTTTTGTCTCAAATGTTTTTACTTTTTTTAGGCACTGATTAAATGCTACTTCCCTTAGCCAATCATCTGCAGAAAAAACACCGGCCTCTAAATTAGAGGCAGACAGTGAAAACTATTTGATTATTAAGTAGAAAGGTAAATGAGACATCTGTCATGATTTTTTTAATATTTATATTTTGATCCTTCTATAAAAGGATCAGTTAGCCTAATATAGTCATCTTGAGAAAGACAGTCTGCAGTGGTTATAAATTGACTTTTTATGGAGAAAATAAGACTGTTCCTAACCTATTGCACCGATATTATATTTTGTTAATATTTTATGAAATAAAAGTCCTCCCATTAAGGGTGGCAAATTGCTTTATAATTATAGCACTTCGCACACTAGAATGACTACTTCATTTTATGGAAAAAAGCTCAAAATACAATTTCATTATCATCCAGTGTCTTTTCATCCTCCTAAAGGTTTCAGAAGAAAGCACTGTGATATACATCCCAAATCTCTCCTCTTCCAAATATTAGTTCAATTTAAAGAAAATAAAATTATGACTCCCATTCCATGCTGTTTGCTGCTATTGAAATAGTTGTATACAGTGAACATTTGTACATTGACCTAGATGAATCAAATGAACAAAGAGAACAACTATAAAATATGGAACTTCTACATCTAAAGGTTGATCTATATATAGTATGAACACTGAGTTCAACTCAAGTGGTTTGGAAACAGATTTAGTTAAATCCGTGCAACTCACTGGTGCAGTCTCTCTTAAATCAGTTTAAAAGAATCTTAAATCAATTTAGTCTGATGTGGTTTATAGATCTGAATTGGTTTCTAAACCAATTTAGTTAAAATTGGTATCCAAGTAGTAATCAGACAACCTCCAAGTCGATTGCACTGATCTAAGTCTGAATCAGTACACTTTTGCGGTTCTCACATGAGAGCAAAATTGTAGCACCAAAGATTTTTTTTGTCTTTCCTCTTTGAACTTTTTGATAGAATCATTAGATTCTGATGGAAAGCATCAGTCTGGCTTGTGTACAACCACCTTCTCTCCTACCCAAACACACCAGTGACAGTTTTGGTGCCTAGGACTGCAAACTCAAAGGTTATTTGATTTTCAGTGGAGTGCTTTATTTGTCTGCTAGAAGATCATCACTGCAATACTATCAATATTAAACTTCATATATTGCAAAATGAAAACTCAGCTGATTCATGTTATTGGGAAATGCTGTCGCTAAAATATTCTCATTTCAGAGGCACTAATTTTAAAATACCCTAATTTAATCAGACAATGCAGAAAGAGCTATCACTCATAAACCCAAAAACCTAAATGAAACAAGCCACCTGCCTAAGCTGCAAGATCTTTGTGGAATGATCTGTAGAGACAATATTGACTCCACATTCACAAACAAGCAACAGTAAAACAAAAAAGTCACCAAATACTCAACTTCAAACAGAGGAGCTTTTAACTGGCCTCCTGAACAGCAAATACGCCTGAAATGTAGCCTTTGGATGCTGAAGATTAAGGCCAATTTAAATGTTCAGGTTGGAATTAATTGATTATCCTTACACAAGCCCAAGACTTAAGGAGAGGAAAAGGATCAAGAAACTCCAATTCTTCAGTATTGTCAACCCTCTCCAAACACTACATAATATACAAACCTCTCTGTATATTTAGCTGCTGTTTTTTTTTTCCACTGTAAGTATAGAGAGCAAACATTTATTCTTACTCTCCCTCCTTGCCTCCCCCCTTCTTTTTTTCCCCTTTTGATCATTGCCATGGCATCTTGTCCTACAGTTTCTTGTTTTACAGGTTTAATTGCTAAGCTGTGAATTTCAGTGCCTGAAGAAGATGCAGGATGCATCTCCTGCATCTACAGGATAAATGTCATTACCTCCATATGTGGAGCATTGCCTTCCACTGTGTATATTTAATAAAATCTGGTATTTGTTTGCCAAGAAGATGCAAAAATAAGTTGCCTTTAACTCTTCCACTATAATTCTGTGTTATGAATTTCAGCCCTGCAGAGCTAGTTTATTGCACAGAAATACTTGTTTAAAAAGGTAAAATCTCCCTGTGGCACAACTTGTAAAGTCAGAGACTGAAGAAAACATCATTATTTCTGCTCTGAAAATTGGTCTACCTAATGGATTTTATATAAATATAAATATATTTCTGAGTTAAAAAAATATTAGGAACCAACAAAACTCTAAACACTGGACTAAAGACATTAAAACCTAGGCCCACCTTTCTATTTCCTCTGTCCCTCTCTGTAGATAAAATGGAGTTAAGGCTTTCTTTTAAAAGAAGCAACCCATATATTAATCAGTCAGGATTTTATTAGGTTATTCTTCTGTGATAATAATTTTATTATTCTATATTCACCCAAAGGCATAAGTAAAAAATATTCTGGGGTGAAATTATTCATGTCCTAATTTTTGCCTAACATAGTTTGGCATGATGCTGTCAGTCTCCATTTTAAGGGACCTTACAGCAGAAGTAGGAGAGGTGTTGAAAGGGCAACCAAGACACTGAACTGGCAGATGAAGCTGAGACAGCATACAGACATTTGTAGGAAACTTGCTTTTGTGTGTGCTTGAAGTGGGTTAGGCAGGTCTCATTTATTTTAAATGGTATGTTACTGTCAGGTACAGATTCCAGTGGGTTTTTGATACTTATTAGAACTTCAGGATCCCTGCATACCAAGTGTGGAAGAGAGAGTAATGAAGGAAGATGTCCTTACCCATTCAGATTATTAGAATCCAAACCAAAGATCAATTACTATTTTGGTCTAAATACTCCCTACACAAGACACTTCCACATCTCATTCTTTGTTGCATTTAAAGATTGGAACAAGAATGGCTTTAGATTTCAATTACAGTGTGGGAAAAAAGAAGGGCTTGAGCCATCACGGTAACAGTTGAAAAGAGAAGGAGGGGGAGGGATTTTTTCCTGTCTTGTTTTAGCTTGCACCCCCCGTTCTCACACGGCATCTGAGCTCTGGGTTGATATCACTGCAATGTGAACCCAGACCTTTCCCTCATTCCCAAATTCTATTACATACTACAATTTTTACACATAAGGACCTTCAATTATTTCTGCACTGGCTCTGTACCAATATAAGCACTGGCAAAAATTCAAAACGTTTTTCAAGGGAATGATTAATTGTATAAGTGTTCTGAGATACACAAAAAGTATTCACTCATTTGAATTACCCTCTCAGGCTCTTACTGGCTGACATGACATTGCAAATGTTTATAGAATGTCTTGATTGATTTCAAACAAAAATTTCAGGTGCATGCACACTAGCCAACAGTCAGAAGCAGTTTCAGCAGGCATTTTTCTCTTTGCCTTTCCTTATATGACTTTGAACAGTTATTCTTCTGTAATCAACAATATTTGTGCAGGCAGTTGTAAGGCCTCATCAACTTTAACATAATGTAACAAGTTTTGCAGCATGTATGCTTTCTGCCTGCTCCCGCCCCAGCCCCAAAGCAGCAGAATTGCAGGGTGGTGCAGGAGGCATTGCCCCAGCTAGACCCAAGGGTGCCTGCCTGCTGTGGCACCAGCCTTTTAGGAGTAACTCCTGCAGACCCAGGCTTGAATCTGACACAAAGTACTTGGTGATTCATTCATTAGTATATATTTACCACAAAAGGTAGGAATGAGTCTTTAGTTTCAGTATTTTGTGGGGAAGATGATAATGCTGCCATGTATATACCCTGCATGCTTCTACAGTAATTGTGTCTCAGACTAAAACACGCCTCGTAAAAATGGTTGATCCACTAGAGGGAAAGCATGGACTTCTTACCCAAACACAAGGGTTGTTTATTATTATTATTATTATTATTATTATTATTATTGTTGTTGTTGTTGTTGTTGTTGTTGTTGTTGCTGCTGTTATTGTTATTATCGTTATTATCATTATCGTTATTATTATCATTATCATTATTATTTAATAATTATTTAATTATTATTTAGTCTTATTGCTTATCTGTCTTATACTCCCCAACACTTAAATCTGAATTGATTTGGTACTAGTCAAATAAACCAAAGTATGGATAACTGAGATTGATAGATACTGGTGTAGTTTTATAAGTGGATCCACCTGGGAGAGGTCAGCTGATGTTTGTTTCTTTCTGACTTTTTTTATCTTTTTATTTTCATTATAACGACATAACTTTTGCTGCTATAAACAAAAAGGTGATGCAAAGGCATATTAAAATGCAGCACGTTACATTTCCCAGTCCCTCTCAATAGCATAGTATTTCAACAAACTGTTGGAATAGTTAAAACCAGCTACTGTTTAGAGTCTCCTGCTTCCACTAATGCAAATGCAAAGAACAGGAGTAGCTCCGGTCATTTAACTCAGTCTTGCTTTACCCTTCTGTTCTGTGTTACTTATATCTCATTACAAAAACCTTAAGTCTTTCTTTAAAGATTATTTTGTGGAAAGAAAAAAAAAATATATATATGTATATTTATACACATACCACCATACTCCAAAGTAAATATTTGTACTTTTTGGTAGCTAACAGTGAATCTACAGGGTTTTCCTCCTCCTTCTGTTTCCTGTTCTCATTAAAATATTTTTTTAATGAAAATGTCATTGGCATGTCACATCATTTCACCTACAGTCAACTCTCAGATGCTCATTACTCTTATTCTTGAGACAACTGCTGGACTAAAAACAAAAAATATTTTTTCCTTTAGGAGAAGTAGGTTAGTATCAAAACCTAAAATATAAACTAACTCATCAGCAAACTCCATTCATTTTAGGACATTATTTCAAGTGTTCTAGTATTAATTAAACACCCTAAAATCACAACATTCACTTCATTCTAAGCCTTACCTTAATTTACTTCAATATACATTTGTATTTGGAAAGCACCCTTTACTTAATAAACAGAACAAGACCATGGAATCTTAAAAGCAAGGGGTTAGAAATAAGAGAAAAAATATATAAGATTATTTAGAGAGAAAATTAAGATTACTTAGAGTTAGTGCAGAAAAATGTAGATTCACAGAACAACAGTACATGTAAGAAATCAAAAGCCTGGAAATCTTATGCTGCTAGCCAATGCTCTCAACCCAACTGGTTAATTAATATTTTTCAAATCACCATTATTCCTAAATGAATCTCCACAGCAATTATTAATCCCTAGATAAAATGATTAGCACACAAACATGTATTCTTTCTAATCAAAAGAGTCATGCAATCGAGAATTTGAAAGTGTGAAAGGACAAATACCAGAAGAAGGTTGTATTTTTGGAACATTAAGGCTTTGTATCAAAATTTCATCAGCCAGAGAAAACCCAGCTATGCCTTGAATTAAAAGTGCAACTTGCTTCTGCTATTTGCAAGCAAGGATGCTTCACTGTAAAACTTATTTACAAAATGTTTGAGGTGGTTTAGGATGGCCCCACTGGATAAGAAGATTCATAGCAATGAATTTTAGATGATCTGAATAATTTTTCAGACAGTGAAAAGACTGCTAGTACCATCAATGGACAAATTTATTAGAGAAAAAAAGCTTGTGCAATTTGAGACAAAAGTTTAACTATTTAGTTTTAAATTACCCACATTTATAATGATGTTTGACTTCAAAGAGCACAGTAAACAGAGCTTTTTCTTTGAGTTCACTCTTCAAAATCACAAATGTGGGTCCTGTCCTGAGACGCAAACTTTTTGGGGATACAGTCTTTTTTATTATTATTATTTGTGCCAGGAGCTCATTTCTGATATGTGCATGTTGGGAGATAAGGGGCAGGGAAAGAATGTATTTTCTACCAGTAATATTCACAGCAAGAAAAACACTTACATGCTACCATAAAATTGGCAGGTTATTTCAATTATTGCCTCATGTAAGTTTATCAATGGGGAAACAGAAAGGCAGATACAGCTTTTGAAGTGTGTAAACTGAAACCTTTATTTTCAGAGGTTTTTGGGTCATGGCATGGCCTAAACCAAGATAAAGGTGTAGGTAATTATGAAACAGAAACTTCAATTCAGATTCCATCTTTCTGATCCACAAAGCCCATTTTTTCCCTAGTGCTTTCCTTTAAGCCAAGTAATTAGTGCGTTATGAGAGATCCTAACAGTAAAACTGAAGCTCCATCTGTGACTGTTTATACAAATTACGTACCTTATCACGTATTACTAGTGGTGCAAAAGAGAAAGATGTACTGTGTGTATTGCATATTTCTATATGTTCTTGGTATGATGATTTTATGAGCTGTATTTTGTTTACAGAAGAAGGAAGTAAAGGATTGCAAAAATAGTGATTCGAGGTGTGGTCATAAATTGCCATCTAAATTAGAGTAACCTCCCCAAACTATTTTGTTCCAATATATATTTAAAAAAACAATTTCTCAGGCTTTCCCTTACAACCTTCTTAAGACAGATACATAAGATTTTTATACTATGAAAGAGGCAGAGTGCCTACAAATACATAGAGAAAGGAAACCTTCCTTTTTCCTCCCTAACAGTTTTCTGAAACATGATTTTGAAACATTGGGGGGGAAAAAAGAAACCACAAAAAGAAACCGTCAGGTGAATTACTGCTGTATTGTAACAAATAAAATGTTTTTAAAAGCCTTGGTTTCAACAGCAAAATTCAAGACAGGGCAGAAGCTGAGGAGGATGATGATTTCCTATGCCTCAGGCTGCGCTGGCAGGGCTGGCACAAGCAGTGTTCCCCCCTCTGCACCCCAAAGAGCAAGGTCTCCATCTCCTCAGCTACCCACCAGGCTGTGTTTAACCAGTGCAAGTGCTCCCTGGAAGAGGGTACCGCAGAAACCTGCCTCAGCATCAGGGGATGCACAGCATCCGCCCAGCTTGGAAGGCACTTAAGCCAGCCCAAATACCAATCGCGATGAATTGTAAAATGGTGTCCCTAAGATTTCAGATTTTAGTTACAGAAGTTGTAATAAAATGCCTGAATGGTGCTATCATGCTTTTCAGACTATGTAAGCAAGCTAACTTTTAAAAATTGTGAGATATCCAAAGAGACAAGTTTCATACGCCTTCATGATAATACAGAAACACAGCAAGAGCTTCTTGCAACAGAGTTTAGCTGACGATTTAAAAGTTGATTATAAAGCCAAAGTGCTGTTAATTTGCACTATTCTACGCCTAACTATAATTAACGCCAGTATGGCAGACATCTTTATATCCCAAGAACCTACTTCATATCTGCATGGGTGCATCTACCAGCATCTTACCACCAAGTGTCGTAGATTCAGAAGCAAACTGGTCCCCATCTCACAAAAATGCCCTCACCCCACTGACGCTTTTCATTAGCTAACGCCCCCCCTGCAGTGGGCAGGATATTTACTTGGTACCTAAACAAGCAGCATGGTTTGGGTTTAAGTCAGGAGCATGTTTGTCACAGCTAAGTAATGTATTATTTCTTAAATAATATATACGTGGCCATATTCTCTAGGGGGGTTTAAAAGAGTAAACAAATTCAGTTCTAACACGCAGATGCTGTAAGTCCTCCCCCACAGCTCCCACCTCCACTCGGGCCCCCACAGGGCCTTCACCCTTTCCAGAACATTCTGTGTCCAGAAGCAGGCTAATGACTTTACTGTACAGCAACGGAGGAATGACACCATTGTTGACTGAGCTCATACTCCATGACCAAAACATTTTTAACAACGGTCAGTAGGGAAAGCGCAGTGTTTCCAAAGCACTGCCTGGTCCCTCCCCAGGTGGGCTAGGCCAGCACAGGGTGGCGGGGACGCGGGAGCTGCCTGGCACCCTGATGGCCCTGAAAAGGGTGAGCTCCCTCAGCGGCTGCCGAGCTTTAGGCTAAAGTTACGATACCACCCGTGCACGCAAACATGTACGCTGCCTGAAAAGCAGAGACGGGGCAGAGCCAGCCTCACTACGCGATACAAGAGGGAGGTGAGGCTGCAGTTCTCCACCAGCGGTGTTCCTTGCCCACCTGTGCCCCTTCCCCACAAGAGTCATTAGGCAGCATAAACTCCATTTCAATTACCGATCTTGCTAAGCCACGGGAGACTTACTGTTACCGTTCAGTTTTTAGTCACCACAGCACCCCCGCCACAGTCTGGGCGTCTCTTAGGCAGGGGCGAAGTCTCAATGGCATCTACAAGGCAGGTGCTGCACCCCAGGGAAGCTCCCCAGGCACAAACTGCCGCTTCGGAGCTGTAAGAATCCCCATAAAGTTGCGATACACTCCAGCATTGCCATCTTGTCAATGTGCCTAACCTTAAATATTGAATGGGTTGCATGAATGGTTATTTTCCAGCATCGTATTCCAGACCCCTAGATCTCAAAAGGCTGCTCATACATCATGCAGTATAAAAGCTAATACAATTTCAGGAGGTGTAGTACATGGCCAAGGTCACGGACATTTTCTCTTTACTGGCACTTCCTAAGCACTAAACAAAAGCTTGTCTTAAACAATAGGTTTGTTATGATAAAGGCAAAACAGACTACATCCCTGACAAACAATGAAATTGTATTTGTTGTTTTAGCCACTGCAGGCAACAATATTTAAGAATTGTGAAATCCAAGGTAATGCACAATTAAGGGGCTGATTTGCATCGTTACTTATCACTATGTCTCACACATATCAAGTACTACTTAGAAATGGCCTGCTAAATACCCATTTGTAAATACAGATACAGGATTTGCACATAGCAAATACTGTACCTAGTTTGACTGTACAGCTACAATCCCAAAACATTAGGAAATAATGAATGTCTGGAAGCCAGAATGCAAGTATTTAAATAATTCAGAGCTACAGTACTCAAACCCAAAGTTCTGCTTTATTTATTCTGAAAAAGATATACCCAAGACGAAGGTCTTCTATTTAAAATGAAGCTTTAGAAAGGAAAACCTTCCAATTACAAATCTTCTATTCCCAAATAACACTGTTTTTTTCTAAGTAAATATCTGCAAATCAAGGAAGATGTTACCTTAATATCAGTAGCAACTATTAGCCATACATTTACAAATGCTACCTGAGAAACAGTGGAACATCATTAAATGCAATATTATCAAATAAAAACAGTATGTTTTGGGGGCATCTGAATGCTAGCATTCCTCAAGAAATAAATTAAAAAAAATAAATAAAACATACAGTACTTTGCCCACACTGTAATTTGTCAACTGTTGAGGAAATTGGCATGTCTTTTCTGCTGATTTATTGGTTAATCCTAACAATTCATCGCAGAAAAGGCCAACAATGAATTACAATGTGAGGAAAAATTAAGCAGTGCATTTAAAAAGTGTTTAACTCTACAGCCCTTAAAGCAAATTTCAAAGTTCTCATAGACATAGCTAAAATATTTTGGGAACTACTGTAGATAATAATTTAATAGTTTCAAATGTTCTCTTTCTTCTAAGTGTTATATCCTGTATAGTAGCTTTGCTAATATTGTTTATTATATTTGATATCAAATATGTTTGAAAAATATATAAACCCTGGTGTCCCAAAATAAAAAAAAAAACCAAGGAGAGGGCACTGGATATATTATGCTGATTTCTTAAGCAAAGGGACTCTGGATATTTCTATGCATTAACTAAGTAAATTACTTAATTTAAGCCAATGACTAATCCTGTTTATGGTAATAGGACTACTTGCTTACCATTAGACTAGCTTTGAAATTTTTTAAAAATATTAAAAGTTATGACTATGCACTTCTAGACTTACCTTATTTTCACATAAAATAACCTGCACCTTTGAAATACTGTTGATTTAAAGTAAGATTTCAGACATGTGCTATGAAATGCAAAAGTATAGAGTTTCTAGAATGCTGAAGAGGAAGCAAATAAGGCACCAGGGAAGACAGGACCTCAGGTCCACCTTTGCCTGTTCACTCCCACACACATATATAGAATTTACCAGGACTGAACTGTCAAGAGTCAAGGTTGAAATTGGTTTGCACATTGTTTCTATGTCTCTTCCCTTCTTTTAAAAAAATGCCAGCTGCAGGTGATACGTGTGAAATATCAGTAATCAGACTTTTCTTTCTCTTAGGCTTCACTATGCAAGAAATGGAAAATAAGGAATAGCTGCAGATGAGGTGCTAGGAGCTATGCAAATTAAACCCCACTTGCTGCTTTGGGACATAATTTAGATCCTATTTATGGTCAATGGGAGTCTTGAAAAAGTACAGCAGATTTGTAACAAACACATTCTGAGGGTAAATCTACACTGCACAATACAGTATTGTGCAGAACAATACCAGAGGCAGCTTACAGTTCATATCTGGTTTACACCCTCTTCTTAGGTAACACATTTAAACAGTGCATCAGGCTTCACCATAACTCCATTTGGGTCTTCTGTCTCCTGATTCTTCTTTTGGAGAGCTGTGCCAGAATCTCAATAGCTAGTTTTCAACCTGAATTTATTCAAAGCAAAATTATGCACATTTATTCTCCCACCAGATCTGCATTAGCTTAATTATAGTTTTGGGGTGCACAATGAACATGATTGTTTATGGGTTGCATCCCTTAATTTTGGCCCTAAATTATTCCTGTAGTAACTGTACTCGATGCTCTGTAATTAGGCCCTTGATTGCAAATTTCATGCTTCACCTCAGAATTTCTTTAAATTGAAGTTCCAGAGAACTTTTCATTTCCCTAAATTCTTTAGTCCAGTTCATTTAATCTAATCTTAATTGATACATTTTTCAAATTCTTCCCATCTGAAATTACTATCGTGTTTATGTACATCCTTCCATGTAATTTAAATCAAATAAATTGTGATCACTTCTTTCAAAGTTCTCTTCTCCACATTACTGAAATCCATTACTGAAATTAAATCTAGTTTCATTGTCATATATATGCCAGCTCCATACAGTACATGCAAAACTGGATTTTGCCACCTTAAGAATAAGCATAAAAAGCTTTCCAAGTCTGAATTCACTGGTTCTGTCTCTTGTCAGGCACAAAACATCCTCCTACCATAAGGAAGCAATCAAATCTTGCCTTTGCCACAGCCATCTACTCTTCAAGGAAGGCAGTGAACTCACTAGGAATTTAGTCAAGAGCAGTAGCCTCTTAGCTGTGAAATGGGCACTCCAGGCGACCTTGCTCAGCAGCACCATCTTGTCATCCCATTTTGCACTCCCATGCTTTGCTCCGCAGGAGTAAGAACAAATAGCAATGTGGAGGCACGCACAGGCTGAGTTCAGAGATTACAGTGGTGCTGCGCTACTGACTAGAGAAAAGCCATCCCTTCATCTTTATCTGGGCGCGGGTACAAAACTGATCAGTGCATGGCACAGAGTAGTACTACGTGAAACGGATTTGGGCTTTCAGGAGAATGGCACATCCGCTGACTAACTAGCACTTTAACTATATTTAACATTTAGCCAGAGAATTCTGTTAATAATTCTATACTATTCATTTCAGAGGACAGGCTTATTTTAAAAATAACAATTACAAAAAATCAACAAAACTCAAATCAAATCCAGACAATAAATTCTGCACATTCTAGAAATTATTTATCATTCTTCTAGTTATTATTTCATATATATATATACATAGATTTTGAAGTATTTGCCTTGCAATCAGACAGCCAGGCTATAACCAAACCAGAGAACCTGGCAAAGAACAAATTTCTAAAATAAGAAGGCATGATTTACAATAAATATTCTAAAATAACAAAAAATGTTCATTTAGCTCTGAAAATTAACCCCTATTTTCACCCTTACAGAACAGGCTAAAGTGCTAAATCTAGAAATGTCTAAGCAATGAGAACACAAGACACAAACTCTCAAAACAAAAGAGCTACTTTTAAATAAATGAGTAAATCTGGGGTTTGGGTTAGATTTTTGGGGTTTGTTGGGAGGGGGTGGGGGTTTTGTTTGGGTAATTTTTTTTTTTTTTTTTCTTCACAAATGCAGGTGCCAGTTTTGGGTGCCACCAAGCCCTTGACACAAACCAGTAGTACCCAACACCTTTCAAGAAGGGAGAAACATGCATGTGTCCATGGTCCCAAGTGGGCAGACTCCACTGGGTGTACTAGCAAGTACAGACAGGAAAAGCTGGTAAGCTTTCTATATTGCTACTCCCAGACTGTGTATTCCACCAGGATATTCACTGACCCATTCACTGTCAGATCACATCTGCCACTTGGATGGCATTAGATTTTAAAAAGAAGAGGCACTTTGCCACAAACCACTTCAATCAAAGGACTTCTAGTATTTTTGTGATGGGAACACAGACCTGAAGGCGCTGAACTTCCTCCATCAGAGCAGATCTTGAACATCCCAAGCCATCAGGAAGCACAAGATCACTAATGAAGTCTCAGAACTTTAGCCAAACTTAGCTACTGAGCCTTCCTGTGAGGGTACTGCTTACTGGTGAGACGCCCATGGCTCACAGATACCTGGAGGGGTTGGTCAGGGTGCCTAGGTTATATAGATGTATATGTGTATTGGGGACAGGCTGAAGGCAGAAAGCAAATATGCGGAGCAGGTCTGGTCAAAATACTGCCCATCTAGAAGACGGCAAACTGTTAATTTATGAAAAAGGCTTCCTGCCTCCTAAAAGGAATCTTTTCTGTGCAAAGAAAGGAAGAACAAGCTCAATTATAGTCATAGCTGACTATTGGCAAGTACTTAGACAAAACCTGTTTCTAAATAGAATTCTACCACTCCAATGTCTTCACTCTTACCTGAGATCAATAGGCATGCAAAGGGCTTTGCTGCATTTCAAATTCAAGCTCAAGCAACCAGATCTTGTTTGATTTGCTATAATACAGTTAGGTTGCAAAAATAAAAGCTTACATAGTTTGGTGAGCCTGCACGCAAAAACATGCAACAGTCATATGCTAGAGCGGCTTTTTAGATGCTTCAGCAGTTCAGTCAGGAGACCAGTACACTTTGATCAGCCCAGCAAAACACACGATGGAAAAATTAGCAGATTAGGCTTCTTATTATAATGCAGAAAGCACATTCACCAATACCAGTGACTGTCACAATTCTGAAAGTAAATACTTCCAGTGTAATTAGAAATTTTTATCTGTTGAGTCTTCAATACACTCACAAACTGCAAAATTTGGCAAAGCATCACTTTAACCACATATTTTTGCCTGCTGCTGAAAAGGACTGTCAGGCAGAAAATGCCCTTCAATAAAAACCAACATAACAAAACCCAAGCAAGTACACGCATGCAAAATTGAAAATATTATGCAAGTTATTTACTAGAAGGTTTAATTTGGACTACCCAAGACTACATGTGCAAAAACTAATAGGAAATTTGTGAGAAACCCATCAAAACTGGCTTGGAGAGTGAAAAAACATTTTTGAAGATTGATATTCTAACTTGTCAGTGGAGCTGTCAGCAGCATTGTCCAGTAACAAAAGTGCAAGGCTGGATCCACTGATTGCTTTGCTTATGAAAATCTGATCTGAACCTTGATTTTTCACTCCACAAGCCAAAACCATACACAGCTTCTGTCTATGTGCTCACAGCATCTGCTGGTAATACTCCTTCAGTTAATATAAAATATGTAAATATTTACAGAGAAAAACCCAAACCCCTAACACCTGAAAGAAAGCATCTCTATTGCCTGGTCTCACAGTCAGTTTTCTGAGAAATGTAAGTTCAAATTCTTGTGGGAAAAGTAGTGAAGCAGCAGTCATCTTTTCATGCTCATTTAAGTTTGAATTATGTGCTTTGTTCAATTTTCCCCTCTTTCATTAGATGAGAAAATAAATAGTTAAGATTTGCTTCAAATTCAAGTCAGTTTTCTGCCAGACTTTTTTTCCCATTAGCAGCTGACCTAAAGATTCTATAAAAAAATAAATCAATTATTTCCACATACTTAATTGTGATTGTGATCTGGAACCAACAGGATTACCAAGAAGAAGTACAAGTATGAGGACCATCTGTTGGCTGATATTGTCTAGAAACTAGATGGGAACTATTATAACCCAACCAACAAATTACATGCCAAGAAATCACTCCAGAGCACATAGCATCTGACAGGGCATTATCGGGCAACCTATTGACAGTTTATCAGGAGGCAATACCAATACTGCCTCAGGGGAACTAGGCTGTACTAATTTAGGAAACTCAGAGAGATTGCTCTGAAACAAACAGATGACACAGCAGATGAGAAACACTGAGCACAGCAAGAGCTGGTAGCATGACAACTTACCTCATCAGGGTACGAATCTCACCAGGGGATGAACTGAAGAGTTGCACCTGAGAACTATATGAAGGGACAAAGAAATACTCTCAAAGAGGTATTTGGCTGCCCCATCATGACCTCACAGCAAAACTATTGCTCAGCAAATAAATTTTGTGAAAGAATTATGACACCAGAGTGTACACTGCAAAGCTTCTGTGTGTGTGGCTAAATTATCTGATTTCACTTCCAAATTGTATTTGCCAAGTCCGGTGCTTCTGTCTTGTACACATGCACAGACTCAGCTTTTAAATAAAGTTATGTGATTTATTTTAAGTTTATATGCTGCATGTAATGCTGTCATTTCATAGAAATCCAGTATTTGTGTGACATTATTCACTCAGATAACTACAAATGCATTTACACAGTAAGAACAAAAGTCCTTACCTCCTTCCCACGTTGCTTGAACTCCTTAGCTGCCTTTTATTTCTTCCACCGAGATTTTATTATCTTTCAAAAAATGAGATTAATGATCACTGTTCATTGCAATAGGTCATTTCCTTGGTCCTTATTCTGCTTGTTACAAGGGAGTTTATGGGACCTAAAGCTCTGCTATAGCAGCAGCTGGGAGATCCCCAGCCACAGGGACAGCGCTTCACAGGCCAAGTCAGCCAACTCTGTGCTACCCTTCAAACTCCTGCAAGAACACCGGTGCTCAACAGCACGAGAACAGCAGCGGAGGTGGAGACGGGGAGAACGGTAAGGCCAGGACAAACCATGACCCGCAGCTCCCCACTGGGAAATAGTTCCTTGGGAATACCTGGGAGCTGGCTGAGGACAGTCCAGCAACATCATTCAAATATTGAGAACCTCCCAAGAAAGGCCACAAGATCAAGGGTGGCAGAAAAGAGGTGGTTTGTAGCCACATATAGGGCACAGTTGAATAGCAATCCCACAGAACGTGTGAGGTGCCTAAATTCATTCTGATTTTAATGCTTATTGATTTTATTATACTGCTTTTACATGTTGTCTGGTAGCACTTTATAAATGTTTTATGTAAAATAAATAATTCAAGAAAGACACTGCTTTCTTCAGTAAAGTTTATGACATCATGAGAGCTATTTTTTGTTACTATGCTGACTGCAATGATGAAAGAAAAAGGAAAACTGGGATCTAGACATTTCAAACATGACCATTTTCTAAATCACAGCTACTTCTTGTGTTGCAGCAACACCATGTTCAATACTGTATTAGATATACAATATAACATAGTTCTGCCCCTTTCTGGTGGTGTTTTTGACATTTTCCCTCCCCTCTGACTCTCGATTACAAAGCCACATCCTTAAATACAAGGGATTGCAGTTTGTTGTATTTTAGTGTTTTGTCTTTATTTCCACATGATATATTCTCCTTTTGTTCTACTGTCTTCAGTAGCACTTGCATTATAAGGGAGACACTGTAAATGGGAAAAGCCATTTTCAACTTATATGAATGAATTTGCATCTGCTTTTTTAACACGTTCGGTCTACTGACATGACAGCAGCCAACCAATTATAATGTTTAAAATCAGGTTGGCAAACTGTTTCTAATAAGACCATACCCTTAGTTACATACATTCTCCTTGAAACACCTTCCAGTCAATTCTTGTGGACAACACTATAAGATCAAGAATTCACCTATATGATATCTTTAACAGTGGTGCCTCAGTGTCAATGGATTTTATGTCAGCACATTAACATTTACACTCATCACTGAAAGGCAATTAATAGATTATAAAACAGGGTTACATATCTGTAATTCTTACAGCCGTAAAGCTAACTCTTCCTCCTTCCATTTAGAACGTTTCCTGACTTTACAGCATCATTGCAGTATACTGTAAATTACATGAACTTAATAAATCCTGCCTGGGGCGCACAGACAGGCACACACAGATAGTGTTGTGCAAATCTTGCTGCAAGTCATTATAAAGTCAGAATACTGCTCACCTTCCAGGAGTCTGTTCAGGAGGGCAGACAGAGCAAAACAGGGAAAGGGACCAGGAGTCAGAGGCACTCTACTTTGTTAATTTTGTTCAGAAGGATTTACTTTTGCATTTTTCCAATGGTCTCAAAATCTATTCAAGATAAGTGTAAAAATCCAAGGATAATTCCTCTTTCTTGACATTTAATAAGCATATGGTCAAATCTCCTCCTTTACCTTCACTCCAAGAAATCATCACACTGCTTTATAACAGAAGCTCGCTGGACTACAGATAAGCTCAAACCTCAGAAAAAGCAAGTAAATAAATTGAGAGCTTCTATTCACTTTTCAGTGAAAATATTGAGTCATTAGGTGTCAAATGCTGTTCATTGTCTTTCACTAACCTATTTGCTGTCTTTCACTACCCTGTTTACTACTTCAGCATGTTCCTTATCTCCGACTCAGACAACACTGTTTTAGAAATGTTAAAAGTGCTAAAAATGCTAGGTGAATGAAAAAAAGTGAGCTCAGAAAAAAGAACATTGTTTCAGAGAATAATGAAAGTCATTAGCATCTCTTTCACCATTATTGTTTAACAATCCAACAATTTTTGTCTTACATAACCATACATCATATCCTTGACATAGTCTTAGGAAGTGACACAGACTCAAAGTAGCTAAAAAACAAACCCTGACAAAGACCGGAGCCGGGATTAACAAGCAGTTGGAAAGCATGATGGATCTTACTGTGGCTGATAGAGTCGCACACATCAGAGCTGAAACTGAGATATTTCCAAACCACAGTGCAGCTGGATAAGAATCTTCTCATCTCAGGTACAACCAAAGAGATTACAGCTGGCAGCAGTAGGAAAGAGATCCTTCTGTCAGAGAGCGAGGTGTTTTTCTGAAGGAATGGGAACCCTATGCTAATGCCTGCAGAGATTACAGGACCAGAAAGAACAGTTATGGCTGTTGTTTAATCGTCTGAATATAGATAAGACTTTCTGTCTTGTAACTTGCTCTTATCCACTCAGAACTTAAACATAATTATCCAGCTTTCAATGGTAGATGATGGGCAAAGGGTACCAACTGATACTGGTGAAGTGGCACAAATACAGTTCCAGTTAGCACCAAATCTACCAGATCTATCTCTAATATTATAGCAAAGCTGCTGTTATTTCTTCTGGTAGAATCCAAATCAAAATTTAAAAAACCAACCAAACACACACACCCCTCAAACATACCACATTATTTTTCAGCCTTAATTCATAGCCTCCTGATACTTTACTGAAGATTCACATCTGGGGTCTCTGATCTGTCTCCAGACAAGATGTGCATTTTTAAAGAAGTTGCTGGGTTTTTTTTTAGTCTGCAAATATAATTCCAAACTGTCACTAACACTTAGAAACCAAGTAATTGAAGACTAGAAATGATATAAACATTAGGAAACTGCTGGCATGAAATGCTTCTTCTTTACTGACTTCAAATGAGAAAGAGAAATAAAAATGTCGGCACACAACTGAACAAAAGCCTTGTAGAGCACATCTTCTTCCTGACTCATTTGAGAGGAAATCAATACTCACAGGTAGCTCAGTTCACCAGACCATGCTGCCTTCTCATGCCAAGGAGCAGTGGCCGCACAGTGGGCTGTGTCCTTCTGCAGATGGCCATCTACAAACAGCCAGGTAACTGCTGAGTTCATTCTGTAGCAATCTAACCCTGTTCTCATAACTTTTTACACTCAGTCTTGGTCAACGCTCAAGATTTTCAACAAACAAAACATCAGTACCATCACCGTGACACCAGAACACACATGGCTGCTTTTTTTTTTTTTTCCATGGCTTAGCACAGTCTGTAGCAAACACAAAGCATTCGATGTAGCTTGTAAATTAAAGTGTTTACACCTAAAACAAATCAGCAAAAGTTTTTTTTAATTTTTATTTTCCTAGGTCAAAGATGACTAACTAACTTAAAAATCAACCTTGATACTATTTGCTTTCTCTGATTTCGTTGCCCTAAAGTTCTGAAGGACCACGAAGGTATTGCAGGTAGATACAAGAAAGAAAAAAAAACAGGTGCTGTGCTTGTCTGTTGAAAGAGAACTTCCAGCACTATATTTTATGTAGAAATCAATACAACTTGTCCTATAGGTACAAAGTTTCTTGCTCAAACCTCAGTTAAAATATTTAATATTTTTAAATGCAAAAATAATATATGTGAATTTTTACTTATCTCAACAGCAGTTAAGTCCTACTGAAAGAAAGTATTTGCTATTAGCAAAATACGTAGTACACTAAAGGCCTCTACTGAGAGAAAGACACTTTGTGCCAATCTGTGCAGCTAGAGTGATGAACCTATGAAGGGTTTCTAATCTAAACACATAAGGTACAGAGGAGTTAAAAAGGTCTGCTGATTTATTAATGCAAATTTTTGAATATACAAGGCACAGTATGAACAAGCACTTTCCACACATTTCACAACCACTTATGTATTTTTATATATATGTTATATATATATATGTGTATATATATATATATATATATATAAAATCATAGAGCTAATGCACACTTAGAATAGCAATGCTTTAAGATAGTTCTGTATTGTTATAAGGCAGACTACCATGAGGAACAGTGCAGAATCAGGTCCTCTGTATTGTAAACTGCGCGACAATGACATGTTTAGATTGTCAGAGTTTCACCTTGTGTGCTTGCTTTTTCATTTGTCTTACATCTTAAATAGCAACGTTTCTACACAACTTGCATTCAGACACAATTTGGCACGTTCAATGAACTCACAGATCTCATCTTCCTTCTCTGGATACTGAGGTAGTTTTGATGTGCCCTTGTGCTAGCGAAGGGTTAAAAACTTTTCTTATGTTCCTACTGGGTTGTAAAAGAAACTGCTGAAGCTGATCAATGACCACTGTTAAGACCTGGAAACCAATTATAAACCTGAAATTTGTGATGAACAAAGCTCTGAAACACTAGGATGAAAACTACTGAATTAGTCCAGTTCATTAAAATCATTAATAGTCATGAAATGAAAACCACCAGAGTCCAAAAAGGCTTAATGCCCTATCCATATTAATTAGATGGGAGCAAATCTGAAGTGAAAAGCAGCACATGCTTTGTAGAATTAGCAATTGCTCTCTACAGACTACACAGATCTCTATTAAAATTCAGTTTAATTAAAATTGATCACGTTAAGAAACTGATGTGGTTAATTAACTGAATTCCTGGACTTCTTTTCATACATTTCACAAATGCATTGCACACTGCTTTCCTGGGTGACAGCTTATGTTGCAGTGAAAATCTTGATTTCACAGGTTAATGCTGCATATTCCATGAGGCCTAAAGTTCCCATGTCCTCCCCAGGAAACCCTGGCAGCACAGGGAAAACAACAGGCCTTAGAAGCTACCAAAACCTACCACCAGAAAGCCGGGCTGGAGCCTAAACAGTTTC
This sequence comes from Microhierax caerulescens, assembly GCA_035590215.1. NCBI lineage: Eukaryota > Metazoa > Chordata > Aves > Falconiformes > Falconidae > Microhierax > Microhierax caerulescens. The sequence continues at coordinate 25,153,839 of JAVJGJ010000002.1, forward strand.
TCTTGTAGATCAGTGTGAAACTCTGGGCAGACGTAAGGAAATGGTCTAAGAGCTGTGGTCTCAAGGTCTATCATCAGAACTTCACCAGATTTATAGGAAAGATATAAACAGACACATACACTGTATCAGCACAGACTGACGTAAACAGCCAAAGGATCTGGTCCATGCAATTAACCACTATAAACATGCAGACTGCAACTGTTTCAGTTTCTGAAATGCATTGTTCCCATGTGTCTGACCAGGATACACAGAATAATAGGGCTCGGGCTACGGGCTTAATCCTGGGGCTGCCCAGGAATACAGAGTTGGCACAAGACAAGTGGTCTACGTGGTGATTCCCACAAGGCTAGCAACCTAGTGCCCTCCAAAAGTTTGCAGTAACATTCTCTAAACAACAAGGCAACGATTTCCAGAGTTTTAAAGTGGTCTTGGAAGTGGTAGGTTAAATGGTTGGACTTGATCTAATCTAAGTCTCTTTTCCAATCTAAATTATTCTATGATTCCACGATAAACCACTAGTGCCCTACCAGCTTCAGAAGAAAGGCTAAATTGCATTAATGAAGATTCATTTTTGTCATACTGTTAATTTGAAATTATAAGGCATTTTGAATTATGTCTTTCTATTTTTGGTAGGAAGATATCAAGACTTTGTTTTCCATGCCCTATTCATTCGTTTGGTTTAGTCTATGGAACCAACTTAATTATGAAGGGCTGCTGCAAACAATTCTCATCTTTTAGAGTATCACTTCTTACAAAATATCAGCAAATTGCCCAGTGCTTGCCCCTTTACGTCATGCTGTACAAGAGGACACCAATGCAGCTACAGTTTGAAAGAAAGTGGATTGACGAACATCAGTACTGATACAGCACAAGGAATCATGCTCCGTCATCTAGATTATCATCTGATCTGCCATCCAAGTGGCTTCCCGGCTTTTCAGGGAGCAAAGAGACATGTGGAATCTCAAAGATTCATAAGCAATGATACTTCATTTGAGGTCAGGGGAGACCTCAAAGATAAAATTTAAATTTTTTTGAGGAAGGAAGGCTGTGGCCAGACAACTGAAGGAGAGGGGATCTGAGGTCTAAAAATGGCACCAGCTAAAGATAGAGGCTAAAATAATTACCAAGGAATTATAATACAATAAATATATAACAAAGAACATGGTTTTACATATGAATTCTACATGCTTTTGATTTATATTCAAATCTATATCAATAAAGACACTGAACTTGGTATAACCACATCTCATTCTTCATTATGTCTGACCACTTTGTAAATGCTGCAATGGTATTTTCTCGTCGAAATACATTTTGCCAACTGAGGATCACTATTAGCATTCAGTGATAATGCTGTACTTTACATACAGATGTTGCATACGGGCCATCAATGCATGTGGATGGACCACATATGCTCTTACCTATATACATTTATATAGAACCAACTGTATTCAACTCCAGTGGTACTTTCCTTTTTTTTTTAAAGAAAAGAAAGGCAACATCTGACTAGGACATAAGATATACAATTGACTCTTAATTCCCTCATGGCCAAACCCTTGTTAATGTCTTGGCCTGTTTCAGTAAAATGATCGTGGTTCAAGTAATGTAAAACACACGCATTCAATCATTTTCCTTTTCCCTAAAGGCAAATACTTTCTTATCATGGTGAAACAGGAGTCATGTGTGATGCATTGGAGAGCCAAAGTTCTTCTAAGCCTCATCAGAAAATTGAATACTTACTGCAACCTATCATTTGGAACTGCAGAGTGAAACAAAAGCATAATGCAAACAAACACAGGAGGTTTAGTCAGCATTATCCCATATTGCATAAGCCTAAACAGCTGCCTGACAAAATGAGAATATGCAAGCAAAGACCCAAAACCATATAGAAGAATTTCACTCCAGGAAAAAAAAATAATTACATCTATTCATATTTAAATCAGGGTTTCATAGCCAATAAGGAGATGCTCCTGATATACTTGCCTTGGAAGAGGGGATATTTTAGGACAGCATTCTCCCAAGTAACCACAAAGGGGACAAGGCCTTAACAGCGCAGGTGTGCACTCTCCTTGAGCAGCATCTTTTTATAATAAAAAGGGAATATTCATATTTTGAAAAATTGCATGACAGTACCAGTAAAACTGAATAAAATATAACCGAATAAAAGAAACCACAAGGTAATTAAAACAGGTTCTGCACTGGTTAAAAAGTCTCTTAGAAAATGGTATCCTAAGTTGCCTTACTCATGTTTCTTAGGGAGTTCTATACTAGATCTGTTTCTCAGAAGGGCTTCAAAATCTCCTGGGCTACCAGGTCAAACCGCATCTCTTCCTTGCACAACAGAAGAATGAACGGAAATTGTCCCTTTCAAAGTAAAAGTCAGAGGAGCTGACGGGAGTCAGGAGAGGTGCAGAAAGGGAATGAGAAATGTATGAAGGACCAAATCTGTCCCTTACAGAACAGGGCGAGACCCCAAACCCTGAGTGACTTCCCAGGCACTCACTGCCTGAGGCTCGGTGTTCTCCAGAGCCACTTCTGGCCCAATCCCTTTCAGACCCTTCTCCCTGGAGCTGCAACTCCAAAGCTCCCAGTGTGCCACAGCTCCCCGGGCACACACTAGTAAGATTATGCTGATTTCCAAAAGGATGATAGGAACCCCCTCCTCATCCATCTATGCATCCATTCTTCCCCTGTCAGCTCTTTTCGAAAAAAGGTAAACTCCAGAACAGATCAACTAATAGAGAGGCTCATCTCTCTGCTGCTCTCCTACCAGCACCCTTTTCTTGCTGCTAACATGGTTTAAACACAAGAATTAGATCCATTTCAGCAGTGCATGACAACCTGCTGTCAGTAGCTTAGAATGAAAGATGACATTAAACAACAAAAGGGAGCAATCTTCCCTACTAATTAAAAAAGGCTCAAATTCAGATTACGCTTTCCAGTACCTTCAGCCCCGTAAATGAATAATTAGTTTGTTCAGCTCTTTTTTTAGCACAACCTTAGTCTACAAGTACTTTTCTGGTAGAGCAATCATTTGCACAGTACATGTTTTATGTACATTTCAGGGGAAAGAGGAATAGGGCTCATGAAACAATTCCATGCCATGAGCAGGCACACCACTTCCAGCAAGTCAGACTTCATAATAAAAACTTAGGAAGGAAATTACACCTAACAAAACTGAATGATACTTAACACAGAGGCCAAATCTTCATCTATTTTATACCCACACAAAGTTACTATAACTATATTAAGTGGCTTACTCTTGGACTGGCACATGAAACCAAGAAAGAGAAACAGAAAACCCTTGATCCATCATAGCAAACACAGAATACACAGCAGCCCAGTTTAAACAAGCTAGGAAGCCAAAAAAAAATACAACCCAAAAAAACCCCACATCTATTTCTTTCACTGTTAAGAGCTGGAAACGTCAGCACCAAAGACATGTTTACCAAGAGACTGGTTTAAAAATCAATTATTATACACCTTTATGTTGTCAACATCAGTCAGACTACTTCATATAACTTTCATATGCCTCCAGACACAAAGTATGTAAATTCAATAACCCCTCATCAGGGTTTCTAAATACATCTTGGGCCCATTACCTACAGCAGCAGGTACAGAATGCAGACTTTGGCTGGTGACAGGGAAGAAGATGATGTAAATCATTAAATGAACATGTGGAAAATGGTATTGCCAGAAAAAATTACTGCTGGACCACATTTCCAAAGTCTGCCTGAGTGTTTTAAAGGGAAACAGCACTACAGAAATTCTCAGAGCTGACTTTGGAAAAAAACATGCAATATTAATTCTCTGTAAAGCAGTACTAAAGCTGCACTAGGGTACAGTTTAGATCAATACCTTGTCAACTTGTTAGCATCAAATCAATGAATATATAAAAATCATGTGTCTTATGCCTTCCTATGCACATATTTAAAGATTGCATGGAATATTAAGGAATGTTTCATTATTTCTTGATGAATTCCTAAGGACATAAGCTGAAGTAACAGCTGCAGTCAAGATGTAGTACTATATGTACTTCTCCCTAGTTTCTATTTCATAACTTCATTTTATTTCCATAATGATGATACAATTTCCATCATGATTAAAATTTCCATAATGATTATTTGTATCCTCGGGTACCTAAAAAAGTGCTGTGTTCATACATCGAACATTAACTACCTTCCGAAAGTTGGGACTCATCAGGACATTTCAAGGGAATGTTTATCTTGGCTGTTGTCTTCTGACTTGAGGAAATGCTCGGTACTGTCTGCCAGACTTGTTATTGTCCTATGTTTTGTTATTTTCCTTTGTGTGACCCTTCATCCAACAAAAATTGTCAAAATTTAAAATGTTTGAAATGGAAACAGCTGAACTAAAATTTCAGGAAAAGAATTAGTAATTGGATTTTATATACAAAAGCCTTCAACACTATATAATTGTATTTGAATGAAAAACTTGCAGTTTGGGAAGGTAATATTTTAGATGTACAAAGTACATGGATGTTTCATGTGAATTATGTATCTTGTCATGTTATTCTAAAAGTAGAATCATTTTATTTAGCCAAACACACAAAAGATTGTTATTGTTAAAATATATTAATTATTCCTACAGTCAGATTAAAACCCACATCTTGCTGCTGAATGGGAAAAAATGTTTAAAAAATTACAAGTTATATCACCTAGAATGACACCTAGAATGCTGTACAGAAAGGAAGATGATACATACAAAGTGCCCATCCTCACTAGGTTTAGGTACAGTTCATATCATACCAGAGTCCTCGTTTCAACAATCTATTCTTGTGCTATGCATGGAACAAGAAGCTTTGAAGCAACCTCTTGCGTTAATTTTGCATGAAAACACCATCTGGCCCTAAACAACTATCTAGGCTATGGATCTGTTACAGCCTAGATATGGTCAACATGATATTGAAAGGTCAAAGAAGGGTCTAATTATATGCCTTAGTACTTAGAGGCCATGGTCACTGGAGCATGAACATAATCACTCAGGCCAAACAAGACTCATTTATAATTTTAATTATCAGCAAATCAGACATCTCGCAAAGAATTGTTCCATGTGAAAGAATTATATGACTGTTGCTCAGAATAACTGTCTTGTCTTGTTTGTCTCTAAAATAACCCCTTGAGATACCCTCAGGAATTCCCTGTTGATATATTTAGAATCCATCAATCTTCTCAACAACTGCATATTAACATTTCTGGAGCATTGTATAATTACACAGGGGAAAAAACCCTTGGTGTTACAGCAGTATGACCTGTTACAACTGAGTCTTCAAACACGCAGAATTCCAAACCTGAGAAATATCAGACTAGGTCTGACCATACAATTCCATTCGCTCTCTTGTGTGCAATGATGCAACATGTACAAAACAGGTTGTAATGATATTTTAAGACGTATCTTGCTCTATTCATTGCATGTGATAGAGTTTTTTAGGGGTGGGAGCTGAGCTGTAATTAAAGGAACACCCACTTTGGCTGTTAGAGGGAAAATAAAAATAGTTTTCAAAGAGATCAGGATGATACAAAATAAAAGATATTTCAGCTGATAAGCTGACCTGCAAAGTATCTACAACCTCTTCACCTGCCACGGATGCTGTATGATGCTACATAATTCACTCAAATTGCTTTTTTTCCCTCAGATGGTCACTAATTTCTCAATTTTCTTTTTGTCAGTCTTGACTTCAGGCTTGGGGTTTGATTTACAGAAGTTCTGCAAATAGAACACGTTCAGAAGTGACCTCAATGCAAGCTGAGCTTTCAATATAAGAAGTGCTTGATGCCACTAAGTATTCTGAAGTGAATGTCCTAGGCCTTTTATATTCAGTGTCCAAAAATCAGTGCAGTGGTTCCCAGCACTTCTGGAACAACCCTGGTAAGCACTGTCCTCACATCCTCCTCCCCAGCTTCCATCAGTTTTACTTTCCCACTGAACTTTCTCTGTGCTCCCCACCTTGCTTTTTCCATCAACACTTGACCAGCTAGAAAGTCCACAGCTCACCAAGGCTTGGGAGCATAAAGAGCACCATTACTGCAGCCAAAGAGGGCCACTGGGACCATAGTCACTGCTGGAGGCATGCCTGTGTTGGATAACGTAGCTGTAGTCATCAACGAAAAGCTTATGAGGAAGTTGTTAATTCAGGGTCAGACAGAAGCAGTAAGAACCAAGAGGAATGCTTCACACTAGAAGACAAAGTACTATGTACAAATATATTTATACAAGCTATAAGGGACATGAGTTTATAGTGTTAAAAGTGGTGTAGGGTGATTCCTAAACAACAAAAATCCACTACTACTACTACTACTACTCCAGGAAAAAAAAATACCCTCAGTTTCCTTCTCTTTTTGTCCTGGTTTGAGCTGGGGTAGAGTTATTTTCTCCTTAGTAGTTGGTTCAATGTTGTATTTTAGGTTTAATATGAGAATAATGTTGATAACACACTGATCTTTTTAGTTGTTGCTAAGTAATGCTTTCCTAAATCAAGGCTTTTCAGGTTTCCCATGCTCTGCCAGTAAGCGGGTGCACAAGAAGCTGGGAGGGAGCACAGCCAGGACAGCTAAACCGAACTGGCCAAAGCAATGTTCCATATCACAGGACATCAAGCTCAATACATAAACTGTGTGTGTGTGTGTGTGGTGTGTGTATGTTGGCTGGGGGCTGCCGATCGTTGCTTGGGGACTGGATGGGCATCCATCAGTGGGTGGTGAGCAATTCTATTGTGCATCACTTGTTCTTTTTCTTTTCAATTTTATATTTCTCCTTTTCATTAAAATTGTTGTTATTTTTAATGTTATCATTATTATTACATTTTATTTCAATTATTAAATTGTTCTTATCTCAACCTACAAGTTTTACCTACCAATGAACCTAGCAGTTACACCAGCACTGCAAAACCAGAGTAACCTACACTGAGCATACACTGTGGACTAGAGTATGCTCAGACATGCAGAAGACTCCCAAGTCTTGGTCACACCATCACCAGATTTGTTGACCGACTGTACTTCGGTTCTCTTCTTGCTCGAATACTCCATTTCCTTCCCAAGGGAAGGGACAGCTACGGGAGATGATGGGTGCTCAGGTCAGGTCTGGCTGACTGCCAGCAGAAGTCTCAGTACCTACAGTCCGCATGTACAGCAAACACCAGGGTCACAAAGCACTACTGAATATACTCACCCTGCGGTGTAGACACAATCACAGTGACTGCTATTCTAAGCACTATGCATACATAGTCTGTTTCCAAAATAGGCTTTCAATAATAAGAGATGCCTGGCATTAGAATTTAAGTCTCAGAGCAAAAAATCTCTCACACACACAGTGTTGGTACCGTCTTGAATTTGCAAACCAAAAAGGGAATGCTTAACACATTTGTCTGAGTTTAATACTATGTTGTATACTGTCACCGTTACCAGTTATTTTACACATGCATAGGTTAATGCAGATTTCTCCCATGCTTATAAATGGCTAGACAGAGAAAGAGCAGATAGTTGTATAGTTAAAGCAGCTGGAGTAAAACGTAGAACTAGAATCAAAGACAAAGATACTTATTAAACAGAAAAAGGTAATAAATTGGATCATTTGCTTCCATATTTATGCTTTCAATCGTTAATCAAATCCATTTCCATTTCTAATTTTACAATTTTTCTTTTCTTTTGACCTTTAATAAAATGTTTCAATTGATCAGGGTAATAAAAATGTGAATTATATGAGCTGGCACAGACAAAGAAAGACCATTGAGTAATATGTGTTCCAGATAAGTATGGGCTAAAAGATACCTTAAAAAAAATCCAAGTATCATATTTTTAACTTAAGAATTCGACAAAGAACAAACTTTAAAAAAACAAACAAACACGAACCACCAAAATAAAGGATTTATGGGACAGTAGCTGTCATTGAATTGACATACAGAATCCATTGGCTCATTAATACAAAATTCTTTTCAGCACAAACAAGAACATATTCTTATCTGTTCTTGAGGTTTATTTCAACTATATCCCAAACGCTAAATTGCTTAAATTGTTTCATAGCATATGCACTTAAAAATGTTTTTTGGGTTTTCTAAACACCAGTGCAGTACTATGTCAGCAAGAATGTAATCAAAGCAAACAGCCTGCTGAGCCTGCCAACCAGTAATATTATTTGTTTCAATAGCTTTCCTTTGAACAGCAGTATTGATTTTCTACATCAGAATCTTATACAAAGAGCACTAAAAGAGAAATTATACTTCCTATTTTTTCTCCATCTTATCAAGGACCATTGCTGAAGACTAATAATACAGTCACCAGAAATGTAAAAGTCTGATGGAAATTTAAATAGATTGACCATTTAGGAATTATAGAAAATTTTCCCTCTTTTGTAAGAGTTCTTACTACGGAGCAATGCCACTTCTGCCAGAAAAGACAGTTGTTTTTTTTTTTTTCTTTGGATAGAGGCAATTAGCTAAAATGCATTATTGCATTATTCCATTTCTACCTGGCCTCAGTTACCAGTGTTCAAAGTATTTCTCACATAAAGTTCAGGTAAACAAAGGCATCATGAAGGAAGAAAAGAACAAAAGCACAGTGTGAAGGGTACCAGGGGACTGGTGGAAAGAAGAAGCTGAACTCTGGGAAAAGAGATCAAGGTCAGAGGTGTGTTTCAGAGGCAAAGAAGCAGCAAAGTATATATAGGAAGACTGAGGAAGCAACAGAAAGGCCGCAGAAATGTTTGGGAGAGGTGACAAAGGGAACTGTGGCTACCAGGAAACAAAATTTAAATAAATTCAGCACTTCAGAAGACTTCTCAGTTCAGAAAAATATCTACATGCAAAGAGAAATCCATAATGACAGATGGTTCAACAGTTTTTCTTACTCCTTCAGCAACATCCACAGCCTGCCATACTTACCAACATTCATAATACTATATGAGGACTTTTGGGCCTCAGTTAGCAATGCTCTTTAGCATCTCTATCTTAAGTAGTAGCAGCATTTTTTTACTTCCAAACTGTAAAATCTTTTCTTAAAAAATGGCAGGGACCTAGAGAGCTAGTACTGAGTCAAATTTAGTAGGTTTAGTCATGTACATTGCAGAAGAAAGACAAGGCTCAGTTCTAAATTTTGACTTAGAAAGTACCACCATTTATTAACATGCTCATCATTAGCTGAAGATCAATCTTCAGTGACTGCATTCCCATCACACTCTGCTAATTTTGGTGCACTATTACTTTTGCATCAGAATATTTTAATTAGAGTTAACAGAGCTACAAAGCAAAGATTTGGCCCCACTATAGTTACAGTATTGTTGCCAAGATTCAGTTGAAGGGTAACCCTGGTGACAATTACTGCAACAGGATCACTAAAGAGACATGAGGTAACATACTGTCTTTGCACTCTGCCTACACACTTGGGATTAGATATGTCCAATAAAAGACACAGAGCTCTATAAAGAACGAGCAATGATATTTAACTTCTAGGCTTCTGATCCCAAGGAGGGAATTCAGATTTCAGTCTGATGTCTGCACTGCATGGAGGAACTTGACATTTCAGAGTGGGATTCAAAACAACCAGTGCACTGAAGTCCAGAGAAAAATCTGAGCACACAGAGCATCTTAAATGCCAGAGCAAGTACATTTATTCAGGGACATAGACAATTGCTAGCACACAGAGTACTGGACCTTCTGAGGGTAGGTTTTTGCATCTATTCTTTATGAGCTCTGATCAGGGCTTCCTAAATATGTTTGGTACGGTCATGATTACACTGTTCACCTTCATATGTTATCACAACACTCATACCTTTGCTTAGGGTGCAAGAGGTTCAATGCCTTCCTTACCTAACAAGGTTCAAGTCCATGTTTTCCAGCTCCAAGGAAAGTGCCTTTCCCCCGGGGTATATATCAAGCTACAAAGCAATTCCTGTGATTCCTCCTGCTAACCCTGTGCTATTATGCAGAAAGAAATAGTGACCTGAGGGGTAAAAAAAACACCAAACAACTATAAGAAAGTATGAGCGTAGCTGGTTTTATAGGTAGGGTGCTTTGCCTCTAGGTTCCCAGATTATGATCTCAGTTCCTAAGCCTATTTTTGGGATAGTTTCTATCCTAGTGGCAGTTTTCTGTAAACACATAAATTGTCCTGAGAAGAGAGAATTGAGGCTCTTTTCTAACACTGTCTGGCACATACACTACTCCACCACCTCAATCATTCAGCTGTTGCACCAGCTGCACTTAACATCACTTACACCCTGCAAATTTCTGGCTTTCCTTTATAATCACTCTCATTTATTTTTCTATTTTACAGTCCGTTCTTTTAAGCACTAACATATTTTAAGTTATCATTAGCTCAGTAGGGCTCTATCTCCCCACAGAAAAGCGTCCACCTTTGTGCTTGGGGACTGAACAACTGACTAGAAACACACCTAACTATACAATATTGGCACTAGAAGTCTCAGAAAGAGAGAAATTGAGTGGGGGAATCCAATTAAAGGAGAACAATAAAAATTAAAACTTCACCCCCAGCTTAAGCAAAATCTAAGAGGCATTTTTTGATTATTACAGTGTGCGGGAGTATCAGTACCAGTTCTGGACTGATAAAAGAGTATTCAAACAAAAAAGCATATTAACTCAAAGTGCACATTTTTATTTAATTAGAGGTAAAACAGAAAGAACAGTAATAGGTCAATAATAATGACTTATTACTTCCTTTATGTGGCACATTTACAATAAATGGTAATTTACCATTAGAGAGACTTATTAATTTTTTTTCTGTTAAAGAAATTAACATTAGTCATGTGGAGAAAGAGAATGCTCTCCATTTCCAGCTTAAGTATTTGCATTCAACAAGGCAGTCTGAGGATATTACAGACCCCATTCCCCCTTTAGCAATGCAGGAAGAATTAAAGTATAACCATGTATGACATCATTCCAGCTGTACGCTGATGGGCTACAGATCGTTTCATCCATGCTATCTGAAAAACATTCCACTTTCCAGTCATTAGACTTGCTAAATGGATTCACCTGCCATACCCTTGGAATCATTAAAAAAAAAGAAAAAAAATATCTTTGGCACTCAAGAGCCTTGCTTTAGTTTTATTCTTATAGTTGATATACTGTTACTTTTGTGTCTTAAAAGTAACTAAAAATTATTTTTCACTTACTCCATTGGAAAAAAAATATCTACATCTACATCTCCTGCTTTTATTCTTGCTCTATGCTTATTTCAAAGTTTCTGATTACCTATCTTCACAAAAGATACAACATGACTTCCTAGACAAAACTTGTCACTACCAGGGCCGTACAGTGTCTTAGTATTTTCAAATAACTGCCTGTTAGCCTGTTCCAAAGAAAAGAGGATCAGTTTACTGATCTGTAGTCTACTTCTGGTAACTTCCTTAATTATTTGACATGAAGATAGAGGGTTGCTATTTAACACTCCTTCCAACCACAGGAAAATATCACACCATTTGTGCACTCATTACGGCTGCACTCTTAACTTCAGACTCATTTAAAGCTTCAACTCTACAGGTGGGATTTTCAAAGCTGCCTCTAGGTCATTAATTTCTAATTGGACACCCCAACCCTCTAGGCAAGCTTTAAAAATCTCATCCTAAATAATCAATATTCTACTTCCTAATAACCTGGTCTACAAAAGAGTCGACAGGACAAAACATTTAACTACTGATGGGAGACTGCTGTGAACATGGCAGAAAAATATATAGATCGTATATCCTTGCCTTAATAGTAGGATTATTTTCTACTCCCCACAGGAGTGAAAGGGACCAGACAGACAAAGCAGGGAGGAAAAGAGGGAATCTTCACAAAAAAAACAAACGAAAAATCAGGAATCCAAGCTTCATGCATCTCATGAAAACAGAACAGACTCAACAGCACTGTACACCTCTTGAGTTTATCTTCAAAGTTTAAAACAACATGGTCCAGAAGAAAAAAACAAACACCCTAGTGCAACAGGATATTAAAATACTGTATAACGCCACAAAGCAACATATTTGATAAAAATCAAAACAAATAATTAAGTTATCATTATAAATTTAAACCCACATTATTTGAATTTAGCAGATAGGGATTTACAACAGCAAGATAAGTATCAGATCCTACTGGGTTAAGTATGTTACAACTACTAGTTAAATAAGAAGATTTCATTCAGGGTATATCTCAGCCTAAGTGACCTAATGAAAAAGAGAAAGCTAATTACATTAAATCTAATGCAACAGCAGGAAAAAAAAAAATCAGTGAAACATTTGGGAATATCTCACCAATTCAAGACTGTAAATAATATGAAACGTAACTCTTCAAATACACCAGAAAGGGGGAGGAGAGAAGGTAATCTAATATACACCATCCCTACACTAATTAGCAGGCATTCAAACAATTGAATTTTCTAGGAGGGAAGAAAAATAACCTAACCCAAAGAATGAACTAATTTAAAACTTTAATTATTAGTTTCTCTGAGTTTCCTGCATTCTGTAACAGTTATAGAACTGGGTAATAATCACTTTGTGGAATCCTTCCAAAGTAAAATTTCCTTAACCACCTTGAAGTAGAAAAAGGATTTGATCTGTTTTAAAATAATGTATTAAAAAAAAAATAAAAAAATGACGTTTTGAAATCCAGGTAATTCAGTGTAATCAGAAGGGTACGGCTCTTTCCCTTATGGTTCAGCCTATTTGTTCTTCCCACCACTCTGAGACCTGACACAGCTCAGAGAGCTGTAGTTCTTATCACACAAAAAAAAAAAAAAAAGACTTGATACTTGAAACACTAATTACACATTGGCATTTACAGGCTAGATAGCACACTACGTTTGATGTTACACTGGGCAACTGAGCATGATGAACAGCAACACAGGCAAAGTCAAATCTGGCAACAAGCATGGCTGCAAAACCCATTTGAGAATGCAAACCAAACAGCTGCATATAGCAAATATGTGTGTGTGTGTGTGTGTATACATATATATTCATATTCACTCTAAGGTTTATGGCTGAATGATACTCAGTGCAGTAGTCACAATTTTTGTATTTTCATACATATGACCTGCAATTATTTTAAGTGACAAATGAAATGCTTCCTCACAATAGCTCATAATAAGCATCAGCACAGGTTATACAAAAGTTTAACCAAGAGTCGTACTTCTCCAATCGTTCCCAGGTTCAAATTTTCTAATGTCTCCTTTACATCTGCCTTGATTTTTTGTACCAGTTACCTGATTATATAGATTATGCAAACCCACAATAATAATTATACAACAAAAATGTATTTTATCAGCCTTTTTTCTATAATAGGTGTATCAAATACAACAAAGATTTTAGTACAGTATCCATCAAGCAAATTCAAGATTCCTTACTTTCATAACTTCACAGCTGACTTGTTATGTTCTTGTCAACTACATATTTCACATATGTACATATTTAGTCTGACTGGAATTGATAATCTGAAATATTAAAAAAAAAAATCTGCTACTAATACTGCTCAGTAGCTGATCTTTAAGTCAGCAGATGATGTCTGGAAAGATGTAGTGCTCTAACTTTCAAATATTTCAAAGTACTTCAACTACACTTTTGTATTTTGAGCATAACTAGGAGATACATTTCTTACTTTTTTGTTTTATAAACTCACTCTCTATGCATTAAAGGATATTTTGCATAAAGAAGTTCAGGTTATCCAGTGGAGAGGCAGTGTGGACTGAGCAGGTGGAGTTCATGAGTAAGATCAGCAGCAGGATTTAATGTGTAAAACTGACTTCGTGGCTTTGCACAAAGACTTAGTTCAGACTCAAATGATTCTACATTCTCCACATTTCAAGCTGTGGCAATGCAGTAACATTGACATTGATCTTATTGGGACATTCTTTGAGTCCCTCCCACTCATAAAATACATTAATGAAGCTTTTCTTTTTAGTATATCAATAGCTGGTGATTTTCTTTCCTTTCTTTGAAGAGGTGTTGCTGCCATAATACACACAGAACTCCAGAGCTGCATCCAAGACCAGTAATTGTTTTTTAATAATCCCTGGTGTTGATTTCAAAACACTGGAAATCAGTTTTGCAGACTAGTTACACACATTGTCGGGATCCCGTACTTCATTCAAAGGGAATGGCACAGGGTTTCAAAAGGTGAGCAATGCTGGATGCCACCTAACCACTAATTTACCTTGCCTATTTTGATACCACAGTTTTGAGTTGTGAACAGAAGGGGCACAATCTCTGCAGTGATCATGAGCAGAAGACCACTGTCCATCGAGGGCTTAGTGATCCACCTAACAGTTAACCTGAACCGCCTCAGGCTTGTGCCACGTTGCCTGTAGAGCCTGGCCTTTGGGTCTGTGGTGTGCTGTGTGTATCCTTTGGCCTTCAGATAAACTTAGGGTAAACAGCGCTAATTGCGCAGGAGAAGCCTGTGGGCAACTCCCACTTGGTACCTGTGATTATGCCACCTGCCTGGCCTGGCCTTTATTTAAAAAGTGCAGCAACAAGTTCTCATGTGAATATCCTTTCTGTTTGACAGTAGGAATGATGAATAGAGTTGTTTTCTTGACACTATGTCCTATAATAGCTTGAATGACCAAAATATTTAATGCTTTCAATGGACAGGTCCACACGGTGTGCTGTACATTGATCAGAGGCCCATTTTGATGCTGCATAGCTCAGGTTCCCAACATCTAAATTAATGTAAGATATACTATTCTCTTTCTCATTTTAGTGTTAGCTCTAATAAGTACCATTTAAAATGACACTTTACAGAGTCCAAATGACTTTCCTACTGGGATCATAATGGATCAGAATCTCCTTGCTGATCTTTGCTGAGTGGTGCAAAACACTCTCAAACTACATATTTCTTCTAGCAAATACAGGCCTATTCTGCATTCCACACAACCACTGATATGTACTTGAACTTTGTGTGACCAAATAAATATTCTTTACATGGATGGTGTACAGGTGTCAAGAGAATACTTTAAATGCATCAGGAAATTCTTAGTACCTGCCGTTCCCCACTTTTCACTAACAATACAGTTTTGCAGACAGCTGCACAGATACCAGTTTCTCATCACTACTTCTAACACACTAGCACCCAGCTCTTTGTATTAGATTAGCCTTTCAAATTTTTAGTGGCAATTTGGAGGAAAAGAGTGAAAATTAAGCAACCAATTAAAACCCGTGAAGTAAAGTGAGAAATTACATTATTATTACTCACCTTGAATGATCAAATATACTCATATAATATAGAATTATTATTTCTTTAATTAAAGTAGTTATACTGCTGCAGCCAGACAGACCTTAGAACACTTTAAAGAAAGTGAGGCAGGCACTTTACATGAGAACAGCAACAGTATTTTAAGATAATTCACCACAGTGTGAAATATACTATCCATGAAGCAGCCATACTTAACTCATCTATAAACTGAGCAGCCAAACAGACTAGATTACAACTATAAGATGAAGCTGACCATGGTCTATTGCAAATTATGCATACATACATTACTTGTACAGTGCGGATCCACACACAAGATGCTCTACATCCCAGGCATCCCCAAGTTGCACAGGAAATTGCTTTACCTAGTCATTCATAAAACACACTATGTTAGAGGTAACTTGAACCCAGCACTTGATTTCTTATATAAATTGGGTGTAGCCACTGGAAAGATAATGCTGCTTTCCCTACCTAGGATGGTAGAAATGCTTCATAACTGCATATATAGCATTTTGGATTAAGAAATCCTTTGTGTTTTACACATCATCATTAGTGGCTGGGAGGGGAGAGGAAAGAATGAGGAGACACCACATAGCGCATCAGTGATAACACAGGCAAAGCCTTGAACACCTTTCCTGCTGCTACTGGTGTTCACGCATGAAGGTACAGGGGGCTACTGAAGAACCGAGTCCCCAGAAGAACATGTATCTGCTTCTTTGTCCCAACTCATTCCCTCCCACATTGTGCTGAACCATGCCAAGCAGTTCCTCTGTGAACAGATACAATTTTCCACAGAGATAAACAGGCAATTGAAATCTAAAGGCCCATGACCACACACTTTTTATATACAAAATGCTGTAATCTTGTAATCAATATGCTATTTAACACAAAGCCAGTGCAGCCCCTAGGGGAGGAGAGCTGTGCCATGAATACTTAGTTCAGGTGATAAGGTTTGTTGCTGTCTTTCTGCTTCATGGAAATAGAATCATAGCATCATTTAGGTTGGAAAAGACCTTTAAAATCATGGAGTCCAACTGCTAACCTGGCACTGACAAGACCACCACTAAACCATGTCCCTAAGTCTTTTAAATACCTCAAGCGATGGTGACTCAACCACTTGGGCAGCCTTGTGCCAGTGCTTGGCAACCCTTTTGGTGAAGAAATTTTTCCTAACATCCAAGCTAAACCTCCCCTGGTAACTTGAGGCCATTTCCTCTTGTCCTATCACTTGCTACTTGGGAAAAGAGACTGATGCACACCTTGCTACAGCCTCCTTTCAGGTAGTTGTAAAGAGTGGTAAGGTAATGAACAGGACCTTAAGATTACTGTTCAAAATGCTATCTGATGCTCACAGCATCTTGGATTCACCAAAAACAACAGCAGAAAAGAGCAGGTAAGGCAGCCCTTGAAAACAGAGCATAAGTATACTGTTGGTTCAGGTGTTCACGTCGTAGAGACCAGAGGGAATTTACTGCCACACTTGAACCACAGCACTGACAAGGATTTTTGAAAACTCATAGCCAGCTAGGAGAGACTGAGAAACTAGAAAAAAGAAAACAGCATTATTTGGCAGAACTAGAAAGGCAGGTGTGTTCCTAATAATTTCTATCATGAAAATGTCATTATGTAGGAACATTTATGGACTTCCAAGCTTTAAAAGAACTCAGAGAAGCAGCAGGATAGCATCTACTGAATACCATTGGTTTACAGAGATTATTTAAAATCTAATTAAATTACTAATCTTTTCATCTGATAATGTTCTATTAGGTGAATGTAACTTTTGTCCTTTTCTTCTTTTTTTTTGTTTTTTTAAATGAAGCATCTAATACTACCATCTTTTACATTTAATTAGACATTAAGGAATTAAAAACCAGCTAGATAAAACAGTCAAAACAACTTGAAATCATTACACAATTTCTAGATGTGTATTTAAGCAAGCTACTGCCTTGTCCTTTCTACAGACAACCACTGGCAGAGACAGAACAGTGAACTACTCAGATAATAGCTCTAGGACTGTAAAACAACTGACTTAAAGCAGTGTAATAAATATACAAATTGCCTCATGTCAAATAGGAGGGTTGTTATTTTGGTTTTCATTAACATTTTAATTTGTAATTAAGAAAACAGTGTGAAAAAACGTACTCAATATTTACAGCTGGTAGCAATTTGAGATAAATGGCAAAAATGCATGATTACAAAATTTGAAGAAACTAGGTAAATTAGAAACACATGCAAACTTAATACGTGGCAAATATAAACCAAAGCATAGACAGAATAAGTGAATAAGCAATACAGAAAGCAAACTAACCATCAAACAAGAACATTTCCTTGTGAGCCCTTCCAATTCCTATCAAGCAAAGGTCAGATACTTTCTTGGGGTTGGCCACCTTACCTTCTGCTTAAAACTGAAGAGGGAAACCAGGCAATTGTCCACTCTTCAGTTTCCAGTTCAAAGCCAGGCACATTATAATGCAAACCACTATTGATTTCAGTTCACTTTAATACCCTGGACTGTGAACTGTGGTGGTGGAGGGCTCCAATTCATAATCCCTGTCAGATTTAGCTGCCACAACTAAATCCACAGCGGTTGTGAATGAGAGACCTTAGAAATCATTTCAAAGTGAAATATGATCCAAATAGGCAAGTACAATTTAAGGATACATACACTGAATCACAAGGTAAATTATCAACTAGCTCTTCTCAGATGGACAGAGACAGTTTAATTGAACTGATATCATGATGAACCATCAGCTCAGACACACTGTGTTATGAAACTACTGCCTGAGTGGCAGGGGCGAAATGAAGCCACAGCAGGAGGCAGCAGTGCCAGCACCTTCCATGTTTTGGACATTTGTCCTGACCTTTGCATTGCAACACAGCAGCCCTTCAAGGAACTGATTATCCCCATGTTTCTTGCCTTACCCCAAAAAAATAACTCCCCCAGAAGTGAGCCAAACTGCTTCACTAAGCCAGCCCAGAGTTGTGGTGGGTTGACCTTCGCGGGATGCCAGGTGCCCACCAAGCCGCTTTGTCCCTCCTCTCCTCAGCAGAATGGGGAGGGTGTGTGTGTGTGTGCAGAAACTAAGATGGAACAAAATCTTGTGGGTCAAGATAAAGGCAGTTTAATGAATCAATAGCAAAAGTCACATGCAGAGCAGCAAAGGAAAACAAAAGATGTTATTTTCTACTTCCCATCAGCAGGCGATGTCCAGCCACTTCCTGGGAACCAGAGCTTCCGTACATGTAGAAGTTGCTCTGAAAACGGAATGTCATAAATAAGGAGTGTCTCCCACCTTCCTCCTCCTTTCTCTTAGCTTACATATCTGAGCAGATGTCATATGGTATGGAATATCCCTTTGGTCACTTTGGGTCAGCTGTCCTGGCTATGTTCCCCCCCAAGACCTTGACCACACCCCATCTACTGGGCCGAGGAGAGGGCAGAGGGGGGAGGTTGGGGATACAGCCCTGGTGCTGTGCGAGCACTCCTCAGCATTAGCCAAAACACTGGTGTGTTATCACCACCTTTCTAGCTACCAATACAAGCATGGCACTCTGAGGGCTGCTACGGGGCTCAGCCGGACCCAATACAACAGTAAGGCCCCCCTGCCAAATGTGCTGCACACCCTGGGTGGGCAAGATTACCAAAAGTAGTATTGCTAAAAGTCTGACATGCAAACATTGCACAAACTAGTTGTGACTCCCTTGACATTTTGCCTTTTTCTGCTTTTGCTTCCCAAGCCTACATCTCTTCAGACCATAATCTACTATATACACTCACTCTCCAAATTGTGATGGTTCAGTACCTTGGCTGAGGCCAAGGATTTAAATGTCTACTCTATAGAAGCCTTCTTACAGGTTAAATAAATCATGCCACAGATTTCTGTCTTTCCACAGACAGAAGTCCACAGTCAAGATATCTAGGCACATGGTAGCTATTTATCTAACTACTGATACCTTCAATACATTATTACCTCAAGTCACTAGAAGAATAATGAGGAGTAAAGCTACGGGTAAAGGAAAAAAGAATAAGAACATCAGATTAACTCTAAAAAAAGTTCCTTCTATACATGAAATTAAGGTGCCACATCTTTGATTTTTTAATTTTTTTTTTTAAGGATTAGACAGAAGCCTCTGACAGATGGACCATAAGTAAAGCTCTGCTAGACAGGAAAAGCTGATGATTTAGCAGATCTTTCCATCAACAAGTCTTACTGTCATTACTACCTCAAACAATAAAAGCAGTCACTCTCTGCTGCCTCTTGGCATCCAGAAATACTCCTCTAGCATTACATACCTAACCAGAAACTGACTAAAATTCAACTCCATGCCTAGATTACTTCTGTGGTTTAAGATACTGGATCAAGACTAAAACAATGTGATTCAGTCAAAAGGAGATAACAGACAGTCATAACCTTGCTTTGTTTGCATTTATGTTTGCAATATTTTACAGTCTAAACTTTGGCAGGCAAGCAATGCTGTCATATACACAGAAATACTTGTAAGAAATAAATATTCCCAAGCACTTTCTGCATGCCATTATAATGTGTATAAGTTTTGAAAATGCAAGCTGCAGCTCACATATACATAGAGGAAATACAGGGACCCGCCCAATTCATAGCCCTGGGGAACTTGGCAGTTCACAGGGGCAATATCAGAAGATATTTATAGTGACAAACTGGCACCACTGAGGCAAATACTAATGAAGCAATGTCAGAACAGTGCCCACAGGGCTCAGGATCTTCTACAGGTATTTTAAGAGAAACCTATGATCTCTGGTATCAAAAGCCACAGGAAGATCAGTAAGAATTAAAATTGACAATGTGCCAGAATACACCTACTATAAAACAGAAGGTCACTACAAATCCTCATTAAAGCTGTCTCACTGCTTTGGCTTGATTGAAATTTTTCAAACAGTTTATTATTACCATGAAGGTAAGGGCTGCAGTTGCCCTGCCACAACCTTTTTCCAGGACCTTTGCTAGAAAGGTAGATTTGAAACAAGGTGGAAATCTGAGAAATTGCCTGTGGACAGCAAAAGGCTGCTTAATCAACTGCTCCAATCTCCAGCAAAGAAGAAACCCTTACAGATGCCAAAGAGGTGTTAATGATAGATATTATAAAAGGGAACTGCTACAGTATATCTTCCAAGGACTGCTACAAAAGCCTTGCTGGCAAAAGATCAAGAAAATAGCTTGTAAGTGCAGGACCATATCTATAATAAAAGTACAATGTGACAGGTTTAAAATCCATAAGCTATGCTGAAGTACACAGTTCAGAATCCCAATGACCCAACTGGAACTGAAGTTGTTGAATGTCTTGGTATTTAACCACCACAGGAAAGGACCCAAAAACCTTCTTTCATCTTCTCACATCTCTCCACGAGACCTTATGCCAGGAACTGCAGCAGCTCAGATTGCTTCTCTGTAAAAAGTTGCTTTCCACCATCACCATGCTTGGAAAACTTCAGCAGATGTTAATCATGAAGGATATCCAACCATAACAGAACAGTAACATCAAACAACACAAAACACAACTACTAAGCCCACCTCAGATGTTTGAAACAATGGGGCAGCTAGGGGTGTGAAGATGGCAATGATGATCTCACACAAGCTTCCCTGGACTTGGAGGCAATGTTTTAGCAGGCAGTGTGGCCATTCATTCACAGCAGTACAGTGAGTTCCTCCCAACCCAGCTCCTCCTCTCTCTTCATTTACCGTGCTTTGGTTCCTTTTGCTCACCACATACATTTTGGTTCTCCCTGTCCCATGCACACCTAGAAAGACTTTCTGTTTAACCTTGTTTATAGTTCTAATTTAAGGGAAAATCTGCATTGTACAAACCCTATTGGTAGAGAGTTTACATCTCCCTTGTAATACTCTGTATCAATCAGACATGCACGCAAAGACATTTAAAGGCAAGCAGTTAGAAAAAGGAAAATACATTGCATCCAGAGCTTTGTTTTGCTTGATTTTTAAACTTAAAACTTGCCCTAATTTAGCTAGAGCTGAACCAGAACATAGCTTAAACAGATCAGTAGACATAAGAGAATTAAACCTCATCCATAAGTCTGAAGAAAACTAATATCTCAATAAAGTTGCCATCTGGTCAGAAACCAGAAATTAAATTTGGAAACATTATCAGATGGTTGCTCCTTCAGTTCCAGTAGAGTGTCACTGTACCCCCAAACCACCGCCAAACCAAAAAAACCTCCCAGCAGTCCAGCACCCCCAAGGATGACAAAGAAGCAGTATTTCAGTACCACCCTTTGGGTTAAGCCTGAGAAGGACCAACATTTGTTAATATCTTTGGCAATGTGTCTTCTTCAGAATGTTGTTCTTGTGAATGTTTTGTGCTCTACAAGTTAATACAGTGAGTTGATATTTTCTCCCTTCTAACCTAGAAGGAACTTTAACTATCTTTGGCTCAGGTGAAAACTCTTTGTCAGGCTCATGTGAACTTGCTGAGAAACTGGATGACAGACAAAGCTTTCTGTACTGTGTACTGCACAATATTTTTTTTCTAAAGATTTGCATTTTAGGGTGGATAACAGTTATACCACTTCAGTTTTGCTTTTCCCATTATCTGATTTTGGGGTTTTTGTAACAATGACTTTGCTGATTCAAGGCTGGAGCAAGCAATCGGCTTGCCGGTGGCATTTCAGTTAAGCCAAGGTTAGACCAAATTTGGTCCTACTAAATGTTTTTGTTCAAAAATGGTAAACGTACCCTTACCAAATATTTGTAATAACAGAAAGTTGTTGTGTGTAAATACAATCCTGTAGGGAAGCTATTGGGAAAGGAGAATGTGCTCACAATCACATCCTGAGGAACAGACTAGTGAAAGTATTTTGAATTCTTGAAGGAGAATTAGTGGTGGTTGGAAGAGGTGGTATGACAATGAATGCCATTAGAGGAACAAGCAGATACCAGAAGGGGTGGAGTGAAGGGAGGGAGATGCACTAGTACTTCATATATAAAGTTCAGCAATCATGGAATTCACTGAGAAAAATGGTTGAGTTCTTCATAAAGTCTCTTGTGAGATTGGACAACAAGGAAATCAACAGTGGAACAGGTCATCAGTGAGACATGAAGAGGAAATGTGGAAAAGCAAATCACAGCTGAAAATAACAGCCCACATTTCAGTTCCTGGCTATATTCCTCAATATTGACAGAAAAGAAATAGATAAATTCCAGGTCAGGTTTCTGACCCCATATACCATCTTCTCTACAACAACAGCTGGTGCAAAAGCTCCAGAGAGCATCTAAAAAAATCCTATAATAGAAAGCTGCGATTTCTGGTGACACTTTCTTTTTGTTTTCAGCTTATGGCCTCCTGTAAGTTTGTATGCATATACACCACCTTTGTCATAACTCCAGATAATGACATTACCTATACAAAACATCCACTTCTTTCCCCCCCTCCTGAAACCTCCACCAAGCTCTGATTTACCTTTATAACAATGAGAGGAAGTAGCTGTTTGAATGCTACATTAAGAACTACTTTTCTGTCTAGGAAAGGTGGGAAATTTAAAACATCCAGCATCTACCTTACTTGTATCAATACCATAGCCATTTCACCGAAAGAAAGAGAGGATAAAAACTGTAAGGTTATGTCAGTGTAAATAAGTAGTGAAGTCAGATCTGCATATTTTACACCAATTGTTTTTGCTGTATACAGATATAAAGAAATAAGGGTTTCATTATTTTGTCCAGAACTAAACAATGGTCAGTGGCATTTCTTACCATGTTGTCTGTTTGCCCTCCAATAGCTGCTTATTTCATATTTACTATCAACAAGGATCAGGGTTCTCCACTTGAGCTACTTCAACTCTTGTTGTGAAACTATACAATGCATGTCACAAAACCATTTTCATGTCTGGGCTCCTGCGGGGCTAGTAGGAACAGTTAGGTGATATTCCACTACGCTATAATAAATGCATTAACAAAAAACTTTAAACCCTTTCTTATATCTAGCTTCCCTCAGACTTGAACCAAGCAAAATACAGAAGTGCACTGCATGTGTGCTGAACACAGTGACGATAGGTGTGATTGGTACACAAATCACACAGGAGGCATGCTGTGAGCTCATTTTTCTGAAATGGAGATGTAGGTCTCTGGTCTGGCATCTAGAGATGTGAAACTTTGCAACAGAGTTACAAAATCCATTGCAGCTCTCACACAAAGTGAGATCCATATTTCAGTTCTACTGGTCTGGACATGAGGAATATATGGATACTACAAATCTAGATAAAGAAAAAAATAAACAAATGGGTATCTTCAAATTCTTGCTATAAGAAGAATATAAAGTATGTAAAGTGTAGTTTCTCTGCTACTCTATACTTGACTACAGGGTATCAAGATAAATTATATTTTGTTTTGAATTCATTCATTCATTAGGAGTTTTTGGCAAAAGGAATAGTCTGAAGTCTTTGTGTGATGTTGGTTGAAGTTCCTTAAAGTTTTGTTTACCCACAGAAGCTCAGCACTTATAAGAAACACAGAAGGACACACAGCATTACTTAATTCCACAGCTTTGTCCCAAGGAATAAATCTGCTGGAACCCTGCGGTTTTCCAATATGTGGTCCTCTTAAAGCATGATCTATTGCTTAGATGGCCACATACAAATCAACTGATACTGCCTGATACTGTTTCACCTAAGAATTATGCCTGAAATTTTCCTAGGAATATGGTTCTCATAATTGCCCTTTTGCATGCATGCAGGGATTCTCACAAAAATCCATCAATTAGCAATACCTGTAGGAACAAAACATATTTCAATCTCAACATTTTCAAACAGTGAGAAAAGCTCAGGGGTTTCACCTTTTTTCATAGCAGCAAGAGTCTGAGCTCTGGTCATCTGAAACATCACATAGAGCTCCAGATGCAAACCATCATCTGCTTACTCAACAGGCAGGCATTCCACCACCCCCAGTTTAAATTTCCCACCATGGCACACATAACTGGGCATGATGTCACTATTTCTGTTAATGAATGGAGTAGGAACATGACTGCCAATAGGAGTGGGATACGTGGGTGGAGATAACCCTCCAGTGCCTGGCTGTGCCTTTGTGGTGAGGTTTAAACTGATAAGCAATTTGTGGACAGAATTTCTTCCAGGTCAGCTTTTAATGACAGACTAAGAAAATAATTACATGGGGGAATTTCTGCTTCCTGTAATCATCTGCGAATTTCATTTGCCACAAGCCCAGGTACTTCAGAGGCCAGGACCCCAACACTAGTCAAGAAACCAAAGATGTTTTGTTATGTAATAAAATGCTAAATGTTGTACCTGTATCTTGAGCCTGTTACAAAGCACTAGAAATGGTTGTATAGCCAGGCTGCAGATGTTCTGCAGACCTTTTGGGATTCAACATTTGTCATGTGGTTTCCTGATGCTGGGAGAGAGCTTACTTGGACCAGTAGCGCTATGCTCCCAATTTTGCCCCAACGAGCTTCTGTGTGTTGCACTGATCAAACAAGAAATTGAAACAAATACAGAAGAGCAGGAGCTAAGAATCACCATACACCTCCTCAGAGGTTCTTTTTTCTTTCTTTTCAGAGAAAGCAACCAACAACATGTGTTTACAAGCTGCTCCACAGAAAAAAACATTTTACCTTTCCCTTCAAAAAAACATATACTCCTTGTCTGGGAGATAAGGAGCAGACAAGATATTAACATATCAATTGATTATGCAAACAGAAGGCATTCAGATGCCAGGATTAGGAGACAATAAAGAAAGCATTTTCATAAAACAAAACAGGTAACAACAGAAAAAAATCTATTCTGGTACAAGCTTGGTCATTCTTACATGAATATATGTATGTTTTGGCAAGCAAGATAAAGATCTGGTTACATTGTTCATAGGCAGAATATATTTTCTTTTGTCCATAAACTGCAAGCCAAACCAGAGCAAAGATTTGCTTGCCTGGAAGTTTAACCAACGTATTTTTCCTGAAGTACATCAATAATATTCCTCCAAGTCCTTTATTTCTCACTTTATAGTAATTACTTTAATTAACGCACATCACCATTTCATCTTTGTAAAGACACACGCCGACCCAAACTAAGCTCCTACTCTAGCACACCTTTTAAGCACATGTTGAACTTAAGTACGAGTAAGTTCAACTGGGCTGTTCACGTGCCCAAATCACCCTTCTGATCTCTGAATTCAGACATGAGCAGCAGTATCACCAGGAACAAGGTACCACTGAGCACATACCTCACCTGCACAACACAACTGAGAGCTATGGTTCAGTCTTACCCTGTCACCTGACTGCTTTTGCAAGTAGCCACGCACCCTCATCTGTGCAGAAGCACAGGGAAAATAGTAAAACATCCTCAATGAGCAGGGAAAAGACACTCCTTCTCCAACAGAAAATACTACAGCACAGATGCTATACAACAAACAGCAGGAACATTTTGCTATAACATTGAAAAATGCTGGTAGAAGTGCCTAGGGCTGTGTGAAAGAAATGCTTAAGCATAAATGCTTAAAATAGATAAAGGAGCAAAGTAACTGTTATAATGGACAAGACCAATTTCATACTTTCCCTGTGACAACATACAGTGTTAGACACCACAAATGAATATGTAAAACACCCTGGTCTGAGCAATTAAATGGCAGACTAACTATAGTGAAAATCTCACTGTAACCTCAACATGTAAATGCTGGCTCTTATTTAATGCACAAGAGTTTCTTTCTCTTTTACTTTTAAAACTCTGAGACATGCCTGGCTGGGTTCTTCTGTGCTCCACAAATAAAGAAGGAGGCCTATATTAGTTCAAAAAGGCTCAGAGAAGAAACTAGTACATATATTAGAATTAAAAAGCTGATAAAGAATATTCTGCCTCCAAATTCATGCCAAGCAGCAGCAAGAACCACATGACGCTGATAACAGGTATTTTCAACCTCAGGTCAAGGATACTTGCTATATGCTCTGTCAATACACTGTTAACCATGATTGATTTGGTCCAGTGACAGATAATCTATTATGCACTCATACTTCAACCCTACTAAATCAAAGATAGTTTGTCTAACAGAACAAAATGACACAAAATAGGAGAAAGCACAAAGACACGGGAGCAGCTTTACTTTCACCCAACTTACCCTTACATGAGAGAAGGAAACCAACATATAGCAAAAGGTTTAGCAAAATGCAAATTCCTACCTTTCCTGAGGATACAGATGAGGAAAAGGACAATACTGTAAATAAAAAACATATCCTCATGAAAGAGAAACACTAGAAATCCTAGCAAAATGTCAGCTGCAAATAGGCTAAGCATAAAGAACAGAGGAGGGAAAGTAAACTTGCCCTCAGAGTCAAGCTGTGTGGATATATTTATATAAACCCTTGAGGTGGGGGAATAGAACCAGGCTCACCATTTGTCATCACCTACAGTACATGGGGGGAAAATAAACTGGATGCTCTCAGAGTATCAATTGCCATTGATAATACACACTCTTCTATTATTGCCTGGGATAGACTTGCAGCTTCCACCTTATTCTCCCTTCTACTCTTTCCTCATTCGATGTGGATGTCTGCCTATAGACAAGATGTCTGGAGACAACATATTGTTGCTATGTGTATTCCAACACTTACATCCTAAAGCTAAAGACTGCCAAGTGCCTAATGCCAGCACAATCCACCAGGCTATACGAAAACAGAGCGCATTCATCCTGTTTTGTTATTCACTCTTATTACCCTAATGTTCATAGTATCAGTAGCCTGTATTAGTAACAGGCAACACATTTCTGTGAAGCAAATTATCTCCATTACTGTCATGCAGACACCCTTTGTTGGTCACTGTGACCAAAGAGAAATGGACCGATCAAATATAAAAACATAGCAGAGGACCTGAGTAAGTTAAGTAGAAGATAGGTGCCCTGTGTACACACAGAGAATAAGGCTGAACACAAAACACTCTGCTGAGTGGCATCCCTACTCTACAACCATCCATTTTATAAGGATCATGAAGTATCAGCTAGTTGCCCTGAGATGGGTAAAAATGCAACAGGCAAAAAAACAAAGGACTGTTAACATCTGTAGCATGTGATTACAGCGCAGCCCTGGAGCAGAGGTGTTGTACAGACACTCCACCAGTTCTGCCAGTCCAGGACTACAAAGTTATGCTGCTGTTAGCCCACCTCCGAGTTGGACTGTTCTTTGCACACCAACCAATACCTTTCACAGATGCACAAATCCATTTCTGGCTGTACTGAAGCACTTGACTGCTATGCAGGGGTGTAAAGGGTTATTAAATAAAATCTGCCCCTCAGGTCTTTTCTTTTAAAGGTCTACATGGCATAGGACAAAACTAATTTACTCATCCAACATCTAGTGAAAGTAGCTCAGCCATATACAGAAGCTGTGGAATATTTGTCAAGGACAAAAGTCCTTGGAGAATAGCGAAATATTCACCTGGAGATAAGTGTTCATCCCCCTCTCCATTTAATATGGGACAGAAATAAATGGGTGACCCAGCATCACAGAGTAAATAAATGCTATTTCACATTCTATTGTGCAAGTACAGTATATATGAATTCAATGCAAAGTCATTTTACCAAAGCCAAGTAGCCTGCAGATACTTTGGTGTTTCATCAGCTTTATTATTCCCTTCCTTTAGGGTATACACATATAGATATATATTTTTTTTTAATAAAGTAAGTGTACTGGAGCTGTGTATAATTTTTCTCTTCAAGCTTTGCAAAGTGTCATCAAAGCAAAGGAGAAAAAAAGACCACTAGAGTAGTAGTGATGGTGACCTATTTCACTTACATGCAGCCAGCAGAATCAAATTTACTTCAGCTTTAAATGCACTGCCAATTTGAAAAATTTAACACAAGCTTTTTGCCTTCTATAAATACAGACCATTAATAAGTAACATTTACAGATTCCTTCCAGTCTTCACAGCATTTCCAATATGCAAAACCTGATATTCTTGTATAGGCTGAACTACAGAAGACCTCTCATACATATGGATCAGACCTTCAGCTTGTATGAACCTACATACCTTCAGGGGTTTAAGGAAACCATTTCAACTTAACCTGTCTGAGGAAATGGCCCACAGCTTTAAAGCATATTTATTTTCATACCCTGACTGACACTCTGCATACCAACTTTAATCAAAGTATTTATCCCATTTTATGCATCACTGAATTAAACTTAATAATACCCACATGAGAGGGGAAAGAATTGTTCTCAATTTATAGATGAAGCATAAGGGAATTATGTGCTTGCTCCAGGTTACACAAGAAGTCAGGACCAGAGCAGAAATAAAGGCTTGTCCTTCCTGACAATGAATCCTGTATCCGACCAAGAAACTATCCTGTCCTCACATCACATGTAGGTTTTGACCATACAGGGACACATGTTCACCTTGCACAAATGAGCACAGCTATGCTCCATTTCAGTAGCTGATCTGATCCAAAATTTATTTCCATGAAAAAATGACTAAACACATGAGAAATAGAAAGCTTAAACAAATGCAAGGTTATGTCTATATGGTCAGTCTCAGATTTATCTCATTACCAATGAAGCTTCCCCAAAAAAGAAAAAAGCTTAAATCCAAACAAATGAATGCTACAAGCTAGTTAAAATAGTTGTTTTAAAAATCTGTCCCTGTCTCCCCTCAAGCAGTTAAATTAGACTTATGAGAAGAACATCAGAGGATATATTTGTCTCATTGCCATAAGGAGAGTGATCTCCTTGGTGGATGATTTTTAAAGAAATCACATGGTGGTGATACTGTTTATTCATGGTTAATAACTTTGGTGTGCCTGAGAGGCAAAGAGAGAGAAGGAATGTCTCATCACACTGACTAAAGAATGATTTGAGAGTATCTACTGTCCACTTTAGCAGTGCAAAACAACTTAGCCACATATATTCAGGTATGTTCACTTCACTAGAAACTGTACACAGAAGACCACATCATGCTTGACTCAATGGAGAGCACTTCTAGGGCACAAATTGCAGGCTGTTTCCTATAACAGGCAGAGAAAAGAAAAAACATTAAGAAAATGGAGTGCCTGAGTGTCATGTAAATGGAGAATGTCCATCTGAGCTCCCAGCCACATAATTAGCCCTTCACCCCAAAATACATAGACTTGTTCTGTGTTTGTAGACCATAGTGGAGCCGTATCCTACCCCAAATGCATCAGTTTAAGCAAAGGCTTACACCACAAGCAGTTGTTTCTTTTTCCCCAAGGAAAAAAAAGCACATCACAACAAAAGGCACAGCCACTTGGAAGTAGACCACTTCCACCAGAAAGTAATATTTCAGTAATATTTGATGTACGAGCACGCCAACCCACAACTAATGCCCCAGCCTGCCTGTGGTACTACTGCAAAAGCAACACCCGAGAAATTAAATAAACCCGCTGTATGCAAAGGGGCTAATGAACTCACATTTGAAATAAATCAAAGTTATTGAAGCTTTAGTGCAACGATATGTTAAGTATACCATGCTCTGGCCAAGAGGACTTCAACACGAGAGACTTTAAACCCTAAAAGCTTTGTTAACAGGCCAGCAGAGCAGCTGCATGCCTGCCCCCCGCAGCCCCCTGATGGGCTCCTGACACTCCCAAGGGAATTACGCAGCTCACCAGGCACGGCTGTGCGGAAGAATATATATTTTAAGTGCGTGGCCACCTAGGAGAGGGGCCGTATTTATGCATTTGGGAACAATTAGGAGAAATCTGGTGGGGAGTTCACGACCACAGCCAGCCAGCAAAAGCCCACTGGATGAAATGAGGGGAGACGCGTACGCTTTGGCGGCTAAAGCTTCTGAGCAAGTACAGGGGTGTTCACAAGCACTCCAAAGCAAAGTTTTTCCTCAGAGAAGCCCAATCAAATCTTTATTCCACCATTCCACTTTCCTCTACCACGATTCATCGTGAGCAACCCAGGACGTGCAGGAGTTCGCAGAGGAAAGCGAGCAGCCGTGCTCATAACCTGCGTGCTCATGGGCTCCGTCAGAAAACGCGGCGGGTTTATTCCCGCCCCCCGCTACCTGAGGCAGCCATCGCACGTCTGCGCTGGGGGCAGCTTGACAGCGACTTGGGAAGCTGCAGAAACCGACTGCTCCGGCCTACCCGGCCCCCGCTCCTCGCGTACCGGGCTGCGGAGCCCCCAGCGCCGGGCGCAGGCTCCGACCGAGGGCCCCCGCCCCGCCTCAGCTCTGCGGGCCCGGGGCAGCCAGGCCGCGGGCGGCCGTTGCGGCGCTCAGGCGCCACCTGGCGACGCCACCTAGAGAGGGGGAGCCCTTCCCTGTAATTAAAAACAAATAAACCTTCAGGGCGGGTTAAGAAGGAGGCAAACGAAACGCGCCTCTTGGCCTCTCACAAGGGAAGGCAGGCGGCCAGCGGCGCCGCCCCTCGCCGCAGCAGCGCCGGGCAGTGGCGGGAAATGGCGGGCTCCTGCCAGCTGTCTGGCCTGGCGGGGCTGCAGCGCAGAAACTCAGGGGTTTGACGCTTTTCTGAAATTATTTGGTCTCCCCATCAGGCGAACGGGCCAACAAAACGTTGGGTGAGAACAGAAGATTTTTGGGGAATGAGAGTGTCTCATTTTGCCAAGTTATCCCACTCCCGGGCCCACATCTCCCCCATTGCGCTGGCTGTATATAGATAAACAACAAAAGCAAGAGGCACTACAATAAAAACGTTACTGAAGGAGAAGAAAGTCCTGAGCTGCCTGACAGTGCCAGCATGGGAGGTGTGGGGAGCGGAGAAGGTCTGGCTGTGAGACACGGGAGAGGTCTGAGGTGTAACAAGAAGGAACAGCAATGTGGTGGAGAGCCATGAGCATGATCAACTACTTCAGAAGAGTTATAGCGCATACCTAATTTTGGGACTCCAAAGAGATGCTGTCCAGAATTGTATATTTTATATACTGTAGCACCCGGGCACACTTGGGCCCTGGTATCAGCTGGGATGTGTTCCTGTTACAATAACAAAAAAAAAAATAAATGAGTGATTAAATCTAAAAGGTCATTTAAATGCTGCATCAGTCTTGTGCAGGACGGAGGCAGAGCACAGCACAGCCTCCCTGTTCACCACATGGCAATTAAAAAAAAAGGAAGATCTGGCTCCTAACAGTACTTTCTTTCTGGTTTTAAAAGTCTCTTTCTCTGTACTATCATCATAGACCACTCCGGTGTACTTTTCCATGTGAGTTTTAGATGTCAGCATAAGGCAAAAATCTATAATGATCATTATTCTGTATCTTAAGGACTGTGAACAAAAAGACTGCTGTCACATTATTGAGCTTAGGGGCTCTAAGCATTCTTGGCATTTTGTGTGTGCTGTTAGAGAAATGAAATATTAGAGTGGCAAGTACTATTTCCTGACACTTATATTTTAAAATATGTACATATAATACACTTTTGTTCTGTTGTACTTTCCCTTGATATGATAGATGTATTTCAGAAATGCAGTACCGCATTTCCTGTCTTCTTAATATCAGTTGTAGCTTTTAATACACTATAATCTTACAAGTAGCATGATCAATATAAAAACAGCTTGAAGCCCACCAGTCCTTTTTTTAAAGAAGGAAAAAAAAAAATTTAACCTTTCATATCTTGCAGTCTTGCTCCTGACCCCACTCCTGCACGTTGCTGAATGGCAGAACTCCTGAAGACTAAAATAGAAAGGAGTTAAAGGAATTAATCTCTGTCTATTCAGGCATCATTACCATAAAAGAAGTAACAAAAATATCAGAAGAAATTAGTACAATTTACCAGCTTCTTGTAGGTGCCTAGTACCAAGAGCATGCTCTTCTTCCTATAGAAACTACATTTATTATCAGAAACAAGTTTTAATGGTACCTCTAAAGCAATAGCTTTAATTTAATAAAACTAATAAAATAGCTTTAATTTAATAAAAGCTACAGTATGAATTAAATAGCATTAAGAATCTATGTTACATATAGACGTATTAAACGTGCCAATATGTTAAGGTTTCATATTCCTTTAAAGAGGTACAGAATCAGACACTAAATCAGAGTAGCTGAAACTCTGAAGAAAGATTCAATTTCTGCTTGAAACAGATAAATGAATAAAATTTATGATTTAAGTAGGAGAAAGAAGCACAAGTAGCCATGGCATCTTATGGCATGGGACTTCTCTTTGCATTTATGATTTTGCATGAATTTCACATATCCAAAGCAGTCAATTACTGTAAATAACAATTCACCAGAGGTTCCACCAAGCTTGGCTACACTGCCTCCTCTCTTTTAACACTTTTCCTGCATTAATCATGGCATGTGAGTGATTTTGAGATGTACACTGATATTTTATTGAAAATTCAGTAACCATCTCAAATTTTTAAAACTCATAATTTGGGCTTCAAACTCAGATCAGACAGAGCAAGGACATGTGCATGAGCTTTACACTGTATGAACTGATTTCAGTGAAACTGTTTCTGAAATGAGATCTAAACACCGTGAACCATTAACACCCCCCTCCAATTATCTCACTGGGCTTTAAATTATACCTGTTATATACAGTATTAACCAGACCTGTAAGTCTTTTCTGACAGAGGCCCCAATCCTGCGTTTCAACCTACGTTTAATTTTAAGACACTTAGAAGTTGAGGCCTAGGTAGGTACACACTGAACGTCAAATGTATGAGCTTACCGTTCTCGCTGGTTCATTGTATATAAAAAAGTCCATATTTTCTGATGTAAAAATACTTTACTATTCAAGGGCAGTAAGTTAACAGCTGGTATAAAAGACTACTTGGGCATGACAGGCTGATATTATCAGTGGGACTTGAGTATTATTTGGCAACAATAGCACAGAAATACGTGTTACGTCTGTACCTAATGTAGTTATTGTTGGAATTAATAATCATGTAATCAAGACATAACAAACAAAGAATTCAATTCTGTGGGAAAGAAACCAACCGCATTTAGTCTGTCTTGTATAATTTTTTAAAAAGCTAGAAATTGCTATCTATAGATCCTGCAGTAATTCTAGGTGGCATATGACAAACATACATAAATAACACATATTAAGACATTAAAACTATTACCTAATATAAAAAGTATGCATTTATTGATAATTTTTGATTTGTCCTTGAAAGCCTTGCTAATAGGAGAAAGTGCACTACTGCTTCTCTTGATTTAAATACAATTACTTCAACACTTAAAAGTTAATTATGTGAAAAAATTTTCAAAGGATAGTTTTCATTGTCCTTCATTCATTAAACAGCATATATTATATATGGTTATTTGAAAAAGTCACTAAACAATGATATCATTCAATTCATACACCACAGAAAAATTGAAGTTATAAGATTATGATTCAATAAAGCTTTCAAGCAGCTTCCTAATTCAGCTCCACTAACAACAAGTCATATATTCGCATCCTTTTTCTGGTGGGAGTAATTTTCTTAACCGCTTTTAGTTAACTGATGTAAATAAAATACCTGGAGAATGCCCTTGAATGTGCATGTGAGTGTGCCAAGGTCTTCACGTCCCACACCTCAGGGTAAACAGTAACTGACACTCAAAATCTATGCATACTTTTACTTGGAGATTGTTTGATATGTATTGGTGTTCCTATTTTCTGTAGAGAAATCCATAGCATGCATTGTATCAGCCTGGTATAAAAGTTTACATTCAATATAACTATGCTGCAATGAGTACAAATCTCTACATCACAACTGCTTTGAAATCAAGTGTTCAAAAAAGACTGCAAGACTACAATCTTTCCAAAATTAGAAGCCAAATTTCCTCCTGCCACGTTGATATAATGTTTCCAGTTTTGTGCCTGGGAAACTTCAAGAAGTCTCTTGTCTGTAAGGGGGCCCAGCCTTCTGGAATAATCAATCAGAATTATGTTTCATTACAGAAACTCCTCTTATTAAAACTACTCTCATTCATGATTCTTAAATAGACAATTCAAAAGACTGGGCCTCACTCTCTTCTCAGATACATTAGAATAACCCCATCAACTTCAATTATCTTATGAAAGTATGAAGATCAGAGACTTATCGTTGTCCACTTGCTGCTATCTATGTAATAGAACACAGTAGGAATCAAGTTTAGCTTTTTTCTGTAGAAAATGATTTCTCTTTAATACTGTTAATAATGAGATCTAACATAGTAAGAATCAAAGCAACTTTTAAGAACTTATTTCTTCCATTTTGATTAATTTTTTTTTCCTAATATACCCTCAAAACTTTAACCAGAATCTAAAATAATAATATCGAAACTATTATTAAAGCACAACACGTCTACACTATTGAGTTATGTCTGCTTAAATCATACTAAATAATACAAGCTGAAGAACCATAGCTTCTAGGCAAGTCTTTTGTGTATTTGGAAAAGTTCTATCAGGCTTATGTTGAAAATTGCATTAAACTACATGAAAATTTTATTCCTAATGCATAAAACCAATTATTCCATTCCCTTACTGCATTTCAGTTGTTTTGAAAATCTATGTATTTATCCCCAGTAGTGAGATTTGCTGTATTAATAAGTCCTACTCCTTTAGTCTTTAGTGTAAGGATATATCATGTAACATGTTGAAAATTTAACAAACAAAGAAGGTAATACAATTCTGTTAAAATAAATATATAAATAAAGGTTACTGAATTGCAACTGGAAAAGGGACCGTGATCTGAAACAAATTTTAGGTAGGTGTATCAAAACATCCAGAACTATAGGGAACGTATATCTTGGTTTTTCAAATTCTAGTGTTTAGTCTTACCTTTGGGCATGTTCTCCTTCAGTATATATTTTCACACACTAGGGAGAAGGGTTAGAGAATTTTCTCCATGATGCTTTATTACTCCTTTTTTTAATTCTTCCTTTTTTAAAAAAAAAAAAAAAATTTTTTTGATCTGAATAATCCCTGTCCAGAATCTTTTGCTGTTTCTCTGTATTGCTTCAACAAACTTGTAATGGTCAAGGCTGACATAGCTATGACTCTGAATTTTAAATTTGTGGTTAAAATAGGGGAATGAATTATTTCAGCTATGGATTCTGGAAATAAATATCTGTGTATTCCCCTCTGGATAACCAGTTTTGTGCAGCATCACTTAACAAAATTCTAGAGATTGCAGAAAACTTTTAATTACTTAAGAGAAAATGAGAACAACAATTTTGTAAAATCACACTTATTTCCCAGATTGGATCTGTTGCTTAGACTGTATAGTAACAGAAATACATAAATAGCTTCAATGAAGAAATGATGCTATCATAACAACTAAAAATTATCTGGAATAATTTTTTAAAAAACAACACATAATTATAGGGTTTTACTGTTTTTGGATATAAGACTTTTGTCAGGGAAATTTGATAAGTGGGAATTCTGCCAGAAAAAAATACACACCCAAAGTGTGAACAGCAGAAAGTTGAAAGAAGAACAAATCACCTGATGAGTCATAGCTTCAGCTGAGTTTCAAAGAGAGTCTTTAAACTTAGAGATGACCTGAAGAGAAGGGAATTTTCAGAATAATGTGGTAAAAGCATCCTAGAATCTGTATAACAGAGAAACCTCATTCCAGAAAAACAGCCAAAAATATAAACAGATTTTTTTTTAAGTTGCAAGTTTTAATGTCATAGTTGACTGAATTGGAACATTTCTAATTTAACTCTGGTGAGGATCTGGCCTGGTATCTGTAATTTAAAAATAATTTCAGATATTATGCAGATAATTTTATAACATTTCTTAACTTTCCAAAGAAGTTTATGTTTAACAAGTAAAGTTTTTTAATTTCAGGTAAATCACATCATTCATCCTAATTCACTTGCAGCTTTCAAATCTAGGACTAGAATGAGTCTTCTCTTTTTCAGAAGACATGTATTTTAGAATATACAATTTAAATGTTTATACTAAACTATACAAAACATGGAAGACTTGATTTGCAAGAAGACTTCAAAAACTAATTGTAAAAAGATATTTATATTATCTAGGTTTAGGCACCTGCTTGAAAAATCTGACTTGTGTGGCTGATCTTTCAGTTGTATGTATGGGAAATAGAGACAGGATCCCCCAGGGGCTAGTTTGGAGAATCTAGACCAGGCTTCAAACTCTGGAGGGTCCCTCTGGAGAACCCTCTGTTAACTGTACCTCAGGCAGATGCATATCCTTCAGTACTGGGAATACATTCTACCTAATGTTCTGGTCACTTATGATTATTAAATTTTGACGTCTCTAGAATTAATTTAGTACATGGCATTTAGAACATATACAGTTCACTGCTATTTATTAAGACAGATTGTACCAATACTTGTTTGCTGTTACTCTGTACACGTTTACAAGAACAGCAACTAGCTTCCTAAAACATGCTAATTGCTTAGGGAAGTTCAATCAACTATAAAGTGATTTAGATTAATTTTTTAGTCTGTCAAAAGAAAATGCCTGTAAATTCCAACTGACTTTGTAATATCAACAGTTATAATTATTAGGGTTTTTTTAAATCAAATAACTTTTTTAATGGCTGCCAAAGACCATAATTCTAAGAAAATAAACTCTTATGCAGTATTCTAGGCACGTACACTCAGAATGACTTCTGGGTACCTCCCCTAAACGCCTCTGTCCTGAAAAGATTATAACACATTACTGGAAGATGGATCATTGCTCATACTTCCAACTGCTGATTATTTTGGGGTGAAAAATCTGATTTTCAAAATGTTTTTAATAAAGAACGTGCCCACTTTAGAGAATATTTTTTGCTGCATTTCTTAGCATCTCTCAAAAATCCTTTTTTCACTCTGAATATTGCTTTTGCAACTGAAGATCAATAATTACTTTCTCACCATCATTGAAAAATAATGACATGTCCACGTATTTGATCAGCTTCAAATTAGGCCTTTAGCTAAATGGCACCCCTTGGACAAGTGAGCCAGGATATAACAGGCAGATTATTTTGCTGTCAGACGTGCCTGCACAGCAATGCAGACAGAAAGCAAAACATACTTTTCTGGTCTTCTCCTCTTTTCTCTATGTATATACTAAATATAACTGAGATTATGGGAGCGCTCCAAGTAATAGTTGTGCTTACCTGTTTTGCTGGCTAGGGATGGACAATTCCTTAATGCTAATAGCCTTACTACACCACATACAGTTGTGGCCAGTTTCATATTGTCCCAATCACACAACCTGAATTTTAAAAATAAAATGTAATAGTTAAAAAGTATCCTTATTCTACCTCTTTAATTAAGAATTTTATTTCATTACTACTTATAACTTCATTTGTATGGTGAGATTTAAAGAACACATTGCTTCTGTTTTCACTCTCCCCCTACCAAGATTGTTTTACTCTTCTATTTATATATGACTGCGTTTATTATAGTTGAATGATTTCATAACTTTAAAGACTCTCATGCTTTGGAGAGGACTCATTTTAAAGATATGCTTTAGGTAGTGAATGTCTTGAAAAAATACACCATATCTTGTTCCTTCCTTTGTTGCACAGGAAGCTGGAAAAACTCCAGCGATTGCTGGTATTACCATCTTATAAATTAGTGCAATATATGTCTCTAAATTTCACATAGTGATGAATGGTTTTGGCGCTACAAAATGGATAATGTCAATTAAGTTTAGTCTTTAAATTTTACATGTGTATGGAAACTCTGAAGAACCTCTATTTTCAACCAGAGAACTCTTCTTATGTCTTATTCCTTACATATTAATTATTTTAAAGGAACAACAGGATGACAACATGACAAATAGAGAAAGAAACAAATAGGAAATGGAAATAGGAAATGGAAAAAAAGCAGGATACTCCAAAGAAAAGAATTACATTTTGTAGCACTTTGGTGAATAAAACACACATTTCAACTAAATCAATTAGATCCAACTCTATGTAATTATCCTGAATGCAAACCCAACTTGAATTTAACTTGCTACAGGAACTTAGTAGTTTGCCTGTTTAAAAAGACAAATTTTATCACCAGCTAAAGGCAGTTCAATTAAAATTGGAGGCTTAACCACCCAGAAGCCTGCCTGCTGGCAGTGTCTTGATGAGCTGTAATTCTAATTGGAAACTCTTTGCAGTCAGTGCACAACGAAGAACTGAAGCTGCCTTTTCAGCGATGCCCATGTTCTTTGCAGATGTTACCCATGAAGCATGTCCAGAAGGGGGTTACATGAAGTGCTCTGTAGATGATGGCAGGGGAGGGGGGGAATGAAGGAGAAGTCTGGATCCACCTGAACTGTAAAGCTGGTTCATTCTTCTTTCACAAGAAGTCCTGGTTTTCATTTTTCTGTATCCTCCAAAATACCTTTCCTTCAGATGTTTTTAAGTAATTATTTTGCTGAAGGGTTAAAATCTATTCTATACATCCAATCAAAGGCCAGAGGGGGCTGATTATATGCTAGAAACCTTTTACAAGGAGGTGGCTAACTCTATGCACGTTAAAATGAAAGCTGTAATAATGGTAACTCAAACATTTATATTTCAATCCATTTGTATATCTTAGAACTTATGATAACCGATTCAGTGCAGTTGCAGCAGACAAGTATAAGAAATATCATCAACACCATTATTAGTTTTTGATTATTGTTAAACTATCTCTTCATTATTCTTTGTTTTCCTCAATAAATGTTCAATAGTAATGTAGGCCAGAGCACTTTATTGCCTATCTATGCTCTATTTCCTTAGCATATTCCAACCACTGAATTCAGTGTAAAAAGCCCTTATGCCCTTGTACTGTAAAATTCAAAAGGCAGAACTTTTTTTTTTTAATAATAATAAGAAAAAAACACCCTGAAAATTAATAAGTAACACCAGAGAGATCCAATTTTTGCTGAAACATTATTGCAAGACACTACTCTCCGTTCATTAACTGTGATACTTTAATAATTAGAATGGAAACAGATGACAGTTTTATTTCCCTCTATATTATTATTTGAGGGTTTGAGCAGATTTTTATGATACCATTTGTAACTGTGATAGCATAAATATGTTTACTACTGTTAGGCAAATGTAAGGTCTAATATTTAATAAAGCTGCTTACTTTTTTCCCCAAAATGTCAAATTCTTAATCAAAAATCACTTCCAGAAATCTTCAAACAATTTCTTAATATTGCATTTTTGCCCAGTTTCAATATTAAATACATATATCTGTAGCCTCAACTGGTATAAAACCAGCCCATTTCTGTGGCTGAATTTGACAGTGTTCTGCTTAAATCTTTTTCATCTTTTTTTTCATAATTTCCAAGATTCTAGTAGTAGGCTTACTCTCTCCTACATGGCATTTATGCAAACAAATTTTTCCTGTTCATTGATGGGAATTGTAGCTGAGAAAGGATTGGCTCAGCTTGGAATGAAGTGATCTAGCAGTGCCATCAGGAATTTCATTGAAAGGTGAGAAAGATGGGAGAAATAACTAAGTTTAAGAGAAAGAATGGAACGTTGTAGAAAGAGAAGGAATGTGGCAATGGAAGAAGAAAGCTTTTCAAATAAAAGCTATTTCAACTCTTATTTGCAGATGAGATGTTAGAGCTTTGAACTCATTTCACTGAATCACCTTGAACATTTTCTGTAGGTTTCAGACATTGTGTAGAAGTCAAAAGATTAAGTCTTCCACTATATTTTTTTAGGTAATTTCACTGTTTTTAAGTCTTCATTCATCTCTCAAAAGATTTTTTCACATCAAAGGAAGAAAGACAAGTACAAATTCTAACTGGTAACTTTTTAGTGTTATACCGTTTCTTCTTGTAGGTATGATTGTGGTAACTTTTTCAATCTCATCTTTGAAGAAGAAACTACTGATGTATTTTAGGTCCTTTAAAGTAACTTAATGTAGTATCTTTGCTTTTTTTCAGGATCTAATAATAATAAGAGCAAGACTAATCCTTAAAGGGGATAATGTCAAGTTTTCTTTCTGTCTTTAGAAAAGAAAATGTACCTTGGAATCGATGTTTCCTTTACAAGGGAATACATTGGGAGGGTTTGGAATTTTAATTAAATGTGATGCTCAAACTAATTGTGCTCAAATACTACTACTTCAGTTTGGATGAAAACACATAGCATTTTTGTTAATTTTCTATAACAATGTCCCACAGAAAGGGAGGTTACTTACAAATAACAAGAAGTCTTAAAAATACATTGTTTATATTAATTCCCACAGTTCATGCATGTATGTTTTAGCTTTTTCTCCCATTCACAGTATGTCACCTGGACATATTCAAAGCACACCCTTCTTAGAATACACCCTGTTTCACCTCAGGTCTGTTACACAAGACGACTGCAAGGAGGAGGAGGAGGAGGAGGGAGAGAACACAACCTGAAGAACTCTTGCAGAACTGCTCTACCATGCGCAACATCTGTCCTATAGACTTCTGCAATAGTGTGGCAGCTGGTGAAAATGTGGATTGAGCTCCATCTGGCTTAACTTGTGCTCTGGGTACACGGGCCACAGTGCCTGAAAGGCTCTGCTTTAGCAACCTCCTAGCACACCTACTATCCTCTCCAATGTTCTGTGCACAGATAACCACTTTCTTAGACCACACAGTCAGGAACTGCATGGAATGACTACAGACATGCTCCTGACATCAGGTGAAACTCGGGCATTACTTTGGAAAGATTCCTACAATGCAGTTTCCCTCCCAAAAGCACAGTATATCATGAGTCGTTCACATTGATTTGTATCAGTTGAATTCTTGTAGAATAGTAGCTACCAGGAAGCTACTTCCATAAAACAATGCAATAATGAGCAGGATGTTGATCCCTCAAAATGCAGCTTTCCAAGAGTCCTGAAATACCAGGCTCATGTCCCAGTGGGGACTGAGTTCTTAATATAATAGTCTACCAGTGGCAGGCAGAATCTCATCGTGATAAGGTGGGTTTCTAACTGAATTATCAAGCCTCATGTAGTCAGTAATCTGTCTTGGGGGCAAGACTGCTAACAACATTAACAGCTATGAAGTGCTTAACCATTATGGTCCTGGAAAAAAAAAATCATATAAGCAGCTAAGATTAGGTTTTTATTCTCCAAGACTTAAAAATTTCCTTCATTTTAAGCAGAAAAGAGTCCCAGTGAAAACAATTGGCATTTTAAGTTGGCTAAAGATACAGCTGTTCTTCATGGTTCTGTGGCATAATGCTTTGACCCGGAGCATGGCAATTGGTTTTATTTGG
Source organism: Microhierax caerulescens (assembly GCA_035590215.1). Lineage (NCBI taxonomy): Eukaryota > Metazoa > Chordata > Aves > Falconiformes > Falconidae > Microhierax > Microhierax caerulescens. The sequence goes on from JAVJGJ010000002.1 coordinate 25,195,119, forward strand.
AAAAGACAGAACATTTCCTCAGAAATTATAAAAGGTTCTGTGTTTGTGTTGTATTCACAGTGCACATCAGTTTTTCTGGCACTGTAACATTTTTTTCTTCCTGTGGTAGTGTACAGTGTTTCTCATCAACACTGTAAAAACCAATTAAAGACTCACATGTTCCTCAGTTCAAAATATTCTCTTTACTATGATTCTGAGTGGTATAGTACCACCATCACTGGAATTTGGAGAAAAATTCCATTAATTAATTACTTAGATTGTGGCCAGGATGGAGAATTACTGATGACTAAGTCAGTCATCTCTGAACATACAAATGGCAGTCCTAAATGAGGCTCTTTGAGCTCTCCTGGACTGCAGTGGCTGCGAACAGCATCTCCCTCTGAGCAATACGCCTCTCAGAGCTCACAAACTCCCAAATCTGCAACAGTACGGGGACTGCTGCCGACAGCTGACGATGGGGCCAGGACTGATTTTCCTGCTTCTCAAGGCTCAACCCTGTGTCCACTGAGAAATGCAAAGGCATTCGATATAGCTTATCAAACTCGGGGAACTTTTAACAAGTACCCCTTTGTGAATATATATCTCTATACATCTATTATTTTATGCGTATATGTGTGTGAATTGATTTAGGAACTTCATAAGTATAGTACCAGTGTTACTATTTTTTGAATCCATAGTTAAGCCACATTTACAGTTTAAGAAAATTCTATTTGATTCACCTCGTCAATGATAAATATTAGTCAATGGTTTGTGTTGCTAAAATTCTATGATCAGCCTTAAGCTGTGAATATTCCTTATATCTGTTAGACATAAACTGTTGACCAAGTCTGAGACTAGGATTGGATCTAGCCACACCTAAGTTCTGTTTAGAGTTCAGAAAGCAAGAAGGTCTTTACTGAACCTCATGCCTCAGTGGGAAGGTCTTCCTTACATTTTTAGTCTCTGTGTAAATTGTTCCATCTTAATTTTAATTTGATCTTCTTTGTGTGATCTACGCACGTAGTAAGTAACACAGAGAACCTTGCCATTGAACTTTGTGAAGTTGCGCTCCCAAAATTCCTATTAAAACTTTTTGTCTCATACCCTTGATGGTGATTCTTTAAGCGATTTAACCTAAACCACTTGTTTGTGTTTAGGCTTCAATTTATCAAAGTATGTGAGCTTAATTTCATTGTGGTGCACAATGGATCACTGAGCAAAACCTTGCTCCTTCTCAAGTTTGAACCTGCTTGATAGTTACACAGAAGGTCCTCCTCTTTAACAATTTTATGGAAACCAAATCCTTGAGGACAAAGAATTTTCACATTGCTGTCATTTACATGCTGTGGACTGCAACACAGATGTTAAATACGTGATAATCATGCCACCAACTCTATTTCTGCTTCTGTCCAAACTTTTCTTACAAATATTGTTTCCAACTCAGTACTAAGCTTGGTTAAATTACTGAAGGCTATGCACAGGCTCAGAAAGCTCAGTTGCTTGGCTAATCACATATTGAGCAATCTGTCACAGAGCAGTGGCCACATCTGCTGCTTGCTTAGTTCTTCAAGCAGAGATGGGCACTGCTAGTAAACACTAGAAGTAAACTGGGAGTTGATAGAAAAATAATCATAATTGTGTCATAACATTAATAAATACTTTTCATGACCTTCAATTAGACATTGTTTAAAATAAAATTTAAAATCAGTTTGGAAAAATGTTTTTTTAACTTCTTTCAGCATACATGTAGATGCTGATATTTTATTATTAGAAAATCATCCCAAAACACTCATGATTTATTAAGGAAACTGATCAGCTTCTGTCCATGTGTAAGTAATCACATATTCTTTATAAAACAATCCAAAGAAAGAAGGCTATGGCATAAAGCCACCCATAATAACCCTTTAAAGTTATGAATAATTTTCAATCTTATTTATACATATAAATATGAAGTTATTCTATCAGTAGAAGTATAAACATATAAAGTCTGTAGAGATAAGAGAAACAACAAACTCCTGAGCTGTATTTGCATATTTTGCAATATTGCAATGCATATCTCAGCTTTTTCTATAATTGATTTCAATGTATTTTGTTTTGAAGCTGCTACAGCAACATTAAAGTGCCAGAGACTTCAATTTATATACCACTTTGCCCAAACCTGTAGTCCAGTCACAGAAAAGGAGGCAGTCACAGCATGAGCTATTTTTTATTTTGCTTGAAAACACCTTGCAAATAAACACTTTATGGTTATCAAATCCTCATGTTAATTATGGATAAGAAAACTCTTTAGACATGGAAAGCATGAGATATGCAGACAAACACAGTTCTCTGGAGGATGCTGAGTGTGCAATATGGTCACTGATCTGTCACTGCTGATTTACCTTTGTATCACCTTAATGTTTCTGTAGCAGCAGGAAATATATCTTCCATGGGATGCTGTCAAGCTCAGAGATGTTGGTATCTTTCAAGTTTAATAACAACGTGGTTTCTCATTCATCTAAAAATACTGGAATCTGATTTGTGGCTTTCAAACAGCTGATGCAAATTTTTAAAAGCCTTCCAGAAATTACTGTGTTTGTGAAAAAGTTACGGTACTTGACAATCACGCCCACAAGTCAGGATTTAACCAAAGAGTCCATGTAAGGTTTAACCATAGGGAATATCTCTACACCCAGAAATTGAAGCATTTATGAGGGAAAGATATGTAAATCCCTTGACAAGTACTCACTTAAAAATGAATACAAATCTGCCTTCAAATTTGTTTATTCCATTATAGGAGTCTCATTATTCAGACTTAATTTAAAACATCTTTTTAGTTAAATATTGAACTAGGATAACATTATTCTATGTGGTCAGTAATATACTAGAGTTTTAGGCAGTTACATTTCCTTTAACCGTGGGGTTACTGGAGGTTACCATACAACTGGACACCACAAGTATTTCTACTCTTTTTTATTATTATTTTTCTTTTTTCTTTTTTTTTCTTTCTTTTTTTTTTTTTTTTTTTTTTTTTTTATCAGAGTATTAATTTAAAATTTAATTAAAATTGAGAAAATAAGTGAGGAGAACCAGCAGATGGTACCTTGCAAGCTGAGATTCCTTCCTTGCCGAGCTGGGAGAAAAGGAGTTATTTTCACACAGCTGGGATGATTTTTAAGAATTTAGAAATGAGTGATACTTACTTGCCATTCTGCAGGAATCACCGCTACTCATGTTGTGGGGAGGGAAAGAGAATTTGGAGATTTAATTTACACTGAAAAAAAGTTAGTCTAGTTCAACCACACTGGAAAATAGCATTATGAAAAAAATTAATCTAGAGAAAGAAAGTAGATGAGATTTGTAAGTGAGCATTCTGGCTAAACGAGACCCATTCAGCAGGCTGCAATCTGCTTGCAGATGAGAAGGAAAAATGAGGGAAGAGTGACAAACTAGTAACAGTCAATTTTGGATTATTAATCCTAACTCACTATGACTCCTTATTTACCTGTTTTTAAGACAAACTAATACATTAAAAGCAGGTTTCTCATGTATTTTAAGTTTAACATTCACTTCTGAAAAAATAGATACCAGACTCCTTTACTCACTTATTTGGAGAACTTTGGTTCTTGTGTTGTATTTATTTTGACAGATTTATTGCTATATATATTAATGCATATTAACATAAACTATCTGGCTTCAGCCTACATACTGCAGACTGAAAACTGCAATACAATTCAAAGGAAAGGAATCAAAATTTCAGACTGCTGGTGTGCCTATTGGTCATTTAACTATTAAACAATTTTGTATTTTTTGATAGCTGCATGCAAGCAGAAAAGAAGCTGATACATAAGGAGAAATAAATCAAAGTAGAAAAGATGATTACACAAACATCACATTGGCTTTTGGAATTTCTAGATTGTTGTATTCACACATGCAAGATACTTGGAAAGGAAAGGAGATATGGCTGTTGGTGCCAAATATCAAAAAGTAATCCTAGTACATGAAGGAAGGCATTCCATGTTGTGGCCCTACTCTAACAACTCAGTGGAGCATCTCTTTCCAAAGTGATCACTCATGCCATTCCCAAAGACTAATCATCTCTGCAGAACAGCTACAACAGAAGGACCATAGGAGATCTGTGTAGCAAATAACAAGACTTGCTGTTCAAACACTTTAGACTACACGAAAGCACTTTCACATGTTTTGTTCTAATTTTGCCTATTTATTTCTAAAATCTTGGGGACCTCTGACTGCACAGACCTCCGGTGGAATCCTAAAAAAGCTAGGATTATTGCTATTGCTCCTTCATCACCTCTCAAAAGGGGATCATCATTTCATCCCTTGCAGAAGTGAAAGGGGATAATCAGGTTTTAGAATTCAAGCATTATTGGGATATTAGGTAGATTTAAGTTAGCATAAAGGGGATTGTAATACTATAAGCTATAGGGGTTGAAAAACCAAGGAGATATAAAACCGTAAGCCTCCAGTTGAAGTATGAAGCAGTAAACCCAGAAAAATGCTGACATCTGCAATGCATCAGGAATGTAAATTAATGTGTTATAACATAAATGATAATTGAGAACTATCGCTAATAATTTAGGATGAGTGCAAATTTTAAGATGGGTTCTCAATACAATGTGGAGCTCTGTGACATTTCTGACCACAGTAAAGATCAGTCTACTTTCTTAATTATTTGTAAGTATTGCTGCTGCGTTTCCTAATATGAGTTCTTTCAATTGCATATGCAATCAAGAGGCTACCTTGTAAGGCACCTAACAAAACCTGTATTTCCATCTATGTGCGTATCTTTATAAATTAATGACTATGTTCGAAGTTTTCCTGTGTCACAGCAATTCAAAAGAACAAACACACTATAATATTAAATTCAGGTTTAAAGTAATATAGTTGATTGGTTCTCATTTTACTCATAGTATTCAAACTATTGTAAAACACAAGTGAAAAGGCATTTGCAAAGTACACGCTACAACTAATGTTTAGTAGCTGAACACCAAGCAGTTTATTTTCCCTTAAAGTAAAACCTCATGGTGGAACTTGGATTAAAAATGGCCTAAAGAAAGGACTTAATCTGATTAGGAGATGACAGCTCCATCCCATATCAATTTACAGAAGTCAGAAGTGGTTAGCTACATTGGTTTTCCTTGGTTATTATGTTCAATCTTGAATAAATGAGGGGGAAAGTCTGTCTATGCTCCTCACATGCAGTCATTTAATTCACTATTCTTTTGTGGTAAATCTCATTCACAGTGCTCCTTTGAAATATGATTGGTGATGCAAATTACCACAGGCATATCAGTTGAATGGAATATATTTCATTTTATTACAGACTAAGACATCAATGAAATCTGTTGTAATTTCTGTATCCCTTACTGTTTCATTCCCTTACTGTTTATTTTTTATTTCAGAGGATGAACATACATCCTTTGCTCCTGCTCAGTTACTCATCATTTCTCCATTAAGTGAAATTACAATATAATGCAAGAATATCCAAATTGATGAATGATGGTATGGCCTCTCAAAAGCTAAAGAATCATATAGTGAACGGCTTCCTTCATCTATAATCTTTGCCTTGTCAGATGTTCAATCCAGTTGCAGACAACATAAATTTAGGAGTTTAGGAACCAGCAGCCAAATTGATAAATTGCTTGCAATAAGGACATTTTATCATGAAAGTGTCAATAATCTCAGGTACAAATATTAAAGGAAAACAGATCAAACTAAAACTGGCGAGTCCATTGGCTTAAACCAAATCATAATTTAAACCTGAGTTTGTTAAAAAAAGAAAAAGTTTCATGCAAAAGTGGATTGGTCTTACTGATATTTTAAATTTAGAACGAAGCCCTGGCTTCAAAAGGGTTTGGATTTTACCCGCAGCGTACAGTTAAGTCCATTCTTCCTCAATAACAGGCACTGGCCATCTGGCAAGACTTGGCAACTCGTTCAATTTTTGTAGAAGGATACATCTGATTAATTACCTTCTCTGCTCATAAAAGGTTTTCCTGAAGAAACAAACAGAACCATGGTGCTCTCTCTTTCAGCCTATGGCTTCTGCAGTTCACCGTCTGGTGTACAAACAGCTTTAGCAGGCTGTTGCACATTTAGCCAAAATGTGCAGTAATCTAGCAGATGAAATAAAAAAATCACGTTAATCATTACATGTTCTGGTGCAGCAACTTAAAATAGAGTCTACTTAAAGTCTTTAAGTACCATAATTTTTGTTGAATTACTGGTGCATAATGACAGAACAGAACACACTCCAGTAGAAGAAATGCTACAATACCTCTTGCGGCAGAGTCTCAGTCAAGGCCTATGCTTACTCTTGCACAAGGCTTTACAGTTGTTAATGAGAGACTGGATAAAAAAAAACAAAAACAAAAAAACCAAACCAATAAATTAGTTACCACTGTGCACAGAGATATCTAGCAAATTTTTAAGAGTAAATATTTTTCAAAAAACATTTATATTAATTCTTTTATATTGGTTTAGACTTTTTGGCTTAGTTCATTCAGGCTTGAGAGGTAATCTAGCTCATCATCTGACAAATATCAGGAACAGTTCATCACAAACTTGCAACATCATATACTATCCCCCAAAGTTAATAAAACTGATATTCAAGAAAGGGATAAGCAGAGAACGCTTGAACTGTGTAAGCGTGTGGGCACACATGCATGTATGTATTTACATAAAGAATAAAAAATAGTTGCCTAATATTATTTTCAATAATTCCTAATAGGCATTAGATGTGAACTATTAAATAGAATCAAACTAATGGATTGTTCAAAATATGGAGAAATATTATTTTGGACCTGACAAAAGTTTGCTCGTCCACAGGGTCCTGCTGCCCAGCCCCTGCCAGCACCAAGTCCCCAGGCTGCTCGCTGGGGCACGAGAGGTACTTCAGAGACCTTGGGCATCAGAACAGAAAGACAAAGGCTTTAATGCCAGCTTGGGAGTTACCCTTTGTGGACCAGCCAGCACTGAGTCGAGCCTGGCTGGCAAGCAAGGCATCCAGGAGTCCAGGGCTAGAGATGGAGGCAGCTGCAGGTCAGGGTGCAACCGTAAATTATGTGGGAGGAAGACAGCAGTGCTTTCATGGGTGGGTATATGTGACTCGTGACAATGTGGGTGACCCTCGTGACATGGGTCTCAGGTTTATGCATTAAATACAGTAATAACAGCGACCATCGCAGATGATATTTCATTCTGGTGCATACACAAACAATTGACCTTTGCTGCTGCAGTTTTGTTAAATTTTGAAACCCTCACACCACAAACAGAAAGGCTGGAGTTTTCCCTCAAAAATCTTCCAAAGAAATAAATATAAGAAATAAAGACAGAGATGGTCAAAATATCAGGAAAGATGTGAATTCCCTTGATTTACATGGGAGGCCCAGAGCTACAGATATTTGTTCTTCCACTTCATCAGATGCTGCACAATCTTCTGGTCTGGTACGGTTTTATCTTGTCTGCCCAGCCAACAGTCATACGTACCTTCTAACACAGCTTAGGGGAACTCACCAACACTTGAGAACTGCAACTAGATGTGACCTACCAGGTTGTAAAAGAATTACGACTGGTTTGCTTCACTTTATTTTCTTCTAGCAAGCAACTTCAATTGAACAGAGCCTTATGTTCTGGATCATGTGAAAGAATCCTGCCCACAATATAAAATAATCACAACATTTTAAAATTTTATAACTATTTGAATTAAGGTGTTGCTACTTAAAGGTCTCCTTTACCTTTTCATAGAATATATTTAACAAAATGTATAAAATAGGGTGTTTTATAACAATGAAAATTAGTATGAATAAATTATCAAAGTTCGAATGACAACTCCTTGAAGCAGGTTGGAAAGCTACAAACCCCGGTATATATTTAAGAGAAATATAAAAAGCCATTAAGCCCCTTTGTAGAAGCAGATGTCATAAGCAACAGAAGACTCTCACTTAATGAGCATTATCTTTGCAAACAGGAACAAGTTCAGCTATAAGGAGCCGTTTTACTGGGCATCTCT
>JAVJGJ010000002.1:25218158-25252019 GCA_035590215.1 Microhierax caerulescens
TTCAGTGTGTCTGTGATTAAAGGCAAATGGTGCATACATGCTGATGTTTTTCTCTCTGTTTTTGAAGGACACGGTGTCTGGGTTTATTATATTAATACTGATCTGAGCCTCTGTAACATTATAGTATTTCTATCTGATGATTTTGTGGTCCTAAGACCATTCCTCACACCGGGAAAGCTTTCAAGCAAACAACACTTCACGTATCTGTCCAACAGTCCACTATAGAATGACTGTGATTCATTCTCTGGATGGGAAGAAAGTTCCTTGAGATAGTCTTGAAAGCAATCCATCGTTAGACCAGCACATTAGCTTTCTTCAAATTAATTTGTGAGATTCTTTGCAGGAAATAATGGCTAATCAAGTCAGTAAATAACAAAAGGATATCGAGGCCCTATTAAAAAATTAAACCAAATTCTTTCTCAAACACAAGAAAGGACAGCTGGACAACTGCCTATAAAGTTGCATTTATCTTCCAAGAAATAATAAAAAAAGTTTGCATCCATACACCAAGCCTTTAAAACACAAGCCAGTGTAACACTTCCAAATTGTCATTCTCTTTTCACAGCCAGTGTGACTGCTGCAGTTTGGGGACATTTCCACTGGTATAACCTCAGTCCTAGCATCCAAGTGAGAAATCCGTGCTCCCGTGAGCAGGAGCATCCCTGCGTAGGCATGGCTGTAACGTGCTGCTCTCTGAACTCAAACTGTTGGGCTGCACTTTCTTAAATCCTGCAGAGTGCTTTGGCTGCAGTCTGAATAAAGAGCTGAACTTCAGGTTGATAAGATGCTCTGTGAGCTTAAAATATGAAGCATTATACACAAACATTAGTCTTCAGAGGCTCTAATTTAATGGTCCAGGCTTCCAACTTCCTTAAGAGGACTAAATCAGAAAAGTAAGCATGATGCATACTTGTGGGCAAGGAGATAGAACAGGAAGGTTGGGCTTTAAAAGAAACAGAGGAAGGGGAAAGAGATGGGAAAACATTCCAAATAAAGTATAAAGCTATCATCGTCTTGTGATTTTTAGCAATTCATCTTCAAATGATACTTCATTCTCACTTTTTGGGGATCCAGCCTAGCATCAAATTCACCAACACTTTCTTGCCAGGATTATTTGTGTTTTAAAAAGCAAGAGTCTGCTTTATGGTTTGACTCTGTATGTGACTTGCTTAAAAAATTAAAAAAAAATAAAAATAAGAGGTACATCTGTATGTTATGCAAAGTGGTGAAATTAGTATTCTACAGTGAATGGCAGGTTTTTTTTCTCTCTATAATACACTCAGGATTTCATCTAAGGATTAATTTTTATATGCGCGCGCGCGTGTGTGTGTATACATTTTTTTTTTTTCTCCAGCAGCAGTATGTTAATGCATGAACCATCCTTTCTAGGAACTAGAGCCCAGTATAGTTTCTGATGTGGCAGCAATTTGGCTGTGGAGCAGTATTAGTCCCACGTATGATTTACTATCCCCTCTACATTACAGACAGGAGAAGCTCACTTTTTATTAATTTCAAATACTAGAAAAAACCTGGCTAAAAGATTGATCTCCCAGTTGGTTTGCTTTATGGACAAGCCAGTAGAAATTACGGCAATTCACATGGGCACCTGCCAGTGGAATATTTCAGGAAGTCACGGTCTCGTAGTGTTTCTATGGGCACCCCAAGGGCTCGCAGGCAGCGTGAGGGCTTTCATTTTGCCAAGAGCTACCTCCTCGCCTTCACATGCAAAGGCCAAGTACTTGTGCACTTGCTGCACAGGAAATTTATGGAGTCTTTTTCAGCAAGTAGCAAAATTAGCCTCTTCACCTCTCACAGACCTGCCTGCTGCATCTTTTCTAAACAGGTAAAATCCCTCGTACTAACAATGTTCCTTGGGGAGCATCTTTGTCCTGGTACTTTCATAGCATATCACCTTCTGGGCTCAAAGGCCACAGAGTAATTAAACTCAGAGAGTGCCCTTAGCAGGGAAAGGCTTCGGGATGTTTTTATATTTCAATTCTGGATATGTAAAAGAGGAGGGGTTACAGTGTCATCTGCTTCTAAAATTAACGTTTATCCGTAAGTGACACATGCACTGAATTTCTGAAAAAAAAAAAAAAAATCAGTATACTTTTTATATTTCAGTAACTGCCAATATACGGTTTAACGCTGTTTTCGAGTGGGACGCCGTACGGGGCTCCCCGAACGTAAGGAAACATCGCCATCTGTTGCTCCGTGTAGGAAGCGCAGCTACTTTCCACCTGCTGTCACACCGATTTCATTGCCCTCGGTGTAACTCTGTTACTCTTACAGTAATTACATTGTTTGCAGAAAAAGCTACTGCTGGCTCACACTAGAGCAGCTTAATGAATTTCAATGAACTTGCATGGCAAAATGCGGAAACAAGCATAATACTTTTATTTTTCAGTAATGGGGTTGGTTAAGGAATTACGGGAATTGAGGAAAGGGTGATTTCTTTAATTGTTAGGGATTAACTGTTGGGGTGGATAACCGCTGGGCTGCTGAGAAAAAACAGCGCTTTTAGTGCTGTCACTGCTACTTAAAAATCCGTGACTCTTACCTTGATTCTATAATGAAACAAATGGCCTGAGGTGACTATTGTGGAAACAATTTAGAATTTGCAATACAGAACCTGGAAAGAACGATAACCTTACTCTAACACGTGCTCTTTCTAAACTTCTCATATGTAATATCTAAGGCTTTTCTATTTATATATATTAAAATTTTCCTGTTTTTTCTTTTTTCCACTCAGATACTTAGCCTCACTAGTTAGCCTTTTCATAGCCAAAAAAAAAAAAAGCAAAACAAACAAACAAAATCCATACAAAACAAAAATCCTCCAACTCCAAGTAAGATCTATGGCATCTACAGTCTTATGCTTTACTCACAGTTTATTCCAATTAGCTTGCACAATTTAATTTCTCAGGTCAAGCTGTACTGTATTCTTGTTTTACCAACAAAAGTCGCACACAAGTGGTATATGAAGATATAGAAGACTAGAGAAATTTGATTGCCTTTGGGAGGACTGTGGGTCTCTCAAACTCAATCATCTGTGTTTGAAACTTTGCTTTCCTTACAGACACACATCTGATGGGACAGGAGATGGAGCAAACGATTTCTCAAAAGGCAAGCAAAAAATCTGTGACCGCTGCAAGTTCAGCCCATTCCCTCAAAAGCACTTTTCACTCATTCCAATGCTGACTTTTTGATTAAAAATCTCCTGCTTTAACTTACCCATTCTCACCCTTCCCGTTTTTCTCAGTCTTCTGCTAGTTCTTGATTCCAAATCATACCTTATTTCATTCCCTTTAGTTTTAATCTATAACTTCTTGGAAAGCTGACAAATAGTATTACTCAGCATGTGAAACTACAAATAGCTCAACGCTGATGCCAGCTCGGTCTTGTTATTTTTTGTTCATAGTGTGTTATCTCCAAAAGGCACAAGCAAAATGCCTTGTTTGCAAACACGGGCAGTGCAGTCTCACCAGTGTCCACAGCGCTTTGATCCACAAAGGCGAAATTTATGTGTGCAAATCCACTACCAGCAAAAACGGGTCCTATTATGATTTGTCCATTGGGCACTGAATTACTGTATTAAGCATAGAGGCAGCCTAGGAAGCCTCATTAGGTAAAAGTTTTTGTGGATAGTTACTGTAGAAATGCCATGAGAGCATGCAATCTATATGTCTCTGCCTTTAAAGTATTTTATACACATCTCTCTTAAGCCAAAGTCTGTGGATCACAGCTGCTAATATGATAGTTCCAGATAACTTACAAATAATAATCTAAATGATTTTCCATATGGTCACTTTTTTCTCCTTTTTCTTCCTCCATCTCCTTATTTAATTTTTTCCTTCCTCAGAAGCAGAACAGAATGTCTGGCCCCAGCTGCACTTGCCTTGTACTTCTACAACTCACTATGAATACAGAGATACACGCAGTTCTCACTAGAAACTATTTTGTACCATTGTAAAGGGTTAGCTACCAAACATTGCTAGACCACTGACAAAAATTAACTTGTATTATCGCATAAAATCAGTATGAATCTTACTTTTTGAAGGACGTGTGATAATTTTGAACATTGAGCCCAACTTCATCTCCTCCAGAATGCTTTCTGAACTTTTAAGATCTGGTCATGACTGTACGTTTTTCCCTCTGTCTGTATCCTAAACCCCAGACCTGAAGATAAATTCTAAGACAGATACTAGCAAAATTACAGGATTATTCTAGATGTACATCATGAGTGAGATCGGACTATTTTAGCCATCTCTAAATATTTTCATTCTAATTTTCTGCTGTGCCTGCACTCTATCAATACGCTTACCTTTTCTTTTACTGATGTTATACAAGTTACACATAAATTTAAAAGACCACAACTTTTTACACCACCTGCTCTGTGCAGCTTTCCACCATGATCTTGAACAGTGTTTTGTCAAGTTGCAGGAGAACATCTGTGAAATAAATGCTCTTTTTACAGCCAGAGTAAATAAGAAACAGACACGTAAAGTAAGAAAGCACATTTGTACTGTAGCTTATGTATGGGTTTTCTCAGAATATATGAGTGTTGATGTTTCATAAGCATTAAAAATTCATTTTAGTAATTATTTTCTTGCTTAGATGTTATTCATAAGCTGAATTGTCGCAGAAGACTTATTTTTATATGGTAAAGGTGGCTATGTCCTTTGGGGTAAACTGTAAGATTTGTTTTCCTTCAGCTCATCGGTAACGTTGCATCATTTATTTGCATCATGTTACCCTTTAATATAACTATTTATTGTCTTAGAAGTATCACACAAGGAATATTACTATCTGCTTATTATTTGACCCAAGGTAAAATATGTAAATACAAATAAAAATAAAAACCATGCACAGATGCAAAAAAAACCCCAAACCAACAAAACCCCTCACGACAGGATAATTCCACTGTTCTGGTTTAGACAACTGTCCTACAAACAGATGGACCATTAATAAAAGGTCACAATGGTCACTGATGAGAGAGCAATGGGGTGGCTTTTTCAACTATACCCTTATATGCCTTGGTTCTGCACATATTCTGTGAAATTCTTTTTCCTTGACACGTAGGTGGATCCACTGACTGAAATAAATGTTAGAGCAGCACAAGGGATAAGGAGGACCATTCTAAGTAACCTTATAAAAAAGAAAAATCAGCAACTTAACAAAGAAAATGTCAACAAAGTCAAATGACTCCAGAATCTGTTGAAGCCAGAGGTGCAGAAGCTAGAACAATTCATTAATGCACCATGCAAGGTGATCTGAATTATTTTAAGAGCACTGTATTTGCATTTTAGATATAGCAGAATGAACTAATTATGAAATGTATGCATCAAAGATTTCAATTTCAGGCTTGACTTTACTTTGGAGATTAATTTTTTACTTTATCATTTTTGCAGGCAGTTCAGTGGACAGCCTTATTTGAATGTTACTCATTGTTCAGTGATGTATGAAGTGTATTTAATCAATGTGAAGAAAGTAATATTAAACTATTATCAGAAGGATCAAATATTCTAAAAAAATCTCAAAAGGAAGGTCAAAAGGTAACATCTCTGCTAACAATATGGGAAACTGTATTTAACTTATTCTTTACATCCAAGTTTTTCATGGCATACGCATTATACCTTTTCACATAAAATTACAACATAAAACATGGTTTGTTATCCTTTTGTTTAAAAATATCTTCCATATAGTAGATCAAATAAGTTTTTAATGTTTTGCTATGAGATATTTAAATAACTTCTTTAGAGTTGGTGTCTATTTTAAATGGCTGGCTGCAAAAACCATTGACAGGACAGTCCTTGTGATTGCCATTAAATCATTTGTCAGTGTGTTAATTATTACAGAATAAGGTAATTGACAACAAGGACAATTATTTAAATAATTCACATGTTTCTGCAAGTATTTCTTATCCCTCTTTACAAAGATCCAAAGCTGATCTTAATAAAACCATCACATGAGCCTCTATTTTATCCTTTTTATCTTTCCAGGGCCACTGACAAAACAACAAACATGTCATCTTAGTTTTGACCAAGACAGTTAAACATGAGAAACTGTTTTTCCAAAAGCTATGAATGAGGAAAACATTCATTTCTGAGCCAGCACTAAGAAATTAATTCATTACATAATAATAATAATTAAAAAAGTTGCTTTTGCACTGTGGCTTTTGCAGGAAGTTTCTGATTAAATTATGGATAACTGTTTGTTTGGTTTGGGTTTTTTTTCCTGGTTGAAGATGTACTCAAAGTTAACTGTGTCCAAAGAAATTATTTTTATACCACTATTAAAAGGAATTACTGTCTCCTTATTGTCGCTTTACCACATATGTGATAGCTCAGCCAGTAATAGCTGATGGCATTGCTTTTGTCCCTATTACATCAGACCTGCAGTTTCACAGGCATAAAGCTGTAAGACTTCTTGACTGGGGACTCCTGTAGGGAATGGGCTGTTAGGGATGAGCAGTACTTCAGGTGGCTGGTAAAAACGCTTTTAGTGAAAGAGCAAAACATTACCTGACTTTGATACATTTGCTTCAACAAACCTCAATTTCTGCTTCGACTTAGTGTCTTGCAGAGGATGCTGTGTATATTCAAAGTTAACCTCACACAAGTATATTGTAAATGTTTATCTGGGGCAATGACACCCAATATACAAGAACACACAGGCTGACAAAGATAAACATTTCTAGCTTCTCAACCTTGGAAGCAACGAACATGCAAAACCATCTGAAGTTTCAAAATAAGTATTTCACGGGATCTATTACACCTTATGTATGACCTTCGTTCTGCAAACAGCAGATGCCTTTCTGAACATGACTACCACGAAGAGCTCCCTTGGTTTGCGGGATGAGGGTTATACTGTCTTGCAGAATATTTTGCCTTCTAATTTTATGATCAGAAGTAACTGGGCAACATCCCTGGTGGAAAGTACTATTAGAAATGCATCCGACTATTTTCAACATTTTGATGCGACTGGCATTTTCCCCCTTCTTCAACGAGTGTTGAGCACAGATAAGTCATTACTGTCTCCTTTCCTTTCCCTCATGTAATATTTTTACCTCTATTTGAATAGATATATTAGCATGTGAAGGCTACTAAAACTACACAGCTTGACAGAAGTCACTTACTCAAGCAGACAACTTTTGATTCAATTCCTGATTAATTATTTTATTGAGTAAAGTTAATCTATCAAGTCTAGATTTAATACAGTTGTAAAATTTCATAGTTTTGAGTCCAGTTATGTCACCCTAAAACACTCAAAGTTGTACTTGCTGATTAGTAATTGCAACGAGTATGTCAATGTGACTAAAAATGCTGTTGCTGTAATTTAAGATTACTGGGTATATTAAAAAAATTATAAAGTTGTTAAAGGCAAATAATTGCTACAGGCATGAAAGGATATTAGCGGGCTAAGTTCATTCTGTACTAATAAAGTACCACTTATTGATGATTTACCTGATTTACAGAAGAACATTGATGAAATAAACAATGGGAAAAAAGGTTTCTCTAAAAACCTAACCACTCGGTATCATGCTGATATGGAAACAGCAGTCTCTGAAAACTTGGTGTCTCAACATTAAAGGTCAACAGAGGAAATCCCAAAGCTTCGTTATATTTCTTGTGATTTATCAAAACCACAGACTATTTTCATTTATTCTTTTTCAAATGGCAACCTTCACATGACAGGTCTGCACAGCACATTAGACCGACCCTGCCTGACAGATTTAGCATAAACTAAAACTACCACGAAAGCGATTTCTGCCTAAGCTGCAATTACGGCGCTGAACTTTCCATTTGGAAGGATGGGCAATATGGACGTTACCTTGTTCCGCAAGGGACTCTCTGCTTTGGAATGTGTCCCTGGGTCAGATTTCCTTGTCCCTTCATGCTTCTCCCCTCACAACCATCTGAAAATATAGTTAGGTTTTAGCAAATTACAAAAGAAAATGAATATTAAGGAGTGAAAGTAAAATTTCTTCCATTCTTTCACCATGTGTATTGTGCAAATATAGGTGGGCAAGTTGAAAGTCTGTGAGGCCTGAAGTCTGCAGTCCGTGCTGAAGGAGATGTTCAGATACAGCTTCCACAGATCATCTGAAAACACAACCTGAACTGTAACAACCTCCAGATTCTGCAGCTGATCACGTGCACCTGAATTTACTTGCAGGAATCACAGCACATTTCCATCCAGCACCATCCCAGCTTTCATTTTTGAGCTTCACTTCAAATAGCTTCTTAACATTGCAGACCACTGAGATGTGAAAATACAGGACAAAATAAATGCTAATGTGTTAAATAGCAAATGTTGAAGTGTTAAATAGTAAGTATTATATCGAATGGTAAAGGAAATGATCAGCTGGTTTGTATTATCAGCTTGAAGTAGCACTAATAACAAGTTGTATAATGTACTTTAATTACAGTACCTGTTTAAAAGACACCCCCCCCCTTCTCTAGACACACAACTATACAACTGATTTAGAAATTCCATGGAAGTATACTGAATTTCATGTATGTGCTTCAACTTCTATTTGATTTATCACTCAAATGACTCAATAGAACGCTCTGCCAGAGTTGTCTTACAATGTCAGCTATACTGACCACTTACAGACAGATTCAGCATATTAAAATTTCCCTTTAGATTTTTTTACCTTATAGATCTCAAGTTCATGAAAGTTCATTGAACATTAGATGTACCTCAGCTACTCCTCCTGGATCACCTTGAAATCCCTGGAATCAAAGCTGAAGCTGAGGCACATTTTTCTTTGACATATATGGGTCTTTTATTAATAGAGATGTTTTCTTCCCTTCTGTTTCTGTGAAATTCTACAGGCTTTAAGAGTCTTACTTTACTGAAATATGGTTTAGATAGATAAGTTTCAGTTAAAACCTCAGAAATTACATCATCTCCAAAATAGAATATAATTTATCCATGTCATCAGACATTCAAACTTTTTTTAAAGAAAGTATTAGATGTAGAGGAATAAACAGAGTGATAGACAAATCACATTAATTTAACATCACCTCATGTTTGGAATACAAGACAATCTGAAGTAAATGATCTTAAGGAAATATCAACCAAAAAACTTTCTGCTAGCAAATATCAAAGAAAAACTCAAGAAGATTCTCTACACTTGCAGTGGCCTTTCCATGGGATGAAGGGGTCAGGGGACGTTCACAAAGGCTCGTAAAAGAACATTGCAACAAGCGCAGATCAAACAACAGTTGAAAGATGCTGCACTCTACTAAGCAGCACCTAGAGCTTTTTGCAATTTAGGTACAAAAAAGAAGTACGTTTCTGTGGATCTATTTTATTTTTTTAGCTTTGGCTTAGCAAAAGAGAGATGAGATTTCATTGTGCTTTTGTTTTTATCTTCACACTTCACCATAGGTTAAAGTAACTGGAACTAAGACAACTTTACTTCTACAGAAGTAAAAGAAATCTGTTCTGGAAGCAGAAAGAAATAACTAAACTCACATTTTCCCAATTATCCAAAACATTTTTTTATTGTATGTATTGAATTTGATCAAATCTCTTTGCAAAATTCAGAAGAGATTTGCTACTTTGGCAGGAAAGGAAAGTCAACAGTTGAAACAAACAGAAAATCTAACCCTTATAAAAAATTAACTTGATATAAATGCATTTGAAAGTGACCATAGTTCAGCTCCCCTTTAGCAGTTTGTTGTTAACATTAGAGCCAAATAAATGTAAACTGACTGTTCAAAAATAAAGTTTTGCAGCAACAACAAAAAAAATATTTTTCTGAAGTAGGGCAACTGAAATTCAGACCTTTAGATTTTTTTATTATTATTATTACTTTTGTACAATGGCTATGTTCAACCTTATTTTAGAGCTCTGATGGTCCTTGATAGCAACCTATGCAGCACACACTATCACACTGCAGGCTTCAGTGGGGTGGACAAGAAAGTGATCTGTGTGAGGTTAGGAGTACTGCGTACTGACCTTATTGTGTGGATTTATTGCTTCAATTGATTTATAGTTTGACTTTTGAAGATCACAATCAATGAGAATTAGACATATAAAAACTTTTTTAAAATGTCAGTCTCTACAGCAGCCTGCTGAGCCTAGCATAACAGTTTTGGTGGAGATGACTAAGATAAGGACCCAGATCTTCAACTGCAGTTTTAAATTATTTTCTTTCTCTAGAGATGAGTACATTCTTAAAGGTGTGCTTTGGAAAGCCATTTGCAACATTCATTCATCAAAGTTTTCTCAGAAACTACTATTGTTTACATTGTTGTCCTAAGTTTGTAAATCCCTTATAGGACAAGTGGTAATTACTCATTCCTTCCCCTCTTACACACCCTTACTACAGCAGCTACAGGCTCCTACTTTTAGTTTATGAACATTGAGAACTTTGCTCACAAAGGATGGTGTATATATGGGATTGTCTGGTTTAACCCCAGCCAGCAACTAAGTACATGCAGCCACTCGCTCACTCCCGCCACCCCAGTCAGGCATGGAGGAGAACTGGGGGAAAAGGTAACACTCATGGGTTGAGACAAGAGCAATTAAATAATTGAAATAAAATGTAATAATAATAACAATAACAATTGCAATGAAAAGGAGAGAGGAATAAAACTAAAAAAAAAAAAAAAAAAAAAGCAAAGCACAATACAATTGCTTCACATCCACCAACTGATGCCCAGCAGTGATCAGCCCACCCTGGCCAGCTCCCCCCAGTTTCTGTACCGAGCATGATGTTCTGTGGTATGGAATATCCATCCCTCTGGTTGGTTCGGGTCAGCTGCCCTGGCTGTGTCCCCTCTCAGTCTCTTGTGTCCCTCCAGCCTTCTCGCTGGTGGGGGTTGAGAAACTGAAAAGTCCTTGACTTAGTATAAACACTGCTTAGCAACAACCAAAAACATCAGTGCATTATCAACATTGTTCTCACACCAAATCCAAACACAGCACTGCACCAGCTACATTTAACCCACATTAAAAAAAAAGTGCATTACATAAAAAAGTACATTAACTTTAACCCAGCCAAAACCAGGACAGGGATACTGCTGGATGGGTAGATAAGCAATTCTGTCAGATGACAGAAATTAAAGGCCTTGCTTAACTTCTAATAGGTGTTTTTAATTTATATACGTCCATTTCCAATATACAGAAAGGCAGAGAGCTAGGCTTTAGCTCAGTTCAGTTGCTGGAGACTGCCCAAACTCCAGTGTCACACACGTTTACAATAGGAAGCCGCAGTCACAAACACGGTTAGAAAGCAGTCCTGTGGTTATCATCTCACACATACTGTGGCAAATTAGTGGCATTTTCTTCAAATCCCAGAAAGGGGAATATAAGGGTCTCTGACCTAGTTGTTTCATTCCAGGAGACTAGCAAAAATTGCAATAGGATCAAACAGCTGCCTCCTCAGACCAGGCAAAACGAAGACTAACCCATGTATCATTCATTACATGACAGCATTAGAGAAATCCAAAGGTCCACATGACAGTACAGCCAAACTCAGAGATTTAAATGAACCTCACAAGTTATTTTAATTATTTGAGCTATTACATCAATGTTTAGTTTATGTTCATTTTGACAGCAAATTGTTTTTGCATACTTGTCTTTGGGTGGAAGATATAGGAAAATACCTAATATAACACTCAGAAGTTTACGCTAGACATCCCTGATGAGTCTCAGTAAAACAGTTGTCCCAGAATTTTTTGTCTCCAAAGTCTGGAAAACATGAGGACAAACCCTTTCCACTTAATACATATATTTTATATAATAACCAGCAAAATTAGATCCAAATAATGCTCAAGGTCTGAATTAATGAGGAAAATAAATTCATTACTATTCTTATCTTGACTTATTTAACCAACTCACAGCAAAGATTTTTAATGTTAATCTTGATTTAAGTTGTTAATCATGAGTGTATAAACTGTCTTACAAAACTGGTGACATGTGACAATATCTAATTTGAGCAAGATTTGATAATTAATTAAACTTCATAATAAAAAATACCCCATGGGTTTAAAATTATCCAAAGAGATAAAAGCAGGTTTGATAAAAACTACAGTTATGATGAATTTTCCTCATTGTTATAACTTTTACAATTAAAAATAAGAAATTAAACATTTGCAACATACCCACCAAAGCACCACAATGCTTAGTTTGGTTTTGAGCCCTTTAAAGCACTATAAAATTTTGTAACAGCTCCCAGTCTGCTCTTACACTAAGTAAAAAAGGCTGTTGGGATATGTACCAACGCACAAAAATTCACGAGTCCATCAGTCACACCCATATGCATCTCGAATTCCTTAAAAAGGGACAAGCTAATTACTTGTGCTAGGTTCCGTGTACAGAGCCAAGGTTGCAATCTGTCATAAGAATTCACAGCAACTTGTTTAAAAGCCTAAAATGCGTTGCAGATGGAAGACCCTGTTTGCTTCACATTTCTGGAATTATTGCAAAATTATCACTCTTGAGCTAGGAAGACAGCTGAAGTCATGCTTTGTGGATGCTGTATTCATAGGAATAAATGCTATTTCACAACAATTTGCTTTTAGGTTGGAAGGTTCCTTGGGTAGGTAGAGGAAGCGATGGAGACAACACTGATTTTGCAATTCTTTTTTTATCCTGGTATTGGAGCAAAAGACGTTGTAAAAAAAGGTAATATAGTTGTTTCACTGTTAGAAAGTTGTTGTAGTGTAATTCTGTCAGCTTTAATTCCTTGAACTAAGTTGTGTGTTGCCCCCCATTCCTCCCGACTCAGAGCGCTGCCCAGAATGCATCCATCCGACACTCACTCATTTCTATACTTTGTCAGCTGAAAATTGCTCCTTATCTTTGTTTCCTCGGTTCCTAACGGCACTTGAAAGAGGCTCCCACACCAGACAGCAGCAATGACAGCACTCCATGGTTCTGTGAAGTTGCTGCCGAAGTCTTCTATGTCATTATTAATGAACGTGTTCATTACTAGCAACGAACACACTACTATATGTCGCAAGGTCTTTGCAGAAAACCCTACGAGGCTGGGAAATTTCAACACCTGGTGAAATGTTTTAGCCTCTATATAACCCTTGCTTATTACAAATGAAAAGCTGACATTTTAAACTACAATGAATTCATGACTGCAGCTATAGTAACTCTACATACGGAAAAGGAATTGACACCCCTCCAGAACCCCCCATGTCTGCAGTGTCACCTGCCGCCGAGGGTTTCGCAGCGTCATTCCTTGCAGCCACCGCTAGGTGGAGACAGTGGCTCACACAAGGCTTCCAGCAGGCCCCTCCCGGCTGCGGGAGCGCAGCCACCGCCAGCTGCCGTTGGTCCGTGTTTTGGTCAGTTCATTACGGACTGCGGGATTGCCGTTGTTGGGGGGCGGTTTAGCATTTGTCTCAAAGAAAGCGAAATAAAATTACTCATGCTTTGAGTGGCTAGCAGGTCTCCCTGGATCTCTTCCACACCCCTGTATGCCTATGGAAATAACAAAACTCCAGGCAAACTCCAAACGCGGTATTTCCAGAGGTTTATTTCCAGCCTTCACGTGCGTGAAATCCATTCAGTAACAGGAACTCTGACCATATTTTTTGAGCCATAAGAAAAATCCTTACTTTTCAATTCAAGGAAATTTACATTTTTGAAATTTAGGCTTTTGAGCTCAATAAAATCAGCCTTTATGAAAGCGAGGATTCTTTTGAAATTGCTGGGGGAAAAAAAAGAAATAAATCCATACATGTTATATATCGACTGCATGTGGGGAAAGTAAGCGGAGCCTACCATGGTGTATTCTGTTGTGCTTAGGACAGTCTCCCAGTTAACAGCTAGAGAGAATTCTCACACACAGTCAGGAACTAGTCCTGATAACACACATCCCATCCCTTTCTTTAACCTCATACGAACTAGTTTTGAAACAGTTAAGGGACACTAAAAGAGAAAAGCCAACAGGCAAAGGTAACTGCATACAACTAAACAACTGCCAGGAGACCGCTTTGCAGATATTTGGGGTTAAAATTTCAGAAGTGGCTAGCGATTTTAGAAGGTACATGGCATCAGTGGGAGACAGCATGTCATCAGCAGAAAGTAACGACACAACAGAGGCTGCAAATCTGACATGTTTGAATTCTAAAAGGTTAAAACCCAGGCATACAGTAAGCCCTTTTATTTAGGCTGCTGTTTAAGCCAAAAGCAGCTGGAGTTCTTGTGCTGGTGTACTGTCTCCCTATTGTCTGAGAGATGGGACCTCCTGGCAGTGACGTTGTTTTGACTTCAAAATCATTTAAACATACTGAACTGGAGTGTGGGCTAATTTCCCAATGGCAATCAAACTTCAAATTTTGAATTTGGCCGAGCCTAGCTGTAGCTGACTGCAGCCTGTGCAGCCACGTTGGGACAATACGTCCAAAAGGCTCCTCTCGAAAACATCTGCTCCAGTTAGCAGAGCCGTAGTAGGCGTTTGGCAGATTTCACTGTCAGGCTGCTGACGTTTGATGGCAAACTGGCTGGAATTAATAGAGCCTGGGCTGATTTCTTTGGGTTTGTTTGCACTACTGCATCCTTCAAAAAGAAAAAGAAGAGCAATATTGATTATCACTGCGCTGGTAGAGGCTGTTCATGACTTCTGCTCACCAGCGAGAAGGATGAATTGGCTTCACCTAATTGAGACTCCAAGGCATCCAGTTCTCTCTAAGAAGAGAATGTACTAAAAGTTGCTGAATGATGTGACAAACAGCACATCTAAACTAAGAAAATGCAGGATAATTTTTCAAGCAAGCAAGATAGCATTTCTCAGAGAACACGATGCAGAGGTCTGCAGCTGTCCTACAGCTTTTTGCCTAGTCGGAGGGGAGAGAGAGTTGGGCAGGCTACTTGAGGGTCAGAAAGTCGGTGGCTGAGGTTAGTTCATATACATTGACCTCCCTGGTAATCATTCACTAGAATTATCTATAATATAATTTACTACTGGGAGTAAGGAGCTTCTATCATTAATACGGTCTTCCATCTGATTCCATCTAAGTACTCATAGCTTAATCAGGATTATGAGCTTTTCTGGCTATTTTTGAAGAAAAAAGTCTCCTAAACAGTTTTAATGATTTTTTTTTTTCTTTCTTTAAAAATTATTATCAGTACTGACAGCTAACCTGAAAATAAATGCCTAAGCGTACCTGATCATACGACATAGACCAAAGAGGACGTCTGAAGATCCAAGTCAGCGCACGGAGGATTTGTATTTATAGTTTGTGATGCATACCAGAAAAAAAAGCCAGGCTATCCTTCCAGAATATTTTGCCATTGTCTTATTTCAGTCTTCAGTGCCTGGCAAACAAAAAATAACAACAAAAAAATCTAGCTTTTTCTCTTAGTTCCATTTTTTTCATTGACTCACTCATATCTGTCATATTTTATGTAATTAGACTATTACTACTAAAAATCTTGAATCTAGTTCTGCTCTTCTAGGGGGAAGCGTTACAGACTGAGTAGCTTGGGGGAAACAAGTAGGTACCTATTCACCCACCCACCTGTACCGAACGCTTTGTTACAGCCGAGCAGCTACAGCGGCTGTTTACAACTTGCAGTGATTTTGCATCGCCAGAGTCCTTGTTGGGCTGGGTAGTTTGTGTTTGTCTTTTTTTAACCTGTTTCTGAGTTACAGCCATTCCTGATGCACTCCCAGCACCTTCTTTACTTCTTTTTCCAATGGGAGGAGGTAACTACATGCAGTCTGCCTTCCTGATAGTAATGACCTTCTACAAGCCGTGCTGGGTACATATACTCCCAGCAGCCAGAGGAAAGGGGGATAAAAGACCATCAGAGAATCCGCGATAGGATATAAAGAGTATCAGGGTAACCACAAGCTTTGGGACTTGATTTGGGCGACAGTAGAATGAATTTCAGAACAATATTTTTTCCCCTTGGTAATAGGAGCTTAAGTGCTCTGAATAAAATGTGGATATGCCTGTTTGGTAGAATGGCCTCTTTTAAAGCCAGCTGTGAAATAACTACTTCAAAAAAAACCCCCAAACAAACCCCACTTCTATATTGTCTGAGAAGGTTTACCTCACATGGGGGCAGTAGCATGAATTTCTTTTTCTGTGGAAAGGCAGACATGAAATAAAGCATTAAAAATGCAGGGGGTTAAGGTATAAAAAGGTCTTCCATCAAGAATTATATTCTTTCAAACACCACAATGAAGCAAGCTGCACTGCAGTATATAATTTGAATATGATACTGTCTATAATCCTTACTTTAGAGAACTCAAAGTAGCCCAATCTGCATGTCTTTATTAAACACGTGAAAAAATTAACAGATTAGGACTTAGTGCCAAGGACAAGTGGGTTTTTTTTCAGTTATTCAGCTTGCACTCAGCAGTGCACATTTTTTTCTTTTTCCACCCTTCGTTTCTTTGTGTTTAATACAGACTAAAGTTTTCAAACCTTGGTATTTAAAGTCGCACTCAGTTCCATCGTGAAGAGTAATCGGATCTTCAAAGATTCTTTAGTGCGGAGCCTAGAAGACATCAGGAACTGCAGGTGCTCTGGAAAAATCCAGTCACTTTTTGTATTAGGCTTGAAAAGATAGTCTGAGAAATCCAAGCTGAAATAAACCCATTCATCAAAATTATATGCTGTGTTTAATATTTGTGAAATACAGCAGTTGCATGAAATCAGATGGAAATGAATACTTCCCTTCTGCTTGGAAGCCATGGTATTTTTCACATACCTGGAATTATGCTACTTAAAAATATCTCTCTAAATAGACTTGAATAAGTAAGTCATTCTGGCCTCTACATGCAGGGGCTCAGGGAGAACGAAAGGAAAAAAAATAATCCTTTCCCTTTTATCTATAAAGAAAATCTTTAGGACAGGCCATAGCTTTTGAGATCTCCCTGTTACTTCTTGCCATAGCTGTGAGTTAAACTCCACTGAGAAGTCCCGTATAGCTGAGGGAGAGACGCTGCATTAGGCTGCAGGTCTGCAAGTGGGACATGGCATCCTCAAAGCTGCCCTGAACGGTACAGCTCTGCGGGTACCCGCTGGGGATGGCAGGATGGCATCCCTGCTTTGCTGGGGAAGGTGGGGATGGCGGGATGGCATCCCTGCTTTGCTGGGGATGGCAGACAAGCCTGGTGTGTGGCTTTGTCCCGTTTTCCATTTCTAAGGTCGGGTTGGGGAGGCAACCCAAAGCGGTGATGCCATAGCCACTCCTGTAAGGTTGGAAGGAGGTATCAAACAGCGAGAGCTGGCAGTGTGGAAAACAAACCCAGCACGCAGAATCTCAAGGAACTGTCTGGGGGTGCAGACAGTCTCAAGTAAACTGCATGGCACATCTGCTATCCATGTACCACTTACGTGCTACTCGCATGCTCCTCCTCACAGCCACGTTCCTGCTCCCAGTCTCAGTTTCCTCCACACACGCTTATTCCTTCATGCTGCGTATAGTCTAAACTGTTTTTTTTTTTCTCATAGATAATATCCAGATTGCATGTGTAGCCACTTGTTGGTATCAATCAATTAAGAGTTAATATAGTAAAGGACAGAAGCATGAGCGGACAACGCATAGGCATGAGGGCACGGGAAATGCAGTTGTTACCCAGTGGAGTAAAAGAGAAGCACCTGTACGCCCAATAGACCAGTGGGGACAAAAGCAGCCTAAATGCTCAACCGAAATATATGAAAAATAGGGATACGACAACAGTGCCAACACTGGCAAGCATATACATGAACAATGTAAAGGAGGGTAATCTCAGTCCTCCAGTACGGTGCTAAATGGCCATCCATACGACCCCTACAACCCCCCAAACCACAGCAAAAGGCACCCGGTCAGCATTCACACCTATGCTGTCAGATACTCCTCAAGCCTTCAACAGCCACGTACCCGCTTCCCACACAGTGTAATTTACAGTATATAAATACAACTAACTCACACAAAGCTACAACTAC
This sequence comes from Microhierax caerulescens, assembly GCA_035590215.1. NCBI lineage: Eukaryota > Metazoa > Chordata > Aves > Falconiformes > Falconidae > Microhierax > Microhierax caerulescens. The sequence continues at coordinate 25,236,074 of JAVJGJ010000002.1, forward strand.
CTTCCATTTTCAGAAAGTAAATACTACATACCCTTACTGAAAGTCTTGCTGAACTGAAATCGTTGGCAAAACTCCCACTGATTTCAGTGCAACTAGGATTTGAATCATGGACTTCAACATTAAAAGCCAAAACCCATAAAATATATTATTCTACCTGTAAGTAGAACTATTGTTCTGCATTTAACATAGTTGCAAAAAGTCAGAAGAGTTCTGTGAAATGACAGTAAGGTGTACTTTAATGTACATTACATACATTTTTTAATATACTGGCACAGTAAATGGTATGGAAGGTAAGGCATGTGAAACATAGTGGGGGCTTGTCCCAGATGACTTACATATACAACTACTGCCAGATCCCACTAAAGCGAAAAAAAAAAATTAAAAAGAAAAAAAAAAATAACCTACAATGTTTATTGCACTAATGTTCAAAGCTCTCCAGCGTGGGCATAATAAATGGCTTTTAAAATCTCTCCTTTCAGTTCAGACTCAGGCTGCATTGCTGAAATACTGCACTCCAGCCCCTGAAGATCTAATGCGCCGTGGCTGACCTATTACAGATGATTATAAATTGGCGAAGTCCTTGTGTTGCAATAATTTTCTAGAGATTGCTTCTTAAAGCCAGAAGGTGGGGGGAAAAAAAAGAAAAAAAAAAAAAGGTGTAAACTACTATTTCTTCTGTCTGTGCCCGATTTAGCTCAGTTAGAAACACAAACTTGGAGCCATAACCAGGGTACACAATTTATTTACTCTCCCATGTGAAATTAACACCATAAGGAAGCAAAAGCATGTTTAGGTCTATAAAATAAAATTACAAGAGGGGCTGTATTCCATCCTGCCTACTCTTGGGAGCTTTTGCAATTTTTCTACAATACCTATGCTCCAGTTACAAATATATGAAATGGGGAAAATTATGTCCTGCCTTTGAAAAGATGAAAAATTCATCAAGGATTGTGAGATCCAATTATAAAACAGCAATGCCATGCAAATATGTAGTTAGAAAACTAAAAAAAAAAAAAGAAAAAAAAAATTGCAGATAAAACTACAAAGTTTGCAGTTCTGAATTATTACTACTTTATTTTGGTTGGGTAAATTACTCGCAGGATTAGAGTGTGTTTGAAAATTAATAGCAACGTTCTTTTGTTTCATTTTATGCAGTTCTGGAGACCAAAGGAGCCTCAGGAATTAATTGTAGCCTTCTAATAAACACAATGATGTAATGACGTATTTAACGTTACTGTTTTTTGTTTGATTCCAAATAAATTGCAGATTTTTTTCTGATGTGATACTAAAACAATTACCATTTTGAAAAAGGATAATTAATGTACAATTTTTTCACATTAGATCATATATCTCTAAAGAGTGCCCACAGATTTGATGGTCTTCAGCTGCTGTGTATTTATTTTTCATTTTTTCTAGTGATGTACCGCCCCATCAGGGCTGACATTTAAATGAGTGAGTATTCAACACAAATGTGATCATTTGTATAGCATCCAATGCGGCACCATACTGAGATGATTGCTTCTGGGAGCCATCCATGGGTTCTCGAATAGGGGGGAAAAGCCAGGCAAAATTTTATCAATTTACATTTTTCTGTGATTAATTTTTATGCAAATAAGGGCCCGACCGTGCTCCCATCTCACCTGAATCATGCGGATCATCAAAGACAAATTGAGCATCACTTATTTAAAAAATAGGCTTTAAACTACTCTACAGCTGTGTTGGAAAATGCTAAGAGCAGGGCATGAACTTTTCTAATGTAACAGGAATAGATAAGAAAATGCTTCTTTTTGCATTTTTGTCCACACTTTGATAAACGTGAATCTTAACAAAATCCTAAAAATTGCCTTTGTTTTATATTCCTCATGCCCTTGTAAACATTTGACTATGGGAATGCTACATAAGGGGATTTTTCCAATTTCAGAACACAAACAAACATACTTGCAAAAAATATATTGCTTGGTGATGAGAAAAAATGTATTGGTTAGCATACCTAAAGTACATAGTTTATTTACATTTTTAGATAGAATTCAAGAAATCATCTGGTGGTATACTATAGTGGAAAGGGCCTTACATAAACAATCATAATGTTAGAGTGAAAGCTGTTGAGACACACAAATATGTAAGTTCTGTTTACAAATAAATACATTCTCCCTTATTGTACATACCTGTATATATCTATATGTATGTGACTGCCTACCATAAAATTGGGAATTTAGAGTTTGTTAAACAACAGGCTTTAAAAAGTCATTGAGGATTAGCAGGTTACACTGATGGATATTTTAAAATGGTTGATGCTAATACTGAAAAGAATAAACATGAAAAACTAATCTCGTTCTTTATGATTTATATTTCTCTTCCTTTAGGAAAGCAACAAAACTGTTTCTTTATGGCAGTAAGGAACAAAGCAATGTTATCAGCCACAACTACAATTTTTATAGCTGTAAGACAAATAGCAGTCAGAAATATGAACAATTGTCCCTCTAATTTGCACCTGAAATTTGTATCCAGGTCTAAGAACGCGTTCTCACGAAAAGCATTCTCTCATAAAAAAGCTGAATTTTGAAAAGGCAGTTTCTCTTCAGAACTACATTCTGAACATTGTAATATGTAATGTCAGTTCAGAGACTCATTTTACAAGTCTTTCCATAAATCAATATCCTTAAAGCTAATCTCAGAGGAGTAAATGTGATGTGTAATAGAGAAAAGACAGTCTTTATCAGTTAGGAGTTTGAAAAAAAGAGGCCCAGGTACCAGACGATCTTATGGCATTAGAGCAAAGATGTCCCCTTACGTGTTCTACATATGAAAACTGTAATTGTATAGGTTTGATTAACCCACAATTTAATGAGTTACCTTTCATAAAACTGTACAGCTGAATGTACGTTATTTCATATCCAAATAGAATATGTTTGCACACATGTGGACATGATCAATTTTATGCTCAGACCGTCCCCTTCGATCCTGCAAGTCCCATATCTCATGTTAAACCACTGACATACGGGTGAGATCAAAGCAAACAGGAGCCCTGATACTGTTCTAAATAAATCCAGCCCTCCTTCCAGCCTCCAGCCAGGAACGCCACAACTGATGCTCTTAAATACCCCAGACAATATGTGACCCATCGTTTCTGATGTTTATATATTCATCCCTCTCTCCTCCAGTTATGACTCTTGAGAAAAACTGTACCGCAGTGTTTGGATCATACCTAACACCCTGACTACATATATGACACAATTCAGGTATTAAAAAAAATATATCATGAAAACTAAAACATTAGGAGTGAAGGCTGTGATTTTTTATTTTTTTTTTAAAAGACTTTTTCCTGAAAAAGAGTGCTGAAGAAAACCAAGCTAAAAGACAGCAAAACCTGTTTAAAATATTACAAGATCAAGTGACCTACTTGGAATCCAACTAAATGGAACCAAGGTTAAAATAGTTGCCATTCACTGTCTTTCAACAAGCTTTAGCATCTTCTAGAAAAAGTAACCTCCATGATTGCATTAATACAGAAATACAGTAAGAGATCTATCAAGTCTGCCTTCTCTATATCACAGCTTTATATATATATTACCCAGTGTCACAGATACCCATATAATTTCTTATAAGCTGTAGTCATGATGTCCTACTGGAATAGTTCTGCTATTATATTAAGTAATATATGAAAAAGTACTATGTATCAGCTTACAATGAGGCTTCTGAATCAAGCAAAAACATTAAAAGTGATATCCTGGTGCTTAATTCCAAATACTTAGCACAATAATCTCATAGGATATAAGAGAGGCATAAAAAGATTATTTTACCAGCCACCGGTACACACTCTAGGATGGAAAATATCAGTTGTTCAATAGCATATGATCATACTGCACATATTTTAGGGCAAGGAGAGGAAGGATTAGAAAGCACAATGTATGTATTTCTCTCCTCGCAAAGACCACGTGCTGGTACTTCACTTGCCATGGCAATGTAAAACAGCGCTAAAACCAAACAAAAATAACCATTTATATAGCAGATATCTGTATTCCTAGTTACCACAAAACGTGCAGAACAGAAAAAAGCAAAATGTTGTCAGCCTACTAATTTCAGCTGAAGAAAACTATATGTATCCTTTAAAACAAGCTAGCGATGAATATAGAAGGGATAATATATATAAACACATACAGAGATTTCCCGTACACATGCATAAGGATTACAGGGTCCCTTTTCGGCAGTCTAGGAAGCGGATGAGGAACGGCTAACAGGTACACCAAGGCAAACTGCTGGCTTCCTCAGGGCTGTCAGCTGAGGGGATTCCAACAGGTTGAGGTGCAGTTTAACGTCAAAGACAATTGCCACTCTAACGTAGATGACTTGGTGTGTCCCTCACAGCAGCACACCGGTAGCCCTCAGCTCAGAGCGATGGTCTCAGCAGCATGAGCATGAGGGGACAACCGGATTCCAAGTGCAGCAGGGACCAAGCTTGGAAAAATACAAACACTTTTCTAATAGTACAAGGAGACAGAGATATTATGAAAAATAATTAAAAAGAGGGGGAAAAAAAAAAGAAGAAGAAGAAGAAAACGATCAAAGCAATATTGTTGCTGTGACACGTCCCTCCTTCCAGAAGTCAGGTGGCAAGTTGCTGCATTTTTGCTGCGGAGGTAGCAGCCTTTGGCATTAGTCCCGTGTACCGAAACCACAATGCTCAGAGGGAAACACTGCATGGAAGGCAACAGACTTTGTTTCTGGGTAGGAGCGTAGTGACCCAGAAGCAGAGGACTGAACTTCAATGTCCTTAAAATATCTCTTACTGTGGTGGATGCTCAGAAAGATTTCTTTTATCAAGGTTTTATGCTCAGAAAAAAAACGTGGGTGTTATGGAAAGGAAAGATTTTGGAACTAAAGGTACAATATTTGTTGGAGAAAATAAACAGGAACAATTTGACGATGGAACTTTATGAATCTAGACAAAAATATATATTTCCATGTAATTCATACTGACATAAGTATTTGGCTAAACTTTCTATTTTTCTCTTTTGACATATTTTCCTGAATCCCTGTTGCTATTCTCTGGAATCTTAAATGTTTATTTTGGTGAAGTTACTAATATTTGACAGATATCATATATAAAGACATTACCATGGGCTCAGCCAAGATAACGAGGTGAAAATAATGAGGGATGGCTGTCACTGCTAGAAGATGAGATTTGTCAGAGTACTTTTGTACAGTGCAAGTGACTTTTTTTTTTAGTACTCACACTGAAAAATTATGAAAAGGATCACCATACTTTCGTTCATACTTTTCAGATTAAATGGAGGAAATGTTATATTGAAACATTCTATACAACCATAAATTAAATGCTTAGTTATGCTTTCAGATTGCCTAATGCCCATCCCTTCCTCCTCCATCCTCCCCCTCCCCATTTTTGACCTTTGAAAACCAGAATCAGCTCGATTTTAATCAAAATATAAATTTGAATTCTCCTAGCTACTGTAAGCTAAATAACTGGTTTTTAGATACATCTAGAACCCAACTATAGTTAGGTTCTTTAGTCGACTGCACCTGATCTGAACTGCCCTTTGTATTCCTGATCAAGCACTTCCACAAGCCCCTTCGGGATGGTGTTCTGTCTCGTCCTCTGGATTCACCAAATGCACACTGTCGGCTCGAGCTCCATGTGATATCACTTAACTTACACCACTACGCTTCAGCCTCCTTACATACTATTGACAGCCATATTTTAAGGGACAAGAAAGTATTCTTACCCCACCAAAAAGGAATAGATCCCAGAATAAAAAAGAGAGGGGAAAGATAACTGAGAAAAAAAAGCGTTTACTGATGAAAACATCTATTGGTAACTGAGAAGAAATAAATCCGTGCCTATGGCAGGTAGGTTGGTACTAAATGAACTTTAAGGTTCCTTCCAACCTGCACCATTCTGTAATTAATTTTTTATTATTGACCACGAATCACAGAATGACAGAATGCCTGAGGTTGGGAAGGACCTCTGGAGGGTACCTTGTCCAACTCCTCTGCTCAAGCAGGGCCACCTGGGGCCGGCTGCCCAGAATTGTGCCCAGATGGCTTTTGAATGTCTGCAAGGACAGAGACCCCACAACCTCCCCGGGCAGCCTGTGCCAGTGCTCAGTCAGCCTCACAGCAAGAGAGTATTTCCTTATGTTTAGAGAAGACCTCCTGTGTTCCAGTTTGTGCCCATTGCCTCTTGCCCTGTCCCTGGGCACCGGTGAAAAGAGCCTGGCTCTGTCTCCTTTACACCCTCCCTTCAAATATTTGCACACATCAGTGAGGTCTCCTCCTTAGCCTTCTCTTCTCCAGGCTGCACAGCCCCAGCTCTTGGCTTCTCCTTATAGAAGGGATGCTCCGGTCCCTTAATCATCTTAGCAAGCGATGAAGTGTATACTCTTGGATTCCATGTTATAGTCAAAATAGTCTTGGAAATAATAAAAATAAAATACGGACAATTTAATATATTAGAAAGAGAAATTCAGCCTAATTTATGCAGACATCTGTACTCACTGCTAGGCTCCAAGTTAAGAAATACAGGTTCTGTTTCTTGCTAGCCTTTGACACATCATTTAATACCTCTATGCCTCCGTTTTCCTCTTTGTAAAAATAAAGTACTACTATGATTTATAAGTCCTTTGCAAAAAGAGTGAAAAGTTCTATTGAAAGCTAAGTATTACTGTCAAAATATCAGGAAGATAAAATTAATATTCATAATATGACAGAAATATTTTCTTTGAAATGAAGGAGACATGCTAATAAAAAGCAAAGAGTTCTGTGTATTTAAAAATGGAGTGATATTGAGAAGGAATGTCAGGGAAGGTAGACATTTATCATTTTCTACATGTTTACTTCTAACTACATAATCACATATAATCATTTTGCCCAGAAAGTACATACTATGAAATACTGGTATGATAATCTCTAAAGAAAGTAATATTAAAAAAAAAAAAAAAAAAGGGGTGGGGGAATAAAAGAGGGAGAATCATTTAATTAGTCCAGAGGAAACCACACACAACTGAGTTTTAATATTTCCTCTTTCCATTTAGTGAGCCAAAAGGATGTTCCTACTACTGACAGCATCCTTGAAGAGCTGGGCTGCCACGACAAATGGCAGAGCATTGCAGGATTTCTATATGGATTGTTTCTATTCAGTGGTTTTGGGGGTTTGGGTTGTTTGGGGTTTTTTGTGTGTTTGTTTTTTTTTTTTTTTAAATATTGTCTCCCTGTGCTCATCTGCTTTGCTTTGCCTTAGATCCACTTTTTCCCCTCTGTTTATTTTTTTTTAGTACTGCTCGCTCTTCTTTTACTTGGATCTTGATAACTGAATTTAAAGCACACCGTGGTTCAGGTTTAACTTCTGAGCCCATCAGGGCTGAGTTTTGCAGCAACGAGTACTGGAAAAAGTTATTCTAGGAGCAAGATCCATAGAAGTACTTACTGCAGCCTCTCAGCTAAATAAGTCTTAAACCTGCCCCTCCAGCAATGCAGATGTGCTGGTGCCTGTCAGTCACCAGCATTGCACTGGTGGTTTTGCAGTGGACCCTGGTTAGTATGGAAGCAGGAGGCTCCTGGTTATCATAAAATCATTCATACACAAGCAGATACATTCAGACTCTGCAATTCAGTGGCCATATGCTGATTTGTAACCCTTCAGAGCACATGTGGATCAATTTTGGCATCAGCATTTCATCTCCCCTGGAAATCTGTATTACCAACAACAGGGAATAACCTGATATCTCCAATTAGTTATTGGGCAACAGAATACAGAACGTTATTGCAATTTGTCCTATCCAAAGCCTGTATCAAGTAGCTCATCTTCTATTTGCACTGATACAAAAGATGTTTAGGATCATGGTTCATTTAATACATTTGCAAAGTTCTAATAACTTCACATATACCAAGAACAAATTCAGATCCAATCGTTTTATTTATGTACTTTGTTCATATATGTACTTAGTACATACAATATTTAAAGCTTTGCTTTCCATAAAGCGATAGCCCAGTAGGCTACCTATAATATGAATAACATTTACATTACAAATACTGATTTCTTGAATGAAGAACAAGATCTTCATTATAAGCTATGAAAAAAATCTTGTTACATAAGGAGGCTGTGTTTTCAATTTAAAACTAAAAAGCCTAAAAATGTAAAAATATGGAAATAACCTATTCCATTCATTTAAATGTCATCTATGATCAAATGTAGGAATGTATGTGCATATTTAAAATAAGAATCTTAGATTTTTTTTGGAAGTGTACCCATTGAATGGGAAGAAAAGAAGAGTCTGGGTGCTTCCTTGCATTCCTCAAAATTTCTCTCAGTGTTGATAGTATTGCCCTGATGTTGTTTTCCAAGCAGCTGAGGTCCTCACCCATCTTGTGCTAATAATCAGTGCTCTGCTGCTGAATATCACTGAATTGCTGTCTGCCTGGTACTGTATAATCTAAAAAACCCAAACCCCTCAAAAACAAAACCAAGAAACAAAACACAGCAGTGCAGTTGCATAAAACAGTACAGGATGGGCAGTTCTGTTTAACAGAACATTTGCCCATGTGTGTCTTCAGATCAACAGCCAGCAGAACTGAATTCATTTCCTCTACCTATTCAATCCTTTTCATCCTCCTTAGTTACTTCTAGCCAAGATTACAAAAGAGGCCATAAATTTATCAGTCCTTGAAGACTATAAGAACCACAAAGAATTATCTGACTGCTACACGAGATAAGATGAACAGCAATTTTAAATAAAGAATGTCAAAATGCAGAATAAATCTTAAAAAAAAAAACCAAACAAAAACAACGCCCTGGCAACGAAATCTAATGTCTGTGTAGGAGACTCTCAAGGAAAGTGTGTAAGCTTCACAGGATAAGGCCACAGAAACTAAGCTAGAACACAGGCATCAGGGAGATGAATGGATTGAACAAGCAATACCTCTCCATCCCTGAAGCAAGTGATCAGACACGTCAGCACTGTTCCTGGTGTCACCAAGAGCCCTGCATCTCCTCCTTGTCCAGTGCAAGCTATATTAAGACCACCAAATCCTTTCCATATAATTAGCAGAGCTAAATTAGAAGAATAAACATTCAGTCGTTGCCAAAGCAATCAAGATTAAATTGCTGTTCTTTTAAATCTGGCTTCACTTCATAACACAATCAAAAGACAGAAAAATCTGCCACTACTTCAGTAATCCTCAGGGTTCCACACATCAGGATCCATTCTTCCTGAGCACCTAGTGTGAATCTCCTGTCCATTTAGCAGTATAGGAGAGGCAGGAGATCACAAGCGGTTATTTGGAATCTTATTTCGTCTAATCACAAAGCCACATTTGTCTAACCAGTCTGCTACCAGTGCCACAATGCAGAACACAGCAAGAAGTCAGGACAGATTAAAACTCTCCCAAGTTTCCCACCAACTTGAGATGAGTCTTGGCTCCCACGTGCCTAAGCCACCTTTTGAAAACACTTGTTAAGACTTGGCAAATGTCACCAGCTATCTTAAAAGAACAAAATTCTTAATTGTATTATTCTTCTATAATTATTTTATCTGATATATACATAGTGCCATCTGGCAATCTGTTTGTTTTAGCTATGACACCTCAAAAATCTAGCTTAACTCGCCCCAAAATTCTAAGCAAAAAGTCTAGCTCAGCTCAGCCCTCAGATAAAAAATGAACACTAGATAATAAAGTTAGAAATAACATCATGAGATATCTTAATCTGGACAACAGATTTTTAAAACAGCGCAGTTGCTTTGACATTACTTATGCAAACCCAATGGCCCAGTCAAAAAAAGAACAGAAAGTACAAGAAAGTGCTTAAATCATGGGTCATGTGGAATTAACAGGAAAAAGTGAAGCAGTACAATATGGCAGAAATATTATTTTCCTTTTCATGTCATAAACCTCATTACTGTTAATGATGAGGATAAGGTCTTCAAAATTCTGATATTTAGGGACTACCATAGCAACACTTTGATTCATCAAGTCCCACCGCTGACGGTGGTTGTTGCAAAAGAAATTCAGCTACAAGTGATTAGGGAACGATTTGCCTCTCCAGAAAGTTTTCTCCCATCTTTGTTAGTTAGGGACGGTTTATGTCTTGAACGATGATTTGCGTGACACCAAGCTACTGTTCACCTTTTTTATACATTTTAAGCATTATCACAATGCACAGCTTTTCTTGATATTTTTTTACATTAAAAAAAAGAAAAGGTGCTGCTGCAAGAGACTCAAGTCTACATCAATAGATCAAATCCTTCTAAAAATTCAGAGCATGCCTCTTGCTCTCACGCCAACATACCACAAGTAACACCTCTGTGAGGAATCGTGACACTCTATGAAGATCAAAGTCAACCCTAGGAATGCCCATACATATTTACTTGCTAACTTTATAAAATCATAGTCTTAGTATGTGAAACAGGCATTCAAATACTCAAAGCTCTCTTTTTCTTCTGTTCATATTTTTTCTTGAGGTTTGTTTCACAAAGCCCTCTCTGAATAGCAATCAGTGATCACAACATGTGGTGGTTACTTAAAGCATGTAAATCCTCATACGACTACGCGCACTCTTACATGGGGCAATGAAGTCACTTGAGCAGGAGCCTACAGAAGCATGAGCACCATGGCTCTCCCACAAACACAGGCTCTGCCAGATAGATGTACCAGCAGAAATATTGATTATCCAGGTTTACAGCTGGGGCTAACTTTCCCAAAAATCTATGTCCTTGGTGGAATTTGAAAAAAAAAAAAAAAAGAAAAAAAAAAAAAGGAAGGGTGTCAACACTTTATTCTCAGTAGGTAAAAAGCTATTTCATCTTGAAAAGGAAGCATAACAAACACTAGCAAACTCTTTTGTGGTTTAAAAACTCCTGTCTGTGCACATTACTCTTTCAGAGAGGGGAAAAAGAAAAAAAAAAAAAAAAAGAAATCTCTGTTTTGCTCTGAACACAAGGCTGCAACTAATTACAAGAAGAGACAGATGCTGAGTAGCCTTAAGGCTTTCCCTGCCACCACAGTGAGTCTGTGCGCTAGTCAACAAGCAGGTAGTGAGTGAACTCAAATGTTATCTGACAAGGCAGCAGATCCCATCACCTAGGGTTAGAATACAGACAAGCAACTCCATGTTCAAAAGTAAAGACAGAAAAATTTCAAGCAGATTGTTTCTGACAGAAATCATATCACAGCCGCACTTTCTGACAAAGTCTACGTGAATGAAACTATACACTTTCTGTTTCCCATCTTCCCCTTTAAGAAACAGCCGGTGTTTCAAAGGTACATCGAAGGTGACAGCTCAATGCACGATGGTTAGCAAGTTCTTCTGTGCTTGTTTTCTTTCAGGAAGTATTAGGAAACGGCTACTCCTAATCTATGGGGTAGCAGAAGATTGTCCTGCTTTTTTCCAATCGTTGCTTCCTGAACACTTCCACCCAGCTCATAGTCGGCAAGCTGTCAGTTTTGCAACAGATAATCGTGGCATGAAGAAGCTTCATGTGGAAGCTTTAGTTGCATCACCCTGAAACGTTAGCACAAATACAAAACCTGGCTAGAACTGCCCGTATTATTTCCACTGCAAGACAAACAGCATTTCCTAGGAAATGCCCCAGCTGAATCCTAGCAGAGAATTTGGTTATTAGCTTTGAAACAGAATTTTTGCCCTTCCAATACCATCACTGTGACCTCCAAGTTAAAGCCAGTCATATGCATTTTTGAGTGTTGCAAATCTCTGCAAAATAACAGACTTTAACAGTTTTTTTTAGCTTTCCACCCCGAAAGGATTGAATTGATCTAGATTGATTTGGCTGTTTCCCTGTGAGTAATGTCAAAACAAGACAGGAGAAATACAGTGTTCAATGGAGCACACCAGATTTTATGTACACAGGTTCTAGCGGTGCTGGGGATTTTGATCTGCAAGCTGGGCATTTGCTCCCAATGGCCCGTGAAAACCCCTGGGGAAGTTCTGGGGCTTTACTGACTAGCATTACAAATACCACTTTCTTTTGCTGAAGCCGAGTATTTTCCAACCTTAAAATTAAACGTAGAATGTGAAGCGTGCTTGCTTCCCCGACGGTACCATTAAGACACTGAAGGTGAATGAGGCGTTCAGTTCTAAACGTTCCTTTTAGCAGAATGGAATATACACACCGATAATTACCACAGAGCAAAGAGGACTGCAAACAGGAGAAGCACGTGAAGAAGTATCAAACGTTACACACAGAGCACGTTCACCCTGTGTTAAAGTTATTTTGGACTCCAGATTTCCTTTCTGTTCCCATTCCTCTAAATTTTTTAGGAAATACATTAATGATTGTTTAATACTGGGGATGTGCAGCTTGGATCCCTACCTTTATCATTACTAAAACAACTATTGCAACACATTTCACTTGTGATTCAGTTAGGAAACTAGCGGCGTGGCATATGGAAAAGATGTTTGGGTGTCCTCTTGCTGGAGTTGATTGATTTTATGGCATTCCCTACCATGTAGGGCACCGATTTCTGTTTAAGATACAAGCTTTAGTCATAATTAAATTTACATGGCTCGGGATGTAGTACCTTCTACACTGCAACAATGCTATAACTTACATAATTTTCTAAATTACTTAATTACTACAATAGTCTTTGAAACATATTTCTACGGATTAGAGCTATTAAAACTATATTACCAGCAGTAATCCTCAATCACATCATTCTAGAATAAATTTGGTTTATTAGCCTTCACACCATACAGAAATTAATTTTTTTTTTTTAATATTTTTCTTTTTGAAGCTAAACTATTTTATAGCAAATCAAATACTTTGTCAGCAGTTATAATTTGTCCTTAAAAGCCTGGTTAGCAAGCCCGTGCTTACTCTACGGAGGTTTATCATACTGTAGACACCTTAGTCAACTCGGAGTTAACATCTCTGCTCACTGATACAATAACAGCAGTGTCATACAGTTTATGAACAATTTAAAAGCAGTTAGACTTTGGGGCCAGTCATGCACATCGTGTGTAGATTTGAGTGTCCTGCCTCAGGTTACGAAAGACCTACAGTCCACTTTTCTTTCAGAGAAGTCTGAAGAACCAAGAAGAGGAAAAGCATCATTTGCAACAGCAACATATTCTGCAAAGTTATTTCAGTTATTTCCCTATTTCTTCTGACAAACAATTTGGATCTCTGCTAGGGAGATCAACAAGCAGTCTGAAAGGCGGGGGATAAGGTGTCCTTAACGAAAGGGACTGGGAAGAACAAAGACTTCACAGCTTTTGTGTTAAGAGAAAGTGACCAAGAAAAATCCAGCCTAAAAAAATTAGCCAAAGCCTTCACGATTCCAGAACTCTGGTACCTCAACCTCAGTATACATTTTAATTCATCCAGACAGACCCTGAACTTGAGAGCGCTTAGGCTTTGGACCTTTCAGATTAAATGAATGGTTGGATGACTTTAATAGTAATAATAAGTTCTTTCCATAATCAAATAAGCTGCCTGGTCTCTGTGAAATCATTATATCACGAGCGCCCGAACATCATGAGTTCTTCTTGATTAATGTGACTAGCCAGGAAGGCAATGTTCACAGAAGGGTGAAAATTACAAGTGAAAATTACCAAGAGATTACAAAAGAATATTACTAATATGGCCCAGCGGCTCAGTTACTCTGAGGTTACTCCAGACATACAGTAGGATGAAAAATCTGATTCAAACATGAGCTCCTTTCCACTTTTTCATCTTCTTTTTTCTTCGCCCCTCCTTAGACACAGGACCAGTTCTTTTAAAAAGCGTTGGGCAGCTGTACCTAGGGCAAGTCTTTATGTACTTGAGATAGGGTCTCTGCAAGTCTGGGAATATTTTGTAGAAGCTGAGCAAAGATGTAGACAAGCATCCTTTATTGAGTGTGGCAAAGGCTTAACCAGTTTGTTAATGATAGCTATACTCTCATAATAAAAGCAGGAAGAAAAGTGTTTCCATCCGATCATTCCTTGCTTTGGCTGGAAAAAGGCAGGTACAGATCAGGGCTTCCACAGGGAGGGGACCTTGTTTCTGGTAGGGGTCTGACAGTGCTGGAACTTACCAGAATCCAGAAGGAAATACAGTGTTATATGAATACCTGCCTCTGCCAAGCTTCCTAATGTTCACTGATTACGGTCCCTATAGGCATCAGCAGTTTTTAATGACAGGAGGACAACAGGTTACTAGAGGCTCCGTATTAAGACTGTGTTTTATCAGATCCACAGGCTTTTTCCTCTGTCAGATTCAATTCTAAACTACAAAATCAGAATCAAGATATCCCAGACCGGTATCCAGAAGGAGCATTCTCTGCTGAATGCTGATGAAAATTCTTAAGCTTGAAAAGAATTTTCATCTTAAAGTATGTTTTTAAAATTTACTTTCAATATACAAATATACTACAAAGGATATATGTTTATCCTATTGGAAATTTTAAAAGAAACAAAGAGGGAGTTATATACTTTAATGAGCACCTGGCTCTCTCTTTGCGAAACAGAAGACTTCTAAGAAATAACTTAATAGCTCCATAACTTGTTTTTTCTAACAAAATAAGTAGCAGATTAGGTCTGGAAGAAATTTTCCATTTACAGAATGAATATGCATGTAGTCCTGATTCTTAACTGTATTTAAAATACTGCAGAAATTGTAGCCCTATCACCACTACATCTGTTTTGCACCTGCAAAATCAAATTATAGAATAATTTGCAAATATGCAAAATATGCAAATATTTTATATTTGTATTTTTATATTTGTATTTTGCATATTTATATAAATATAAATATGCAAAATAAAATATACTTCCAGGATATTTTGACAGCCATTTTCTTCTATTTTCTTGATCTTTTGTCTATTTTGTTGACCCAAAAGTGCTATAAAGCCTAAGAGAAAACTGTTGGAATCAGTTTATATTAAATACTGTAGATTTTTCAAACTATTTTCTTTTTCTTAATTAAAACATCTGACAAAACAATTAATGTTCACTGCAAAATCAATAAGAAAGCATTGGAAAAAATGGTGATAGCTTTTCTTAATAAAGTATGATTATCCTACAAAACAATAAAGTAAATTACTTAATTTGTAAGCATGGAGAAAAATATACAGTATAGATTTTGGAATATGACCTAAACATTTCTGAAGGATTCCTTCGAAATTGTCATTACTGCGTGTCATCCTGGCAGTAGGAGCACTTTGTTGTAGCTACCTCGTGACTCAAGAGGACACTGTACATCACAGAATGTTCTACTCAGTAGGTAACATGCTTCTGGCACTTTGGGTTTTGTTGGGGGTTTGGTTTGGGGGTTTTTGGGGGGGTTTACCTCCAAGAAAACCAAAAAAACCCACATCGTACTTTTAACATCAGAAATATTAAACAAGAATCCAAGTGCCTGAACACCTTATGGGGGACTTTTTAGGAAGCAGACTCTGTTGACAGTGAATTAAGGACAAGCAGTTGTTGGAATTCTCTCTGGATTGCCTAAGGGCCCAGAAGTTGTGCTGCCACACAAGCTATAAAGCAACACAAGTGGGTCAGCACAGGTACCCATGAGAGTCTAAAACAAAATTAGGAAGTGTACTCTATATGCACTCCAAAATGCGTATCTGTGCATTAAGATCTTATTTAAGGATGGCATATGCCCCCTCCCCAAATTATTCCCTCAAGGTGTTGTCTCTGCAGATGAAAATATACATGAATTGTCTCTTAATTTGGTGATAAAGCCCTGTTGCAGGGAACACAATAGCCATATTCACATGCAGTATAGAGAATTTTTAAAATTATTATTATTATTGGAAAAAAACACAACAGCACAAGGGCCAGAAGAGACTCTTCTGGTCCTGCTACAGATAACTAGCACAATAAATACATACATAGTGGAATTATGTGTTATTTTAGTGTAGCTAGTGAAATTAAGTAAGGCAGTTTGGGTTTGGGGGGGGGGGGGCGGGGGGGGCGGGGGGGGGGGGG
>JAVJGJ010000002.1:25252119-25265975 GCA_035590215.1 Microhierax caerulescens
ATGGGACATTTAGGGTTCCCCCCCCCCCTCCCCGCTGTTTCCAGGTAGCTGTCACTAGTTAGTCCATACAGGCAAAGGAATTTTTGTGCATCAGGTGCTTATGAGGGCAGGAACTTTGCTTTGGTGCACGTTTGTAAAGTGCTATGTGTACTCCTAGTCCTTTAAAAAATAAACACCACTACGATGCTTCATTTAACATATCTAAAAATATTTTCCCCCCAGGAACAGCCACAAGGCCAGTACAGTGTAATGCACAGAGACACTGAGGTTTGTCTCTCTACATCTCACCGTCCACTGCTATGATCTCTGGCTCGTGCTTAAAACTCTGCCACGTTGGGTGCTGGTTATCCAGTAATTAATAATTAACATTAGGTACTGTGACTATTTATTACCTAGACAAAACAGTAGTTATTTCAACCTAAAATAGCTATTCACCTTGGCTTTTTTACTAAATATTGTCCAAAAAACCCCAACAAACCAAATGATTTTTAAGTAGTTTTTTAGCCCTCAAGTTGCCAAATTAAAGAAAATTACAGATTTTTATATAAAAGGCAAAAACCAAAAAATCAAGTGTGTTGTGCATAAAAATAACCGCTTAAATACCTTTCTGTTTTCCTTTGCTTGCTTCCCACTGACACGGGCTGCTGCTCCTTCCCATGTTCTCCTTCAGGGCATGGTCCATCAGCAGAGGGTGGCTGTTCCTTTTACGAACATGAGATTCTCTATACAGCCCCTCCTGAAGAAGGTTTGATCATCATTGACAGTTGTCCTGCTGCTCTCAAAAATGCCAGGAGGAATTGCTGAGGGGCAGATAACTTACAAATACAAAGCCATTTCCATTAAATGATGGCCACAAGTCCTGCTTCTCTTGGAGATGCACCAGCAGTGCAACATTTACAGATCTAACCTAGCATTTGCATGAGGAAGACAACATGTGCTTGTTTATCACCCATTTTGCATCTCAAATGCTTTTGTTAGAAATTCATTAGATTTGCCTTGTGATTGGTTTTGGTTTGGTTGAGGTTTGTCAAGTTTTTTTGTTTGCTTGGTGATTGGTTTTTTTGTTTGTCTGGGGGGGGGGTTGGTGTTTTGTTTGTTGGCTTTGCAATTTTTAGGGTTTTGGGTTATTTTTGTTTTAAACACACGTTTTGGAAGGGTTCTCCCTATTTAAATGAAATGTTTTCTAGGATAAATTTTCCTTCTATTCAGGCAGCACCTAGTCAGATATGTGCAATAGCCCAGATCCCCTTAATCATTCAGGAGATACTCTGAAACGAAAATCCAGTGTAAGTGATCTAATGAATAATAATGTGCATAATGAATAATGAATGCATAAATGCACTTCAGTTATACAAGATACATTCCACTCACCCTGAGCCATACTTAAGACTCACAATTACTCCTAAAGTGAGAAAAGCACAGAAAATATGATTTTTTTTGTTTTCAATAGATCAAATTAAAAGAATCGCCAAGAGACTTCCCTGAGAAGTCTTAAAAACTGGACATAGATGCTCCATGAAGAGTCACTCAATTGGAAATAGCAGGGAATATCTGCTTCAGATCTCTTAAAGAAAGTACAGCAGATATGCTCTACCCTATTACTAAGTTGGCTTCCGCTAATTTCAAAGGGAATGGCAATGCCCTGCGATCTCACCCTTAAGGAAGGCAAAACTCTACAGATCCTCAGCCTCAGAGCAACCACAGGGCAATGCAGAGAACAGAAGACAGGAGTGGAATATTAGGCTTTAATGGTAGTAGTTAAACTACTAAACATATATATCAACTCAAAGCAGACATCTGTAAACCATAACGCTGTAATGTTCAAATATGGATCTACTGTGACTTCTTGAGAAACACTTGGGACAAGGTAAAAGTCAGTCACATTACAGTTCCTACGTCTAAATCTTTAGATCATATTCATGAGCTCAATTATGAATTGTTAAAAATATAGCTAAATTAATAAAGATTAAACCCTCCTGTATATTTGTCTTGATTATACAAGCAAAAGTTTATTGAATCAGGATCCATAAGCACACTGGGGACACTGCCCCATATACTAAGACTATCTGTTCGCTGATGTTTAATTTCCATTATTACCAATAACCCATCCATGAAACAACAGATAAGCACTTGTTTGAAATAAATTTGTTTGATAAGCATTTGTTTGAAATAAATACTATTTCAATTTCACACAACTTAACAGGAAAAAGTATAGGATTAAAAGTATTTTCACCAGCCTCCCAGAAAAGTGGTTCGTGGCTTTTAGATATTTAATGAATTAAGTTTTGGATTTGTTGTTAAACATAATTTTTAGCTACATTGAAAACTGTTTCTTGGTAATAATAGGTTTTACACAAAATGTCTTTTTTTTTTTTTTTTTCTTTCTCTCATCAAGCTGCTATTTTGTTTCTCTTTTTTGTCTCATGTTATTATTTGCTTAATTTTTTCCTTTTCCTCTTCTGACCTTCCCTCCCTTCAGGTGTTTCAATGCTAGTTCTCAACTATTCTATTTTGTGGTAGATTTCTCAAGCAGGGATTTACTTCCATTGTGGTTGTAGGTTTTGCATATTTGTTGTTACTATTTAAAATTAAAATAATCTTATCAGATCATTGTCATTCCTGTTAGATGATTTTTGGGTGTTTAGTTTTTTTTACATAAACATACATGAGATTAATGTGTGACTGAATATAGCTTCATTTTACAGTATAATTTCAGCCTTCTATTTATTGGTGAGAATCTCAAGTAAACATACTATCAGCTCATCAAAATCAATACATCGTTGGAACTGATATTCAAGAAGAATTACAATAACATTCACTCATTCTAAGTTTGCTTGCAGGCTTTAAAAATGGAAGCAAATAATTTTTCCTCTCTCTGCACCTGTAAGTTGCAGGTGATCTGCAGACCGGAAACCATACCCACATTATTAACGTGCCACAAGTGGAATAAAACCTGCACAAGCATGTGACAGATAAAGCTGCTTTCCATAACATCAGCCTGTACCAGTGGGAAAATCCATTCAGTGGCCAATTCTTTAGCTTCAGTTTAGGTCGAGATATGCAAATTTCCTGCAGTTTGGTGCCTGGGGCAGCAGCACAATCCAGATCTGCAGTACTATAGTGGTCCAGCAGAACTTCTGTTGCTTGGACAGTTTCACAAGCGCAGTCAGCCACAAACTAAATGAAAAAACCCACGCAACAAATTGCAATTGCTCTTAGAATTATATGAATAATTATTTCCCAGGCCAAACGTGTTTTCTCAGACGTGTCAACAACAAAATGTTTATGAGGAAATAATCTGATTTTCCAATATGCTTCTATTGTATTTTGCCACATTCTCATGATGACACATTCACTAAACAGCCACTAGAAAGTATCAGATTTTGGTGATTAAAGTATCATCTTACAGTTTACATTTTTACATCAGTGACAACCATAGGCACAAATCTCAGAACCTAATTTTGCTGTTTGCATAGGTAGAAGGTTTTCTAATTAGGGAGCTTCACAAGGATGGAAAAAGAAACCTGCTCAAACAGCAGCATTAAATTTGCACCCTTACACTGATTTTATTCTTATTATTTTATTATTCTTTTACACAGTTATTCTAACAGACTAACACTTTCTCATTTTATATATAAGTGAATAAAAATGTAAAGGCATGTAGTCGTATACATGTATATATTCTTATGCCTTCAAATATGTCTACCTTTATATATAGAGAGAGATTTCTTATACATTTCAAATGTTAACTCTTTGAGGAGTAATCTGTTGATAACCACATTTTTTGATTTTTGTTAATATTTCATGCTTACTTGGAGTGGGTTTGTTTTCTTGGGTTTTTAATTATAAATCTCTATGGGACCTGCCAATGCTCTTAATCATTTCCTTTCATACAGTAAAGCCTCAAAAACCCATCAATAATCTCTGTAGATAATGCCTCTGAAGCAATGGGAATGGGAGTTAGCCAAAAATACAACTGAAAAAGCCAGAACCAACACCGCATGGATTTCCAAGGCAGATTCATTTGTAATCGTCATGCTGTCAGCACACCATAATTGATACTGAGATATGCGCAATTTTTATTCGTCAGTGCTACCTTCTGGGCCAATGCTATGACCATCACATCGAACAAGTGATCTTTGCACCGAGGTGCATTTATACTTGTAGAAAGTGATAAAAACAAAGAGTATATGCATAAAAACCTAACTTTGGTTTGACAGATGTTTAAACTTTAGAGACAGTCAAAAGTCTTAATTTAGTAATTCCACTACAATAAAAATATATTTTAGATAATTTACTTAAAACTTCAGGATAATTGTAGTAAATAAAATTTCACCAAAGTAAAAGTGTAACAGATTTTAGTTTCCCCTACTTCTACTGTTTTTCATGGTGCTACTAAGAAAGCTGACGAGCTTCCAGCACCATAAAGGTCTATTACCATCAGCCTGATTATTTCTCCATAAAGATTTTCAGGTTTTGTTTGTTTGTTTTTTTTATTGAAGCAATCATGTTGCAACACAGATAATCACAAGATTATAAATTAGTTCCAAAGCCTTGGGAACAGCAACTCAAAAAAATCTGGTAGTCTTAAATTGTGCCTTAAATTGACTAAGGATACAAAGACATCTATGCAGTCACACTGTCTTTTAAACTACATTAAATGCCTACACACCACTTTTACCCATCATTTCTTAATGGAGGGGGTTTCACATGGAAAACATAGCAAAGTAGGAAAACCCAGTTGCTTAAAAAACCCAGGTTCAGGAGAGGCATCCTCTCATGGTCTGCCATGGGGCTTCCTCCATTGAGCTGCAAGGTGGTGGGAAAAACAGGTTCCAGCCTGCCGTTAGCCTAACCAGGATTCAGCTCAAAATCAGATTACATGCTCACTGTACACAATTATCTATCTTGTCTCCTCTGCAAGCATTTATAGGACACAGGGTATCCTTGACCAACGAAGAGAACATGTAATGATAACATATTTATGAAACTTAAATGTTTCAGTTACTTAACCCTAGCAGCTTTATGAGAGAGGGAAAAGTATGAAACGCCATGAAATGATATAACTCCTAGGAATTATTACAATGCTTGTGCATTACTACTAATTCCACCCTATTAGATGATACTATATCTTCTCCTAATGAAGATTAAATGCAGCAGAAACTATATAATGGCAGAAGTGCTGTAGATCAAATTGAGTCTACCATAAGAAAAATGATTACTGATCCCAAGACGTTATGGAGTAGTAAACTTAAATTGTGCCGCTTTTCAAGTTTATGTGACTATGATTATTTAATTTTCCTTTGTGCGTGCTCAAGTATAGCTGTTATGTGACTACACATGAGAGAACCTGAAATTAATTTGTCTGTATAAGATCAGTGACTGTACAAATTCTTATGAAAACTAACATGCCATGACAATAGTAATTTTGATAAAATTACAGCAAGAACTGCAATTCTCTGCCATCTGGCTGTCTCATCATAACTACTTTGATGTGCTTTTTATTACTTATTTACTTATTTCAACTACTTTATCAGTTGTTTCAGAGCTTAGAAATGTTAACTGCAGAACAATATTAAAGAAACAGCACTGCCAAAGCTTAACCCTAATTCCTTACAGAAGTTTAAAATAATCTGCAATCATTTTTTAATTAAAGCCCTAAAAATAATAGTTCTCTATAAAAAGCAGACACGTTTCATATTTTAAAATGCAAATATGCATCAATTTTCAGAGTATTCTGATTATTTTCTTCAAAAGTCTGAATGAACTGCCATTCCCCTTTCATCTTCCTATATAAAACCTTTCAATTAAGTTTGGAATTGAATTACGTTTACTTAATATACAGACACAATTAACAGACTAACAGAAAAGTATATCTAAGTACATTTTTATAAATAAGGAATCCATTTAACTTGAGGTCAGGGTATCAGTACTGTGCATTTCTAATTCAATCATATTTATTCTAAGGGAAATCATCTCTTTGGTGGCTTCTTATGAATACTAACTAACCACCATAATTTATTTTCTTTCTAAGGGGTGGAGAATGGTGGAGAAGGTCAAATGCTGCCTTTATCTTACCACTGTACATTCATTTGCCTGATACAGGTCGTGATCTGAAAACATAGAACTTCTGTAGTTTTATACTGCAATGTTTCAGATTCAAATTCCTGAGAGAAAACCCAGCGTGTCCAAAGCTCAAAGAATCATCCCTCTTTTCCACATGATATGGATATTTTCCATATCCATTAGAGAATTATTAGATCATAGTATGCAACACGGTTCAAAATGTGTGCATGCTAGGTATCATCTAGTAGATGCTAATTTAGCACATGTAGATTTTACAGAAATGGTAAACTTCTGAAGCCTAAATCTGGGAAAAAAAAGAAATTACAAAAGGCAAGCATGCAACTACCAACCTAGCAGCAATCTGGTTCTGGTTATTTATTTCACATGCTCCATAATACTCAAGAAGTATTTGATACTACCTGGCAAATGGCAGTTAAGTATAAAGAATAGATTTACTGAGATAAATTGATTCAGTGCAATTTTTAGTGAAGACTTGTATCATGAAACCTGCCACCAAACCTGGCAGTACTGACACTCTTGTTACTGCAAACAGGTCTATAGGGAGGTTGTGAGGGGTGAAAACCTGGTCCCACAAAAGTCAAAGGCAACTAACCCACACTGATCGCGGGTTAATTCACCCATGACCTTGTAAAGCCAACTTCCCACTTCAAAGAGGTGACCAAACCCTCACGTGGTGTAAAGTACCAGTTCAGTGAATTAGTTGAGTTCAGCAAAACTAAGAGTTAGTACCAGGTTAGAGTCTAAGCCTGTATTTCCAGGTCAGGGCTAAGACCTGTAACGGTAGAAACTCCAGTAATGTATCGCTATTGTGAAGCTGGAAGTCTACAAGGCTGCCAACTTCACCTCCCACAAACTCTAAATACTAAATACTCTGAGAATTAAATTAAAAAAAAAACCAAACAAAAAACCCAAAAACAAAACAGTAAAAAGCCACCCCCAACAACAGCAGCAACAACCCCCCCCCACAACAGATAGTACTGCCATCAGAAATTCCTCGCAGATGGCGTAAAATAGCTTAACTACAATTCACTGGGAGCTAATTTCAGTCATTGCTAATACATGCTGGGTAGAAAATTAGTGTCAAACAACAAAATGGCATGATTTTTAAAAAGCATTTGGATTCAAGTTTCAAATCTCTCCATTAACCAGTATTCCAGTTTCCAGAATCAAATCTCCCCTATAGAATTATACACCAGCAGCTATTCTTTCAGTTTTAAGAAAAAAAAACATATGCAAGGTGCTGTACTTTATGAGTAGACTGCAATAATTAGAGCAATGAAACCTATGGCTATATAATACAGCCATATATTTATGTAATGACTGGACAGATCTAACATTTTGCTAAATACTCACTTAGCCACGTCATTTTCCTCTGCTGAACAGTGGAATGTTTCTGCACAGAAGTTTTCCTTTTGTTCTGTATTCAACACGTCCACAGTTTTATTAGCAGAGAGCTGCCTGAACAGGCCACGCTACCCCAACTATGGACACGGAACATGCAATTCCGATTTATTTCCCAGTGTCCCAGTAAAAAGCTTTTTTTACTTTTTAATCAAGACCTACAAGTTAAAAGATTATCAAGTGCAGCATAACCAAGTGTATCAGACAGCATGCAGATTTATTTCAGCGAACAAAATAGACACTGTGAAAAACTTCTAAAAAGCACCAAATCTGCTTCTTCAGTAACACCACATATGAAAATTTAAGCAACATTCATGGATGTTATTTTTGTTTTCAAGCTTCATAGATTAATATGAGATTGAAACAATAGACAATATAGACATAAACAATAGGCAATAATAGACATTTATTCTGTACATCTAAGATGTTAAACTACAGTTTGAATCTATATAGAGTTAAGACTGCAATACTTTAATATACAGGGTTCCTGAAAGTCAAGACATAATTTATCTTTTTTTTATTAGAAGGTGAAAAGTTGTTGGTAAGAATAACACATTTATTTTTAAAAATCCTGTAGGTACTACTAAGAGTCAAGCAATGGGTTGCATAAAACTGGAGACAGGTACTTAACATTAAAAGCCACACAATTTTGCTTTCTGATACCGCAAAATTAGAGAGCTTTCTGACCTGCTTTGTGCTCGCACGCATTCCAAAGCTTGACCTGCGTTTATATATACAGCAGACCAGAAAAATGCTAAATGCAGAGGCCAATTAAAGCTAAAAGTACTAACAGCAATTTCATCTGTAACCAAGACCTTTTAACATAAGACTCAGCTAACACCAATATTGTTATTCCATATTAAAACTCAGAGCATTCTCAACTCCACAGTTTAAGTGAAATCTCTGTTGGGCTTTTTGCTTACCTCCAAGAAAACTATGGAAGGATAAATACTCTTAGGTTGGAAGCCCAAAGTGTTCCAGTTCTAAACAAAATAAGTTACTTGTGAGCTTTATCACAAGTCTTTATTTTGTGAGGGGTTTTTATTATGAGTGAGTTTTTGTTATGAAAATAATAATTACATGGCAAAAAAGCTCCAAACAATTATGCTGGGACAGAAGTATGACTTAGGAGATAATGGATAGAACCAGCAGGGATTAAAATATGCAGGATTTCCTGGTCATTTACTCAGTGGAAGATTTGAAAATCAGTTTATTCATGGGAGAAAAATAACCTATTGCCATCAGTCCTTGATCATAAAACACACAGAACTTTAAACTCTCAGTGCAATATTGAAAGGAGATAAACGTGCATCTAATCAGCTTTGCCCTTCATAGCAGGTATCACTTTGGCAGTCAGGAGCACACTGTGGATAGCAAAAATAATGGGAAGACAATATTCTGAGAGGAAAAAACCCCACAGCCTATCCACTTTACAAAATATACAGAAAGGCTGTAACCACAGGTGGCTATTTTTGCTGACCCAAAACAATTCCCTAAAACGGTGGCTGTGATGCAGCCAGAACATGAAGGGCACGTTTTCTTTTTAACTCATGCATTCTTCTGGAATCCTGAGGTCTGAGTAAACCACGCCATCCCCAATAACCCTTCAAGATGCAAAGGAAAACTCACACTGCCAATCCACAAAGAGGGTGCCTGAAATGACTACCTCTTACTACTGAAATCCCAAAGAACAATTTTTCTTTACATGTCTATATCAGGAATTTTATTCTCTTCCACTTGAGAGAAACCTGACAAAATGAAGCACCCTTACTGAACAGGATGGTAATTTTCATCAAATGCACAGTCAAACTGGTAAAGACAAAATCATCTAAATTCTCCAATTTTTACTTCAATTTGAAATAAAATAACGTGAAACACAGTCATTGTGAGTTTCTTATAATAAAAAACATTTTACAGGTACTAACACCAATAAGGAATGTATATGAATGCTTTTTTTTCCTGGCAATTCTGAACTGCTTGTCTTTCATAGGATTTCTTATGGCTATTTACATTTTCACTCAGTGAAAATCAATTACCTTCCTGCAATAAGCCTCATTTGCTACCTTTGAGTATAATAGAAACACCATTAGGATGATGACATTACCCAAAAGAAGGGCACCACACAGTTGGTAGACATAAATTAAGGACCCTTTCACATATGCATTAGAAATACTGCTGTGACTGAAATATGCATAAAATCTGTATCTATTAGAGCTATTAGCGCGTGCCGGTGATGATTTTGAAGGAGGAGGGGGAGATTGTGATCTACTACTTTGACAAAATTATGTATTTCCTTTTTTTGCTCAGTATGTGCCACTGATGCAATAAGCAGAGGCCCCCAGCTGAGCTGCATTTGGAAATGCCACTGAGCATGGTGTGCGCGCTTCACTTGCCTTTGCTGAAGCAAGACACTGTCAGGAATAGAGTGCATGTGTGCCGCCAAGCCCGCTCCTCCTTCCTCACCCTGACCTCCGCTGCTCCGCGGATGTACGCCTGGCTGAAGGCACCGCTCATGCGGAAAACAGCTCCTGCAGATCAATTCATAGGATTTAGGGACATTTAACTTCCATCAGGCCCGCATCATCTTACCGATATTGGAAGACTAACTTATTACTGAACGTTAATGGGACTAACGGGAAGGGCTGGGTGTTTGCCTGGGGGTGGGGGGTGGGGGGAGAAACTAATTTAGAGATTCCACCCTTGGAGTCTGTTAAGCAGAGGAAACTACTTCTGAACGCGGTTATTTTTACCTGGGTTCTGATGAGCTTAAGCAAAACAAAATTATAACACAGTACGATAATGTATTATGTGTTAAAAGTGTAAAATGCAATTCCCTCCTTCCCGCTTCCATAGCCTTTTGACACACCAATGAGCCCATTATGAATAAGGAAAATATTGGGAGGCTGTGTCTCTTACAGAAGGATTACCGATTGCATTTGTCAGGTGTAAACAGAAAAGCTCTAGTTAGCTTCTGCTGTGGACATATCAAAAACTATTTAGTTCTACCAGTACTTAGGAAAAGGGCAGGTTTTAAGCTTGCTCTTACAAATCAAAAGTTAGGGTATTCTCAGCCCTCCAGCAGACATTCTGCCGACGGTGCTATGAATAGTAAGTTAAATCCATCAAATACCCAATAAAAATGTATAAAAACCTGCTTAATTAGCAAAGACAGAAACATTTACTATGCAGAAGGGTGATCCAAAACTCCTGACATTCCATAATGAAAAGCCACATCACCATCATAACAGCCGTAGTAACCTGGGGCTCCCCGATTTATAAATCAGGCAGATAAGGGTGCACAGGCAAAGGCAAATAAAGGAGAAAAGATTATGGTCCAGGCATGTTTTCTGTAGTTAGAAGTTCCCCCGTATTTTGGGTCTCCCTCTACATTGCAGTTCTCTACTACAAATCACAGATAGCAGTCCCACAGAATGCTCGATACTGAGCAAACAGGCACCATTAAGCAAAGCAAATGTGTGCATCGGAAAAGTCTCCCTAAAAATCAAACATTTGGGCCATTCAGTTAACTAGATGCATAAAGGTTTTACTATATTTGAAAAAGAAATGATGCTGAGAATCTTGCAATATAAAGCCCACAGATCAGTAGTAAGGTTAGTAAGATTTTGCAAGTACAAGATTACCTTGCTCATAGTAAAAAAATAATTTTCCTAGAACCCAACCTGTTTATACAATTATTTTATGGAGTTGCCATTAAAACCTGAACTATTCTTGTAATCTAAGTATTCAACCACACTGGAACAAAATGAACATGGAATAGTTCCTAGGTAATTTTCCTTCTAATCTATTTCATTTTTCTGTCATGCACAAAAATCAAACCTATGTTGGCTACACATTATTTCCAATTAAGCTTGAAAGTAATAAAGTGCACTGAGTTCTTAAGGAAAATGCAGTAAGGAATTAGATTTTTCTGTATTTTTTCCTAGGAAAAAAAAAAAAAAGAAAAAGAAATAAGACTAAGTGCCTTAAAAAGTAATCTCAGAGTGTGCATGTTTTATGTATTTTACATTTTAAATGATGATCGGTAGGGGAATGCTCATACCTCTTCAGGCATTTATATTGCTACAATGTACAGCAGAAAACATGCAGAATGGATGTGGCTTCAGATTAATCATTTAGACACTATACATTTCATAAGGATAAAGGTCATAACAGCTGAGCAAACCATTTCCATCAACATTTTAAATAAGAAGATTATACGATACATAGAATTTTCACTGAAAATAACCAGACAGAATCTGTGCGAGGTATTGTGGCATTCCAGGAAATTACCTGTCTGAATGAAGAAAACACTGCAATGGAAAATAGAGCAGTTCTTTAAACAAACCCAATGAAGAAGAAAAAAAAAACCAAACAACAAAAAAACCAAAACACACAACCAACAAGCATTAGATTATTTTTTTTTACTGTCTCAGAAGCAATTTTAAAAACTGTTTCTTTTTAAGTACGCATACGAGTGCTGCATCTATTCAAACTCTAAACTAAGGGGGTTTTTTTGAACATATTAGAACTTTTGTAAAACATATATATAGGGTTCTTTAAAAAGCACATTTCAGCAAATGTGAAAGTAATGTCTTCTCTGGAAATAAATGTAAGAAATTAATAAGAATTTGAAATCATAATAAAATCCAATATTAATTGCAAATTTATGCATCTAGGGACAAAACCGCAGAAAGCACTAAATATGTTGCTTTTCTTCCTCAGATAATTACATTATTCTGATCTTTACTATATAAATGTATGTGAAGAGGAACATTTCTTGTATTCCTGTTACTGTGTTCTTTTGCATCTAATTAGCAATGCTTAAAGTATTTAATAAATATCTTTATAAAATGACTGACAGATCTCAGTTTTGAAATTACATAATCTAGCAAGAAATATTTTTTTCCTCGTCACAATTTCTCTCTATATTAAAAACTAGGACCTTGTGAAGCAGAAGCCTTCCTTTTCCTGCTTCTTGTTCATCCCAACCTCCTGTTCCCCAGAATCATGGGTTTAGAGGGAGGATGAGTAAAAATTCTTTCAGATTTTGAAATAAGCATTCTAAGAAAAAACTCATTCTATTACAAGTATATTGCAATAACCAAAATAAGTACACTTGATACAAAAATCAGAGAATAAGGAAGGGAATGCCCCAGGAATTGAATCTTTCCAGGTTTGGGAGAAGAAAATATGTCTCACTGCATTAACCCTGACTGAAAGCTATTGGAAGCATTTAAGCACCCAGTATAATTAGCTTGCTTACTGTTGCTTCATGCTAAAAGGGAGACATAGACTTAGAAATTAAAAAGGGCCTCATCCTTCTCCATCTCGCTGCCACTTTTCAGTTTCAATCAAGATCTATGCCCAGTCCCTTATGTTCAGTCAAGCTATACCACAGAACAGAAATAAAATGCCAGAGCAGTCTTGAAGCAAACATCCAGCCTCCCAGTAGTGCTGGGGGCATCTCAAGAGCCAAATTCACCAGTTTTACGACAGCTTTGTGGTACACAAGTAGGCTAGAGTGAAAAGGAAAAGTCTGAGGTCTTTGAGTGTAATTTTATTAGGATAACACTAAATTCTTGCAAAGTTCATATGTGGCTCTAAAATGTCATCCACAATCTAGGAAAAACAAATATTTTGGAAAATAAGACCACAAAATTAAAAAAATAAAGTTAGGAAGCGAAGGCTGAATCTGAATTGCAATCTTCAGCTCCTTTATTTTATATAACCAATTTTAACCTTACTCCTTTATAGAAAGAAAAATCCTCCCCAATCAGTTGAAAGACAGCAACATTAAGTTTAGTCTAGATATTTTGATTACTTAAATATTGCTTCCTTATCTTACATATCTTATGATTTTTCTGGCACTTTAGATGTGCTGGAGGATTCGGATTCCAGAAGATTGTTCTGCTAGTCTTGTAAATCTGATGCTGCCGATCTGACTGAAGTGTTTCCAAAACAACAAGAGCTGGAGCAGTCTCTTTGAGGGGCTGCAGCTAGAGAGGAATACTTACAGCAATGTGCTCCGGCAGCCCAGAAAGCCAGCTGTGTCCTGGGCTGCATCAAAAGAAGCACGGCCAGTAAGTCGAGGGAGGGGATTCTGCCCCTCTGCTCTCATGAGACCCCCACCAGGAGTACTGTGTTCAGCTTCGGCACCTCCAACATAAGAAGGGCATGGACCTGTGTGAGCGAGTCCAGAGGAGGGCTATGAAGATGACCAGAGGCTGGAGCACCTCGGCTGTGAAGACAGGCTGAGAGAGGTGGGATGTTCAGCCTGGAGAAGAGAAGGCACCAGGGAGACCTTACAGCAGCTTCCAGTACCTAAAGGGGCCTACAGGAAAGCTGGAGAGGGGCTTTTTACAAGGCCT
>JAVJGJ010000002.1:25276939-25290605 GCA_035590215.1 Microhierax caerulescens
ATCTCAGTGAGAAAACATTTCCATCTCCTCAGGGGTATATTCCTTAGTCATTTTCCAACATTAATAAGTCTTATAAAAATGTAATAACTGAATTTGTCCAAGTGATTCAGAAAAATTAAAATGAAACCAACTCTCCCAGACGTGTCTGCCTTAGTATTAAATATGACAAGGTCATAAGCATTCTGACTCAGATCCAAGAATGCTTGTACCTAGCATGTACTTAACTTGGAGCACACTTAAATGCATATCTGGATTGAAGACAAAATATTTAGAAACTTATGAAATCAAGCTTACTTATGAAAGCAAAGTGATCCAATAAGGCCCAAAACTGTATTAAAACAGGTAATTTATATTAGAAGTGCCACTAGTGCCTTTTAAACGGACTATTCACAAATGGAATGTACTGGCAGGACAGCACATATCTGTTACAGCTGATATAACAAGAGCATTCTCTTACATTTCTAGTTGGGCCCAACATGTAAGATCATAAGGATGACAGACAACATCTAAATTATATTTCCACAAGGTAACACCCAAAACATTAAGTTATAATCTTGAGCCAGGCAAAGATAATACTATGGAATGCCTTTCTACAAGTGTCCTTCAAATAAGGACACTTTTTGAGTGAAAGGAGCCAATGGATTTGCTCTTTCCCATACATGAACAGTGAGGATGACAATAAGGATGGGAAAGAAATTAGTGGCCATTAGTTACTTTAGTCATTAGTTCTTGTGCACTGAGGGAAGCATATAAATCAGTCCTACAGCTCACATCTTTACTCATCCTCATTCTAAAAGCAACGTCTTCCCAGCAACTTGAACCCTCCATGTCTAGCAACTAGCTTATGATTGTATTTTGGTCTATCTGGGGCAACACTTGTAATGTAGAAAGGACTTTTTCCTCAATAATGTTTGCCAGACTGGGTGAGTTTTTCATCTTTCACATAGAAACTCAGGGATTCAGCCAGGTGAAGCTGAGATGAGGTTCAAGTTTTCACATCTTATAAGCATCACATAAATTGGTAGAAGTATGAGATGCATTGAAAAAAACAACATTAGAAAGAGCACTGAATAAGACTTCCCCAAAGATACCAAGGACTTGCTGAGAGCACTAAGATAGGTCACAAAAAACCCCTAAAAATAGCTCATTCTTGCCTTTACTATCAGTATCACAGGATAACATGTCACTGGCTAAACATGTGCAGGTATGAAAGGGGCTGAATGCAGCCTTCGATCAGCAAAGATAATGAAAGAAGGTCTAATTGTGTAAAAATTACTGCAAACAGACAAACTTGCGATCCAACCACATTCTGTGCAACAGCCCTTTTCATAAGTCTCTTCCTACAGCGTCCTTTAGAATCTGTTTTCCTTCAATACAGGGCTGACTCCATGCTGTGGCTCACCATGTAAGTGTGACTGTTTCTCAGAAAACAAACCAGGAAAACTAAGAATGACAGCTGCAAAATGCATATTCCTCCAAAACACTAAGGTGGAAAAGGAAGCATTTAGGACAGGGCTCAACAGCTTAAAAATAGACACTTGCTGGTATTTAAGACTGCTAATGTACTCAAAGGGTCCGCATCGTTCTCATAGATACAACACAGGAGATTTGCAGTAACGTGAAGCAGCTGGAAGCCTGGTGGTACATCCCTAAACACCTATGTCTGGACAGCTGAACCTCCTTCTAGAGGCACAGCTCCCTTCCCTTCTCAGTAAGTCAAAGTTTTACAAGAATCTACAAAAACATGCTGAGCAGTGCAGCTAACCAAAGTTTTATAAAAACCAGTTAAACTTCTCAGGAGGAGCAGTGATCATAATCTTTACTTTATTGACCTGGTCCAACACCTGAAAAAGATTCTAGGACAAAGAGAGATAGTTTCCTCTGCTAACACACCATTCATACCTCATTGGTGCTTACAACAGTCTTCCATGTTATTTTGTAAAGGGAGGCAAATTTTATTGCTATTTGGAAGTTGAGCAGCTTTTCAAATCACAAAGAATAAATAAAATCCCTTTTCTTATTTCTTACATCACCTTTCAGACACTGAAAGCGTTCTACAAACTCAGAGTGGAACGTGGCAGCCATTTAACAGAGTGCATTGGTGCTTATCAAGATCTAGTGAAAAACTGCAGCAAAAGAGAATTTAAATCACTTAGTACCTCCCATAACAGAGGTAACTGCAGAAGTTTTAGTTATCATTGCTATTTAATGCCAAATATCCAACATCAAACCAATGTTATTTTAGTATGAAATCTATTTTTCTTATATTTAATCTACTTTGGGGAAATGTTTTAGACTGCTTAACTCCCTTTTTGGTGGGAAGAGATACATAAAGCCATGGAAAGCCAAGCATTCAGTGCTTAAAGGCTATCTCGACTGCAGATAGCTTTCTAAAACAAATGTCTGTGTTCTGCAAGAAGATATTTTTCCCTTAATATTTATATACTTTTATCTGTGGCTAAAAGCATGGATATTCAGTTGGGATAAGTGAAGTTTCTTCATTGTACTTAAGTTAAATACTTCGTAGTGACCCTAGGATCACATTGCATAGAGTATAACAATTCATATTCAAAGCACTGTGAAGAAAATGATCTTTATGTATAAACAGTGGCCTTACATTGCAAAAGGCATATTTTGAAAGAGCCAATATAACCAATATTAACCTTGGTACTTTAGTTTATGTTGTAAACATACAACAGTAGTTACTAGTAGCTAAACCATTATGCTTAACAAAGCATTACAGTTATTTGATTCAACGAAAAACAAAATTACCCAAAATACAGGTAACCTACCTCTTACCAATGCAGTTCCCCAAGAACTACTGATAGCCAATACTTTTAGATACTTCAGCCTTTCCAGTCTTCAAGCTCATTTAGGAAATATTTGGGACACTCAAAGAATAAATATTTGCAAGTTATTATAAACAAAACACCAAAAATACTAGTCCTTGAAGGAGGACCAGAGGAGCAAATCTGCGGGTTCTCTAAAGGTAATACTACCAAGGGAAGAGCTACAATAATCCAGATAAACTAAATCCAGTTGTTGCGTATAGCCACCTGTATATTACTGTTATCGACTTATTGCTAGCAGTAACACCACCATTAACTAGTTTACCTTTCATTCTAATAGCAAGCAATGTCTTGTGGTCTTCATTCTGAATAGGAGGTCCATTTTTTAAATAGTTTGATCTAAAAATACCCAAAAGATCAAAAAGAACTAGCCAAATGCCATTTGTGAAAGCAAGTTTCAGTTATCTAAAGAAAGGCAAAGTTTTCTGCCTATTGTACGTAGAAGCAATTAAGAACACTACTATTTATCTTTTATTGAAATTAAGAGTCCTGCATCACTTTGTATTTTGGCTCAGCATGACTTTCAGGTTCATAGCAAAACCTTTACTATTAAAACTGAAATCTTGTGGCACAAAATGTGTCACAACGTTGTCACAAGTCTTATTTCTTTACGTAATTTGCAGGATGTGAGGTTCGTAGATAAAAAGTAAAAAGTAAATTTGCCATTACTACCAAACATCATCCACATCAATCTTCAAAATAAAAAAAACCCCAACCAACCAGTGCATAAATGTCACCCCTTTTCATTAATTTTGGTCAAAATCCCTGTTTGCTTACCAGCCAGAGGGTTTCTGAGATATTTCAATAATATCCAGGAAATCAATCTTACATGAAACTGAAGGAAAACATCTAATGTCATTGAACAATAAATATCAGTTCTGTCAGTGGCTTACCTTTGAGCTGGGGCCTTAGGATGTTTCTCTTCTAGTTTCCTCACCAGTGCCACTGTCAGCTGTGTAGTCTCCCCTAGGGGATCTGCAGGCATTAAACGGGCGTCCAAAGGTCCTGAAAGTTGTTTCTGATTGGGGTTGCTGACATTTTTTTGCAGAACCTAAGAGATGGAAGTACAACCACGTAATTTATATATTGCTAATTAAAATAATGTATGTCTACTTTTCCAAGTAAGGCTGTTGATTAGCAGAAAATGTCAGAAATACAAATAGCTGTGTCAAGACGCATCAAGAAGCACAGATTTAGAGTTCTAGGGATTTTTGTGTTTGTTTCCCTCCCTTCCTTGAGTTTTTCTACATAGGGAATGAGAAATTTCAAAAATTTGTCCTACGTGGGCTATAAGCATAAACTAAGACACATGTACATATACATTTTTATTTGTTAAAACCCTGTATATAACTACCTAATATATATAAATAATATAATTAAAAATATATAAATATCTAATATATAAATATCTTATTAAGGAATCAAATGAGGTCATTTATTTAAGGAAATAAGTTGACTTCCACACTGCTATTTCTCTTTTCAAAATGTGTTTTTGAAAGGACTGTCTCTGACCTGCCTCTGGCTTAATACTGTGACCTCTTCTGCTGCGCTGCTGTCTATCTCCTGATGAGCTGCAGACCAGGCCCCATGGTGAATGCGGTTTTCTGTCTGGGTCACCTCCTCTCTTTCATTTAGTTCCTCTAGGTAGGTCAGGACAAACTCAGGGTAAGCCTGTAGGAAAGGACAAAGGCAGAGGAATAAGAAAGAAAAAACATTAGCTACATCAGCAGAATCACAACAGCCTGAACACCAGGAACGATGGGAAAAGTGGTTGTTGATGTGCTCAATGTCACAGAAGTTGCTGCATGTAAATAACTTTGCATTTCACAGTGGTTTCAAAGTCAGTGTTAGACAGCAACCTTGTCATATACACTGAAGGAAAAACCAAAAAACTTTTGAATATTATCTACCAGTTTAAGAATAAACCCCAGCAGTTTTCAAAATGACAACTCATAAATAGAAAAAACCCCAAAATCTTATATTCCTGTCTTTAGGTAATATTAAATTAAGCATAGCCAACATTTAGGTAGACATTTCCACACCATATATTAAGAGAATTTAAAACAGCATATTCTGAAATCAATACACCACATACAGAAAAAACCTTCCTGATAGTTTTGAAACCAAAGAAAATTTTACTGCTTGAATTCATTACTGAAGTCAATTTGCCTCCTTAATACCCTTTTGATCCTTGCTTACATGACAAAATTCCCCAAATAATAATAATAAAAAAGCGATCACACCTTATTATGGTTTGAGACATTAACATCTCTGCCACTTTATTTGTAATACCCAGGGATCTTGTACCACAGTAACATGATCGATTTTATCGCTTTAGCTCAGCCTGTGAAATGGCTGCGTGGCATCTCAGGTGCTGCTTCGACTCCAGCAGGAGTCAGCCTGCTGTCCTTATGATGAACTGAGCAGAATCTTCCTTTATATTAAACTTTTTTTATTTATAACGAAAACTGTAGTTTGAAGTTCTGTGAGCACCTGTACTACTTTTAGTAGAAAATGTATAGGTATTACTCACACTAAATTAGACCAAAAAATAGGAGCTGTTCAAATACTTTGACAGTTAACAGTAGCAAAAAGAAATTGTTAATTGCTTAAACCCTTATGGTCTCATTCAAAGAATGAAGCATCTCAAGTACAAGGAAAGCCATCTTTCCCTGTTCCATCACTCATTAGTAAATAAACATAAGCAATTTCATTTATAACGCAGGTAAACAGTATTTCAGCACTGGGGCATATTTTCCAAAGCCAATTCTGCACGAACATCCCACTGAGTCAGTGAAACTCCTGAGCTCGAGTGGAAAGCAGAATACCAAACCTGAAACCTACACTCAAGACTTTTTTTCTCATATCTTAAGAATACTTTGTAATATTAAAATATTTTGTTGGCTTGATCTTAAATTTTACTGGATATTCCTAACAGTTAAGCTCTGGATTTTGCTTCAGTTATGCCACTTTTCCTCAGGTCTTCTGTCAGACTTTTCCCATAAGTGCCGACATTTTCAATTTAGAACCACTTATATTTTACTTTAAAATAAATCCCTTTGATGGCAAGAGTACAGCAAACAGCAGAGTGGTTTTATTTCTTAAGAAAACTATTCTTCACCAATCAGTAATACTAACCTTCCTCCTGTTTATCGCCTTGTACAGACAATATATTATGAAACTTTTCTCTCCTGCTTCATAGTTCCACCTGCATTTTAATTCAGAAGATATACACTAACTTAGATTTCTGGTATATTTTCCAGACTTGCCTGCATGAATAATGAGCTAAGATTCCATTTCTTTAGATAAGTTCTTCCTCTCCAAGCACTTCATGCTCACTTCACTTACCAGTCCTGCTAAGAAAAGTGATTCTGGTTTCCTTCCTTCTCACGTTTCACCTTTTCTGCCTGACCCTATACCATGGCAGCTGCTGTGCCAGAAGAAAGCCTCTGGCAGCCATGCAAGGGATACAAGGGGAGACTGACCCAAGTTAAAATAACACAGTAAAATTACAGTTATTCCCCGTATTTGTACTCCAATCCAGCTCACCGTGGCACACTTGTGGCAGAACGCTAGGCAGCATAGGAGCCAGTGTGGGAGCCCCCATCCCTTGATTCAGCTCAAGGACTGTACATCTGCATTTCCTTTACGAGGGGAAAATTCTGTAGGTATTCCCTGTTCTTCAGGAAAGCGAGGAGTCAAAACAAACTCCCACTGCAGAACGCAACAAAACCCTCAAACCTCGCCAGGGCAAGAAAAATCATTTCCTAGTTAGTTCAATCCTTACACAATTACAATGTCTTGGAAAGTTTTATTTCTAATCCAAACTGTATTCCACCATGCCTAGGACACACTTTGTTTTCAATGCACACCACTGAAATCTACTGTGAAATACACGTTCAAACTCAAAGCATGTTAGAGAGCACAATCACCTTATCTGGTTTACTTTCTAGAATTGAAAAATGACTTTATACTTCTATTTACTTATTTTTTTTAAATGTGCTTATCTTTTTTATTGACATACTTTTAATGTAAGTTATCCGTAAGTTTTACATGAATAGAATACATGACAAATACGGGTATCATTAAATATTAGCCTTAATTAAAAGTGTAAAGGGAAAAATATCAAGATTAATTTGTTGCTGCTGCATAAGGATAGTTTGGGAATCTGGAAAGCAGTATCAGAACTGAATTATTAATCAACATGTTAAAAGGTTATGCAATTATTTTAATATTATTTTTTTTCAGTACAAGTTAGTATTCCCTGGCATAAGTAAACCATACCTTTTTTACAGGGGAGACTTTATGCATAGGGAAGATTATATTAATGGCACACACAGTAAGTAGAAGGTATTAGTTCCAAGAAAGCGAGTTTCCTTCTCAATCCGAATGTGTCACATATCATTACACTGTGTTATGCTGCTTTCCTTCATGTCAGCTTTTGTTGGCCTACATATGCTGCAACTTAAAATAACATGACACTACAGATAAAGCGAATGTGATAGGCAATATGTAGGGAAATATACCATTTTCCCCGAGACGCCTGCTACTAGTAGTATTTGTTCCTGATAAAAAGTAATACAAGCTAGAACCAAACAGCGTTACGGTTAACTCTCAGAAGTTTTAGAACCACTCTCGTCACGATATACAAACTACCATAATTTTTATGTAAGCAAAAATACGTATGCATAATGAAATAAAGAATAGTACAGCTCACAACTCTGTTTTTATTTATTGATGATCTGAGTCGTTCTAGTGTAATCCCAGAAAAAAGACAAAGCAATGGAAACACGGTCTCCATCTCATCAGACTGTTGGTGTTGTGCAAGTAACAGAACCTAATCTAATGTCCAGGTGGAAGGATGAAAAAGGCAGTTTAGTGCTAGAGAGGAGCGGCTGCTATTGACATCCTGCTGGACACTGGTTCTCTGCAATTTTCCCAAGGTTAACAGTATATAATGCTGCAGACATTACCAACACTTCTGTGAATGTCTTCAGAATGCTCAAATGGTCAGAAAAAGGTACTATTTAAAGAATCTTCAGGGGCACAAATCACTAGGTATAACCCACTGGTACGGTAATGTAAACCCACCTCTTATTTATTTGAAGACAACTGCTGGAGGTAAATCCACACTTCTAGTACTCTACCACCCTTCCATTGCTGTCCCTGAATTCCTGATGGTAACTTGTATGAACCAGCTGATCTACAAAACAGCCTTCAAACAAGCTGCTGACCGAGGTCCCAAGCCATAGCAAACGCAAATGAAGAACAGCTCCTCTGTCAACACGAAGCACCGCAGACTATTGCCCTCACACCATCCAGACTTCTGTTGTCACTCAAGCACTTGATCTGACCAAGCTTCCTAGAAGGGAACCTCTCAGCACCATTTTCATCCAGGAAAATATTTTTTAGTTTTAATCAACAATTTTAAAAGGGCTATTTTCTTATTTTTGGAGTAAGCACAACCAAAAAATAATTTGGTATTATTTTGAAAAACCTTCCATTGCAATTACTTTTTATACTTCATTGCAGGGAGGGGGGTTTCCAAATTTGGCATTTCTGCTTAGACTTGAAGAGGGAAAAAAATGCTGTTATTCATTGGTACTTTTTAGGACACCTGCTTTGACGGAGGATTTTATTAAAACTCAATGAAATTCATCCATACAACATTAAGTGTTGTATTTTAAAATTCTCCCTGCATGACAGCACGTTAATTTTGCACAAAGGTGTTGCATGATCTGCACTAAAAATAGGATGCCTCTAACTTCTTTAATCAAAGAATGTTTCACTATTTAGTAAAGTTTTTGCCATGTTTGTTCTATAAACAAATTTGTTTTATTTTGTGCTTGTTAAATTTTAACAGAATGTTAGTAACACATCAAGCTTAAGAGTCCCAGAATGCATTTTAAGCTTCTGTTAACAAATTTATGAGCAGTGAAGCGTACAGCTCATTTTAGATGCCAATTGTTCTTTAGATTTCTTTTAGAGTGACTCACTTCTAGTTATCACAGGTTACTATACTGATTAAAGATTAAAATCTGGTTTTACTACATAATTGAAAAAAATGTGCACTACAATTCAAGAAAAAGCATTAAAGCCAAAATAAAAAAATCAAAATTCAGAAGTAAAATCATGAACTGGTTCCATTAATGTTTAAAATTAATGGAAAATTGATTAAGAAGGTTTTCATAAAATACAATGTGTTTCTATTTATTCATTAAATAGAAAATACTTATAAAAATAACATGCACAGGAAATAACGTAGCAATATCACAGCAAAGTAGCAAACACCGTTCACTGAAGGTTTCATACAGAAAAAGGGAACACATAAAAAAATCCACACTGATACAAAATCCAGCATTGAGCAAATGCAGATAGAATGCCATGCTTCACAGTAGATGGAGCCACTGTTTCCCAAAGCCACTGTTAACGGATGCTGATTTTGTCCCTGTTACAAAGTGACAAATTCAAAGAGAAAAAAAAAATCTCGCATTACCAAAACACAACAACAAATTCGTAGAGAAAATGGCACTTCAAATAGCATGACTTTGCAAGGGAAAAACACTAGATTTCTGAAACCAACGCCATGAATAAGCATCTAAAGCAGTAAATAAAGATGTGGAAAAGAAATAACAACTCCTTTGTGGCTTATTCTATTGGATAAAACGGAAAGGGAACCAAGTCATGTGTTAAGGCTTCTTGAAGTGAAAAGGATTGAATCTATTTTTATAATAATGCAAACTGAAACAGAAGATCTACCTCAACCAGAGCAGTTTTCCTTATATGTATATGATAGCAGGGACATTAGAATTTTTGAATCAGCTTCAAAATTATTACATTTCAAATTAATGTTAAACAGCATTTGAACCGAGACCACATTCATTGAGAAAGAGGAATCAGATTTCTGAAAATACTTTTTCCTTTCTATCTGGAACAGACTATTTCAGCTGGAAGGGACCTACAGAGATCATCACCTAGTCAAGCCGCCCAAGTCAAACCAATTCAGAGTTGACCAAAAGTTTAAAGCATATTAAGGGCACTGTCCAAATGCCTTTTAAATACTGACAGGCTTGGGCATCAGCCACCCCTAGGAAGCCTGTTCCAATGTTTAACCATCCTCTCATAAAGAAATGCTTCCTAACATCCCGGTCTAAACCTGCCTTGCCACAGCTTCGAACTTCTCCCATGCATCCTATTGCCGGATACCAGGGAGAAGAGCTCAGCACCTCCCTCTCCAGTTCCCACCCCAGGGAGCTGTGGAGGGCAGTGGGGTCACCCCTCAGCATCCTTTTCTCCAAAGTAAACAAACCCAAAGTCCTTAAATACTTACTCCTCACAGGACACGTCTTCCAGCCCGTTCGCCACCTTTGTTGCCCTTGTCTGGATGCATTCAAGGACCCTAACGTGCATCTGAAATTGTGGGGCCAAGCACCGCACACAGCGCTCCAGGTGAGGCTGCACCAATGCCGCATGCAGCAGGATAACCCTCTCCCTTGACCAGCTGGTTACGCTGTGTTTGGTGTCCCCCAGGATGAGGTTCACCCTCCTGGCTGCCAGGGCACACTGCTGACCCATTCCCCCCAGATCCCCTTCTGCAGGGCTGCTCCCCACCCGCTCCTCTCCCCATTTATACCTGTGCCCAGCATTACCCCATCCCAGGCACAGAATCCAGCATTTGGGCTTGTCACGTTTAATCCCACATATCATTCCCCAACGCTCCAGCCTATCTGGATCCCTCTGCAAAGGCCTCTCATCCCTCGAGAGATTCAACAGCTCCTCCTGGGTTGGTATCATCAACACCCTTGCTAACAGCGCATTCCGCTCCTGCAGCCAGATCATTGATGAAGCTGATGAACAGAACCAGCCCTAGAACTGAACCCTGACAAACACCACTAGCGACCAGTCACCACCCAAATGTAGCCCCGTTCATTTTCAAAACGTAATATATTCTTTCACCTGTGAACCCCAAGATATACAGCTGTATGTACCTATGCAACATTTTATTTCACTAGTTGCATCAATAAATCTGAAAGTATCATATTTCCCTAAAATTATAATTTAAAGCTGATTTTCAAACTCAGAATTGCCTACCTTTCTGAGGGTTTGCAAAAAAATACTGTGGAGCTTTGAAAACCT
Organism: Microhierax caerulescens; assembly: GCA_035590215.1. NCBI lineage: Eukaryota > Metazoa > Chordata > Aves > Falconiformes > Falconidae > Microhierax > Microhierax caerulescens. Next base: position 25,287,925 of record JAVJGJ010000002.1, read on the forward strand.
GACACATTGGAATGTAAAGCCTTTATAGTAATGTTCTTGAAGACACTCTGAATTTGTAGTTAGTTATAGGTTAAAAAAAAAAAAAGTGAAAATAAGTTTACGAATCAAACCGCATAAAATTAATCAACTGTCCCTGACTCCTTGTGGTCACTCTTTCAGTACAACCAGACTTTCTTACACATCAAAAGAGAGAAACTGAACAAGATTTTTATACCAGACATGGAAGCTGGCTACAACACATGCTAATGAAAGGAAAAGTCTGTATTCCTGTAACTATGACCAGAACCACAATCTCTCTGTCAATCTGGCAAGCTCAAAACATTAGATAATTTAAAGTTTATCTATGTTACCTGAACAAGAATCAGTCACAGTTCAATTTATATTCCACAGGTAGAACTACTAAAGCTGTGTGATGTAAAGTTGTCTTTACAGAAGTTTGATACAGTTTTTTGAAACTGAAAAAAGCTTCAAAAAACAAAAGGTGCTGCACACGTATAGAAAAAAATAAGATCCTGATACTTAAAATGCAGTTTATATTCCTATTTTCTCTGAGATTTAAATAACCTACATAACAGTTTTTCCTTGAGCCTTAAGGAAAAAAATCCACATAAAAATCTTTAAATTCATTGAAAGCATATTCCTGGCAAATTCAAAATTCCAAATTTCATATAGGTTTTAGTTTACGTTGGTCTGTTTCTCTTCATTTCAATTTTCCAAATTTCTTCATTCTCTATTATTTTTGACATTCCGTAGTGGTCTAAATAGTTTATTTTTGAGACAGTTGAACAGAGGTTGCTTAAATGGATACAATTTTATCAAGTCTTTAAATAGAAGCTGTTCAAATTCTGTAGTTTCAGGGCATTTACAAAAACACATTTCTGAAGTAGCATCCTACAGCAGGCAAGACGGAATTCTCCACGTGCCAATATACAGATAGTTGCTCAAGGATATGTCAGCCAGCTCAGGATCATGCCTGAGTTGCATAACACTTGCTTTAAATGAAAATAAATCAAAACTAGGTTCAGTACACAATCTTATTCATCTGGGACATGTCTTGGGAACGTCTAGCAGAGGTAGGGGTTATTTTTCCCTAAGTGTCAGCGAGTGACAGATCTCAATGACACCCCATGCTATTTTTCTACAGGGAGTAGCAAGAAGTAGAAATATACAGACTTACTATGACTCTTGACATCTCTAACAATCCCAGGGTATCACATTGGCCCCTTTAGGTTATTTCAATTTGATCTACATATCCATGGAAATAAAAATCAATGTGCCCAATGGTCTAGTAAAACATTCACCCTATCCTATGCAGTTGTTTCTTTTCTGTAAAGCCCAGGCGTAAAAGGCATGGTGACCCCCAGAGCTATGCCACTGGGAACACAACCACCTGAGCAGGCGCTCTCTCCTGCTGAACAAGGTGATAGGTGTCATCTGTTAGGAGAGACTTCCCTTTGAGTCTTCTGCAGTGGTCTAGTCCTAGTTACGAGCATCACATATATTTGCAGGGGCTTTTACAGGAGCCAGGCAGAAAGACAGAACTTGGATCCTTTTAAGGCTCTTGAAGGATACAGAAGACCATGATTGATACCAAAATATAATACATAACCTCATCACATCACAGAGGTTTCAGTTTACCAGCGAAGAATTTCAGAACATTTCAATGACAGAGGCAAAAGTATGCATAGATACTAGGAGAACAGGCTGTGGTATTGGATATTAGATCCACCACATTATTCGTTATACAGGGGCTGGGTTTCAAAGCCCTCTGGAATTAGCAATTATCTTTTTCTATTATGTCAGTGAAATTTAGCAAGATTTACAAATCTTGGGAGGGAGCAAGTCACAGAAAACATGGCATGAGAAGGGAGACAGCAACGTTCAAGAAAAGTATTTATATACCTGGCATGCTCCAGGTATACACAAACATACTCTACTTATGGTTGGAGGCAGCTAAAACAGCCCTCCAAAACGCAGCTTACTCACTGTACAGCCAGAGTAGACTCGGAGCTATCCAGAATATTCTATGGAAATAAAAACAAACATTGCTTTTATTGTTGGGAAACAAAGAGAAGAAAAGAAATATAGGCACAGGTCCTAACCTGACACAAGATGCTACGCTTCCACCGATTTCGGGTGCTTACAGGGTCAGAGGAAGGATTCAGGTCTGGAAACCAAACGCTGCACGCTATGTGTAACCCTTTTCTCTTTTCATATTTTCAAGTGGCAGAGGTCTTCAAATATATAAATCTTTATCAGCATTTATAAGGTATTATGATTCAGTTGTTATTTAGTGACTAGTTACAAAATTGGAATTCAGTTGCAGTCAGAACTTAAATACCACACGTCAGCTATAACATACCATGGATTATCATAGCATGGATTACTTCCTACATCAGATTTAACAACTACCAAAACCAATCTATTATCTTACAAACAGAAAAGCTAGTGCAGATGTGGAGTACCTGGCCTGTATACTTTGGTTTGTATTCATCTACCTTGCCTGCGTACTTTAGTTCACATTTGCCCACAGATGTGCCACCACCGCTGATTCCAGCTGTAACTGGCTGACCAGCAGCGAGCAGCCCTGTACCACAGCTCAATTCAGAATCCTTCCAGCCTTCCGATGAATGGAGAGAGAAAAAAAAAAAAAAAAAAAAAAGGGGGGGGGGGGTGTTGGA
>JAVJGJ010000002.1:25290705-25304784 GCA_035590215.1 Microhierax caerulescens
AAAAAAAGTTCATTTTAAGAAAAACAGAATGATAAAAAAAATAAAGGTTTGAATAAGTTAAAAGAACCAGAAAATTCAACAATGTGTCACAAATAGAGAGGTCATTATGCCTGGATAACCCAGGATATTAACAGTTGCAGAAAGTGAAACACTATCCACAACTTAGCAGTCAATGAGCCCTGCTCAGAACCAGTGATCTTCTGCACAACAAGGGTGGCATTTTACAGTTCAGTGCAAAATGGAACAGACCCTTGATATCTTCATTTGTCCTTTTTTCTGTGCATATTTCACAGTGCAACGATTTAGGGTCCGTAACGTGTCACTTGTTATAACTACAGAGTTTACTTGAAATATGTATGCACAGAAGAAAAAAAAAAAAAAAAAAAAAGTTCACTGAACTGCAAAGATTGCAACAAATCTATAGTCTTTGAGCCAATATGAAGTTTTGCTCCAAGCCTGAAACAATGCTAGCTAAACATACTAAAAATCCAGTTTGAACTGCTTTCACCTCCAATGTGCACATTTACTATAGAAGCTGATGGCTTAAAGCTTGGCTAGAAATCAATGGCTCAAAAGTATTTTTCCATGAAACTCCGTTTTAAAATAGCAATGGCTATATCAATAATATCGTTAAAGCATTTTGGCTTCAACATTTTAAAACACTGGCTATAGGATAAGAAAGAATTAGGAATGGAGAGGATTGTTCTGCAAAGGACATTGTCAGTTACAACCACTGTCATCACTGCAAATTCAGACCTTAAAAAGTTACAGTAGCATTTTTCACTAACAGCTATTCTAGACTGGCAATACCGATAGATTTTCTATATGTATTTCTGTGATTGTTTTCTGCTCATGCATCTTTCCACACAACCATAAACAATCATTCTGGGCCACTTACAAAGAGGTAAAGTGACAAAAATATCAGTCTGCAAAGACTGTTTATCACCTGTAAGAAAAAACTGCTCTATGGTTAATACCTGGAAATGGTTCAGACAATGTTATGCTACAGAACAGCAAGAGGTAAACAAATCATAATTAAAGTTTACCTGTGTACTGTAGAATGTCAGCAAAAACAGTATTTGATCCAATTAAGCATGAAAAGAAATGTTTCAGCAGCACATCCAAAAACTGGACTGAATGACTTTATAAGTTCTGAAAAAGTTTTGGATCTGAACTTTCACAGGTGTTGCATTTTCCTCTGCAACCTGAGGCCAAAAATGGAAACACCACGAGATAAGTTTTTTCCTGAATTGCTGGCTGGACCACAATAGAAAATACTGGACACTGTAAAAATGACAGTTTCATGAGCTTTCCACACAAAAGCACTTTAAGGTGGATTCAAAGTAGTTTTCAGACTGTCCTGGCCTTACTGAGCTGAACTTCTGAGGGTCCTACGTTCAATCATGGCTTTCAGTTGTATGCTTTGTATATAGGTTGCTTTTCACAACTCAATAAATGAACATTTTAATGCAAAAAAAAAAAAAAGTGAATCTCAGTTAAGCAGAATATTAAGATGCAAAGGGAGACCTGTGTGTCTTGTAAGAATAATAAAAAAAACAAAAACCAAACAAAAAGCCTTTTCAAATCAAATCTTAGTATCTGCATTAAAGTTTTTACTCAAATATGGTAAGAATAACATATTTGGAGAATGAATTGAGGCATTATGTTGTTTATCATGCATCTTGGAGCTATAGCAAGACCTGTATGACAAGACATACTCTTACTCAGGTGAATTTATATGGTAAGATAAACAGTCTATTAAATTGCTTTCAAGGAATTTTGCCTCACAGTAGCATTAGATGCTTTATTACATCTTTATTTCTTTGCAGTAACACAAAGAAAAGAGATTGAGCATAGGTCACTTTGAAAGACTATCAACACCCAGATTTGATAGGATTGTTAAACACTGATCCAGTTTACTTTTTCATGTTTCAGGTGTACTGTGAATCTCCCCCATAAGCCATGGAAAAATCATAGGCAAAAATAGTAAATTTAGAAAAGGCAGACACTGAGATTTCAGGAATGGACTTTGGCTGGTCACAGTTGGGAGGTGGTTTCCCTTTACGTGTACCAGTAAAAACAAACAAACAAAAAAAAAACCCAAAACCCAAAAATACACGACTAATAGAAATAAGTTGCAGTTTAACTACACTCTTTAAATCCCTTAGACACATAATTTCAAGTGTAACCTCTCTGCACCCTCCCCCCCCTAGCTATTTGTGTCATTTGTTCTGTAGTTCTTGACAGAAATCAAAACTCCAAATAATAGTTAGTGTATCCACTATACGAGGCAAAACCAGCTAATTGGGTAAATACTCCTTCTGCTGACTGAATGATGTGCTACTTACAGTATCACCATCTCCTTTCAGATAAATCCATGCAATACAAGAGTTTGCATTTAGCAATAAAGTTGGCAATATGCTAATGTACTTGATGAGCGTGGAATGGCTCTATTGTTGCCAGACCTTTGACTTGAACTTGATAGGGCTGATTTGGCATTCAGTGACTGGTTACATTCATCAAGAGGTGAAGCTTCACAACAAAGATAATGTGGTGGAAGCAATTAGTATTCAGAACATCAATAATAGGTCTTCGTCATGGGACTGAGCTAAGCAGGAATTTAATAATATCTGGTATGTAATACACTTTTTAAAAGCATATCAAAACTATTTTAGTTTTATACTGAAACATCCACCCACTTTTCCTGTAGAAATACCTTTAAAATACACTCTAATTAATCCAAGCTGTACTGATCTTCACAAATACACATTCCAAACTTTTAGAGCTTTCTAAAAGGTTAAATGTATTTGTTCTCGAAGTGCACAATGAACTGGCAAAAGACAGTTTTCTACTTTTCTTCAGGAATTAGTTCGGCATTCTTAGTATTTGCAATTTATGGCATCAGATCGTGCTATAATGTACTTAGAGGATGAGTCAGGAATAGGACAGCAGTAGTAGCCTCCCCCCACAGTTTCCATCCTCTCCAACGGGATCCCTGCCAAGAAATAAAATTATGACTGGGCTAGCCAGTAACATGGTACCAAGGACCCCATCTCAACCCTACTTTCCAGAATTTGAATACGAGCTCTTATTTGAACACGAGCCCCTAATTGATCATGAACTCTTATTTGAACATGAACTCTCATTTGAATATGCTCCCTCTGCTGTCAGTTAAGAGAACGAAACCAGGGATTACCGTTGACTAGGATGGCAGACCAGTTAAAAGACACGTCACGGGCTGTTTTACCCCATCTGCATTGCAGCAGAGTAGGAAGAGCACGGTGAAATGCAGGATCATATCAGCTCCATTGCTTCTAGAGAATGTCTGATCATAAAAATGCTTTTGTGACACAGGAAAAAATAAAACATTAAGTCACAGAATCATTCGCATTGCAAGGGACCTTAGGAGTTCATCTACTGCAAAATACTGTTCAGAGTTGGGTCATTGCTGAATTTGAACCTAGTTGTTCAGTGCTTAGTCCTTTCTGTTCTTCAAAATCTCCAAGGACAAAGATTCCATAACCCTTTTGGCACCTAGTTTCAATGCTCAATCATCCTTAAAGTGACTATTTTTCCTCTTACATCATTAAACCTCCTCTTCCAGTTTATGACTATTGTCTTTCATTCTCCACCATGGACCCCCCAAGGAGCCCAATTCATCCTAGTAGTAACTTCTTTACGGGTATTAGAAGGCAGCGATTAGGTGTCCTCAAGGCTCCTGTACTCCAGGCTAAAGCTCACTTCCCACAGCCTCTTTGCGCTCACCCCAGACCCTTGACCATCTTGGCCACCTTCCACTGAGATCACTCAAGTTTATCAGCTTCTCCCTTACATCATTCTTTGTGGTACACAGTCTAAATGCATATATAGCAATTACTACAAACAGTAACAAATCAAGAAAAATCCATTTTGATATGAACACATAGCCTCTACTGTATTTCTCTAAAGCTTTTATGAACCTCGTGGAGGTCCATATTATTTACTAGTTACTAGCCAATCTCTGTGATACAAAAGGATGATTAAAACTATACAGATAACCTGTTTCCTGCTGAGAACAAATTACTGTTACTGAAGTTTCAAAGTATCACTTCGCTAGCGAGAAAAATTCCTGACTGGAAACAAGAGAAACTGCTAATAAATGATGTGAAAATATATTTTAAAATATCTTACCTGTATTTTGTTTTCCAAAGAAATATGAGAGAAAAAGAGGGCTTAATCACAGAGGAAATCACTAAGAAATGAAATCAAATAATCAAATCCTGATTTTGAACAGGAGATAGTTTGAATAAAAGCCTAGAACCAAGTGAGCGTTATGCAGACTTATTTCTGCTCCAGGCAAACTTACTCACCAAGGTAATTTGCCAGAATTTGTGAGGAGTTGGAAAGGTGTATTTTAAGTGAATGAAGTTTAAAGTTAGATAGGAGTGGTAACAATTTCAGATAGACAGCTTACTTGTGTCATTCAGGAATTCTGACACTCCGTCATTTTTCTATTCCTTATGGTATTTACACGGTATTCATAAGGACAATGAGGTGTGTTAAATCCTAGTATTACTTTCAACCATGCCTTTTTCAGGGAAACATTCACTAGTTTTCAGTTGTGTCTTTACTTTTCTTAGGCCTTTCTGTCATCAGCTTATGCTTCCATAACCACAGGGCTAGGACACTAGAATTCCTTCAAGCACAGTAAAGATTTCTCTGTCACTTGGTCAGAGTACAGGGGAAAAACCCCAAAACCAAACACAAAAGCCAACTTTCCCTTCCCCTGCCCCCTCCCCTGTGAATATTAGCTCAGATTTCCCTGCAATATTTTACCTATTAAAAAAAACCAAACAAAAAAACAAAAAAAAACCCCACAACCAACAAGCAAGCTTACTTATACTGGAAGCATTTCAAGAATATTTTTTCCTCATGGTGACTTGTACAATCATTACATTCATGTTATTTCTATGGTAGTGAAAGGACTAAGCACTGAATAACTCCTAATTAACAATTAGGAATTGTTAATTCCTAACACTTAAACTACAGAATATTTTTTTATAATATATTATCTATATTTTAGCCTGAGAGATTATTGTTCCTGCATGGATTCCTAGGTGAGAAAAAAAAATTCTTTCTGAAATTTAAATCAATCCAGCCCTTTCAACTTTGAAGAAGTTCCAAAACCGCTGTTGTTTTCACGAGGGAAATATCCAAAATCAGTGAGAGTGCAAGCAGTGAGAGTCAACTCTTATTGCCTTTCCATGGGCAATTTCAAGCCTTCTCCAGCCCACACCCAACACAAACATCCAAAGAACTGTCCTTCCTCTCATCTCCTGCACACTTTTTGGGAGGAGAGATGGTATAGCTCCCCAATATTGTGATGCAAGGAAGGTCTGGGTCCTTGCCACAAACAGCAACCCCTCATTAGAAATACCACTCTGCAGAGGTAGCTGCCACAGATGTTTCATGGTATCTCCGTGGGGATTTAATCAGTGCTTGTAAGACCAATGGGAGGGACAGTACTTCTGTTCAGATTGATAGTGTCCCCTTTGCTGTCCCAAAACGTAGCAGAGCCTCCACTGGTCAGCACAAGTCGGAGCAATGTGCATTGCACAGAGGAAATTCAGGCTTCAAAAGGAAAGAGCGACTGGTTATGGGAAAACAGAACTAGCAAAGCTTAGTTTCTTTACACATTTACGCCTTGGAGTTGGATTTGCACTGTACAAGTAAGCAAGGTGAAAATCTGTCATTCGACAGCTCAGCTGTGAGACAGGGTTCATTCCTTCGTGGATTCCTTGGTACCTAGTTAGACTTGTGCTCATCATACTATAGTCTTTCTACCAACCAATATATTTTTCTTGGGACTCGAATGACTTGAAAAAAACAAACTACCTAATTTGTTATATTTCCTACTGAAATGAATTCACGATCTCAAAAAACTCCCAAACATAGAGGAATATGTAGACACAGATACACTTTGTTCTTTGAGGAAACAAAACCAAAAATAACCAATACAATTCTTACGAAACTTTGATACCTTAAAGCTTTTTTAACATCGTACAAAATATAAATATTGTACAGCCACATGAACAACTCAGACTGCAAAGCCCAGCTCAGACACCCATACAGTTTATGTTCATGGCTGATTTTTCATGTTGTCACAGAAGTACCACAGCCTATGGGTACATATCTAGTGACCAGCCATACATTAGCCAGAGCCCAGAACGTCAGTGGTAGCCATAGCTTCCAAGGGCATTTTCTCTGGGAAATGCCACCATCTTTTTCTCAGTGGCAAAGGCACAAAACACCTTGTCTAAACCTATCAAAATGAATTAACGTTGTTATACTTACAATTTTATTTTGTTAACAAACAAACTACATCTATTAATACAAAATGCCCTTTTTTTGACTTACAAAGCAAAGCTGTCTTTCTGTGTACACGGTATTTTTTAATATAAGAGTTACTGAATTGGCCTATTTGCACAAGCAATGAAGAAAAAAGTATCTGTGAAGCATAGCAGCATTAATGAATAACTTTAGGTTAAAGGTTTTAAACTTTCAATATTTCATTTAGTGGTTGATCACAGACCAACTCCCAGGAATACAAAGAGGCATCGTGGTTGTGACAGTATATAGTCAACGTCATGCTTCTCTTATCACACATGAAATCTTTAAAAACACAGAACCAGAAGAAATAGCACCTATAGAAATGACTGACTATTAACTTTTTTGGGGGACAACCTTTTTCCATTTATTTTACAGTTTGTTCAGACTACCAGCCCATGAAAGTTACAGAAATAACTGAGCTACAGCAAAGTTGCAAACAAATTTAAAAACCTTTATGATGTTTGCAAAGAGCAAGAGAAATTATAGAGATTGTTTTATTGTGCCACACAAAACTATTACATATACACATTACAGACTGGGTGCCTTTATTGCACTTAGGAGTTTTCTTTAAGCATTCATAAGACAAACACCAAATTCTCCTTTAATAAACTTAGAGAACTGAGAAATGCAGACAAGAATATAATGCATCTAAAAAGCCTACAGAATAAAACAAAAAAAAAATGTAAAGTAGAGAATAAAAAAGGTTTTGTTTACTAGTTAGCTAAGTAAAACTTCACAATAAAAAATAGGGGGAAAACTTCAATAAAGAATGTCAGTGCAGTCATATCAATAGCATAGGTAATATAAGTTTCCCCCCCCCCTTTTTTTTTATACTGACAAAAAATCATTCTAATAACTATAGTTTGACAAAGTATTCATAGTAAAGGGCTAAAGCTCTACCAAAGGTGTTTAATTCATAAATGGGTCTCAATTATTTTCATCTGTTACACTTTCTTCTATTCAAAATACCCTGACTGAATGGTTATACACAACATATAACAGCATGACAAAGTCAGATGGGAATTATCCATAAAACACTGAAAATTTCCCACTATGAATGAAAGAAATTAGTAACCTTTACAAAGAAATTTAAGTTGTTCCACATTCTGCAAAAGATCAAGAACACAGAAGGGTACACAATAACTCTTCTAAAACTCTTAGCAGGAACGCACTGCTGAACTCTCCAAGGGCAATACTTGTTTGTCAAAAAAACCCAACACCACCACCTCCCCCCTCAGCTCCCTCAAAAACCCACCAAAACAGCTGATAAAATCTGAGAGATTATATCAGCTGATGGCTCTCTATCCCAACTTGCAGGTTTATAGATGATCTTTCTCAGTGATAAAAGAACAACAGGCTGTAATTGTCAAGGTTAGCTACAATCCCAGGCTTATGCACGAGGATTATACATCCTGAATTCTCCTCTGCTGGAAAGGTTTTACTTAGCAATAAAAGATTAAAAGTAACAGCCAGGGGCTCATCTCTAATACCTAAACCTGAAGACATTTTTAAAGTACATATATCCTGAACATGCATCTGAGCCTTTTCCCTCTTAGTGTAATCCTCTTAGTGCTTTCTGTACCTCGCTGAACTTGAAGATTCAGAAAATAAAAATACTGTATCTAGCACCTTTACCCTGAACTTTGCTTTAAAGAGTCCCCCTTGAAGATATCACATTACAATTTATAATATAGCGTTAATTCCAGATGCATTACTGTTGGATTCCTTTGTCCTATTTTCTAATATCAAAGCCACAAGATACAAGCACAATTTCTGGTTTTAAGTTTGCATTAGCTATTCCTTTCACTTTTATAATGTATTTGCACTAGGAATATTCAAACATTCCTGATTATAAAATGGCTTTGAGAGACATTAGATCACTGTGAGTTGATAAAACATGAAACCACTGCAAAATGAAGCAACACTGTTTAAGTTGAGTATTTGGGAAAAAAATTAGCAAATTCCTATTCTGTTGCCAAAATGAAGTCAGATAAAACTAAAGTCTTCAAGTCAGAGAAGCACTAATCACTTCTAGCATGCACTTCTGCATGCCACCAAGAAAGGGAACAAACAATTCCCTTACTGTCTACTGAGTTGTACGTACAGTATTGGAGTAATTAGATCAAGAATTTATCCAAAACTGATTGCGTCGCAGTGATCATAGTGGCAAACCGCTGTGTAAGTACCCTCTGACCAAAATTATTTGAACTCTTCTCAGACAAGTCAACTAGCTTGTCCATTGCTGAGCCAGGAATAACTGTAGAAGTGAGGGTCATCCCAGTTCACTTTAGGTATCTATATCTGAGCCAGTCCAGCCCAATACAGGGATTAAATCTATATCCAGTGATGAAAACTAAGCACCAATGTAGTGCAATTCAGGAAACCTATTTAGAAATTTATTTTACAACTAAATTAGCAACACTCCACAGATGTGTCTTCACCTCAATTAACTATAAAGGTGGTCTAGATAGCTCTGAGTACATAACTACTGCATACCACATGGGTTATCAATCCTAGTTCAGTACCTGCTTCTTAGGGATAAATTCCCTCTATTTATGCTAGTAAAAAGTTTAATTTGTAATTTTTGTTCAGAAAACAGAATAAACTGTACCAAAAAAAGACATAAAGTGTTTTATGATAGCATACCTAACAATAATCACCATAAAGCTGAAGTAAACAAAACCATAAAAAACAGATGCAAATTCCATGCCATCATTGCAGTTAAACTGGACCAAATAAGAAAGACGTCATCAACTAATTCTGTGTTTCCTCTGACCCCAGATGTAGCATAAAGCAGTCCTCAAACCATTCCAAACAATCAAAATTATAATGACTCCAGGAATTATGAGTACAGTGATGTTCCAGATATATTTCCCTTTCTCAGCTTCTAACACGTCCTCCAAATCTCAGGCTCTAGAGAGCAAGATAACGATGGCAAACCAGTTTTCTGGCATTGTGTCTCCTTCAGGCTTGGAATTTGCCATGAATTTCACTGGCAGCCAGGTTTGCCCCCATATTTGTAGCCCACATCCAGCAGTATATATGCCCTTTCCTGAAGTTTCTACCATTCCCTGTGAAACATTAGTGCTATCCCATACCGATATAGAAACAGAAATAGAGTTCATCCTGACAGATACATCCCTGAGGTTTTCATCATTACAGAATAAACCTGGATTCTGTACCCACACATGAGCCAATCCCGCAGGAAAAGCTGTGTATTCCCAGCGAAAGACTGTTGGTACTTCAGCAAACCTGGGCATGGGAAGATGATGGAAAGGGATATGGGCTAAGGAAACATCATGACTACTTGTTATAGAGGCACACAAGCATTATAATAAATAATTGTATAAAACCAGAACTTTTCAAACCCCAACTACCCTTCACAAAGCCAGGAAGTGAGCAACAGCAGTGAAAGACTTGAGAAGTTCAGGCTATTATTACTGTAGGTAAAGGACTTCCTTGGCTAGTACTTAAAAATCAATATGTACGTGTAATAATGGAAATATAGATCCTAATTCTGCAAAGCACCTACATTTCTCGCTGCCTGTTTTGACCATAAGGAGAATCCTGAAACTGAATGAAGCTGCTCATATGCCTAAGGTTGACTACTTGGAACTTGGATGTGCAAGTATTTACAGGATCTAGACTATTAAGGCACAAAAGTGCACCTAAGGCATTAAGAAACCTAAGCAGCTCCTGCTTTAGCATATCGGCAATTTTAACCTAAGGTACATTTTAGCAAATGTCAAAACAAATGTTGTTTGTTTTGGTTTTTTTTTTTTTCCTTTTTCCAATTTCCAGTAAGCACTGGATTGAAATAACCTATTAAACTTCTGCAGACAGGAATGAAGATGGTGTCCCATTTATTGTATGACACATCCTCTCATAATAAGGATGTAATTAACAAAATTTTGTACCTATTGAAACCATGAAAAAAAGGTGACGAAGTAATGTTGTGCTACATTATTATGAATCAGCACATTTCTAAGGAGATTTGCAAGGCTAGCTTTTCAATGTTTTAATTTATTTTTTTTTTAAGTCTTTTTTCCCCGCTCTTTCACTAGGCCAAATCATTTTATTGTGTCAGAGAACTTCAACAAAGTGGGATTTAATGCCCTTGTCACATCCAATCAGCAGATAAGCATTGGGATTCAGAAAAGTTTTATAAATACACTGTAACGCCACTGTTTTCAGCTGCAGTCACTCTGTCAAAGGTCAATCTCAGAACACGATTTAAGGGAGACCTGGAAATAGAAATAACATCAAAGCTGACCTTTGAGTAAACTCAAACAGCTGCAAAGGCAGTAATGAGATTATTTGTAGAGACCCAGTAAACACAGCAATGACTCTGCTGCAGCGTGAATTAAGATGGGAAATAAAAATGCAATATAGGTTTCTGTATACATTGGACAGAAAACGAACAACCAAACAGCTACTTGCTGGTATCAGTTCAGGTACTAACTCTCTCAGCAGCCAGCTTGTTGTCTTTTTTTAACCTATGGAGTTATTCCCTATAGCCTATGTGATTCGTATCTTAGTATTAGGTTTTATACCAGCACAAATACGAAGTGTTTGGGAAGACAGGTATTTGAACTATATCTTCAGCGCAAAGTCAATGATAAAGGCGATGGCTGGTTACTATTAATGATTTATAAGTGTTATATACACCCTTTAGATAAAATATTAGGACATTAAGCATATTTTAATATTATTTACCTGAACTACAGTGCTGAAGTATATCCACTGAAGACTGTTAGTGTTAGATGACCTGTTACATAGTTATACATCTGAAAACATTCAGTCTGTTAGAAATTAAAAGTAGGAACAAAGTATTTTCTTTTTATTAAAGGGTATCATAAGGACTTGTCTTAAATTCATTGATTATTTTCAGATACAAGTGACAGCTAAGATAGATATTACTCAGATAAGGGTAGAAAAAAAAAATTGTGTGTCTTTTCCTTCAACATTTTCCACTGCGTACATTTTCTAGTATTTTGTGCATAAATGGTTTCCACTACGCTGGCATTTATTTTCCTGTTGTCAATTTGGGTATTTCAGGCAGATAATCAGAAATCACGGTTAACAGTTGGAGGGCTTCTTGCATTTTTGGGGAGGAAGCTATTGGGTTTTAAATCCTCTTTTTTTCCCCTGGGTTTATTTGGTATGTTTTGTTTTTACTGCGGGGTAACCACTTTTCATTTACTCTGGTGAAATTAGCCAGTATTAGTTGCCAATTTGACTTTATAGAAAGAATTATTTAATAGACTGAAAATAATTTCATAATACAGTAAGAAACACACACCAACATATGTAAAATAAAAATAAGTTGTATAAAATAAAATGTGTTATTCACACAGTACATTATGGTTAAGTAAATCCATCATAGATTGGCGGGGGGGTGGGGGTGTAAAACTGGTTTTGAAATCCAACTACTGCAACCATTCCTTATTAATAATCATGTTATAGTCCACCTTCAGTTTTTCCATTAAATTACTAACTAGTATTTTGTTTGTTTAAAGCTTGTCATTTGAGTATGGATATAAGGATAGCCAAAGCCATCCTTTTCTGATACATGAAATATAGTCAAATTGGACTATATAAATAAGAAAGTAAAATAAAAGGAATAATATATTTCAACTAGAATCTTTTATGAACAATGACTGGAAGATGGGCCACTGAGTATTTTGGAGCTGACTTCCCAGTTTTAATTGAGTCTGAGTTTACCTAGAGTATTACTGGACACAGATTTGGTACAGGCATTTTTTAAAATCAATTAACACTTTTTAAATGTAACTCATTGCCTAAGGATTTAGACAGGTACTTAGTAGTTTTTTCAAAAGTGCACAGTCACTTAATACATTTCATTTAATCAGATTTAAACATTTCAAGGTGATTCTGGAAGAAAACAAAACAAAACAAAAACAAAACCACAACAAAAAAACCCAGGAAGTCTGATCTCACCTTTCAGTACCTAAAAGGCCTTTAGTTCTCATAGTACACCATTTTCATTTAAATGGAATAATCTACAGAATTGTTTAATTTACTTCATTATTCCTCCTGCATCCTGAGCTTGTTTTCATTCAAGATTAAGAAATTAACCTAGCTTTGATGTTATTCTTTGTTTTTATTTAGCTTCTGAGTAGCAATATAATTAGCATATGACATATGATGTTATTTTAACTTCAGAATGTTTTATGTATTTCAGGAAAAGATGTGGTTCAGTAGTTCTGAAGCTGATAAAACAGATATTTAAGAAACCAGAATTATGAAAAGTATTTGGGCTACAAAAAAAAAAAAAATAGTTTAAACCCATTTTAAGGTTTAAAAAAAAAATTAAAAAATTGGAAAAAGGATGTTATTTCTGCATGGCAGAAAGGACATTCAAATCCATGTACGAAGCTTTTTCGACAGTTCAGAACTCATACTTCCACTGCAGGACATCACGGTTCTCACTTTCTGAAATTTACTTGTGATACAGTAACATGGATGGCTTTTGATTTTTCCTCTAGGAACACGGAGAATATTTTAGTATTTTGTGATATTTAACAAAAGCCTGTACAGAACTAAAATTCTCTTTCAGTATTCCACTGACACATCACTTTTCTGAAGTTTTAATGACTTTAAGGGGGAGGGGGGGTTTAAAATGAAATAATTACTACAGAACCAAAACCTATAGTCTGACTGACTGTAATTTAACACAATTTTTGTGCATCGGGTTAGAGAATCTTGATAAGAAATAGCCCCAAAACATTAATGCAAACAGTGAATTCATGAGTTCACAACTAGCTTTAGATGCGAATCTAGAAGTTTCCTGCCAACATGCAGAACTTCACGGTACTTCCGTACTACCAAAACACATCGCACAGCAACAAATTGATGGCGCGTTTTTCCATAGGAAACGGATAATTCTGTACCAAAAAGGATGTGCCCAAGGAATTACAAGGACACCAAGCACGAGGGGGCAGTGGCACAGCTGGGATGTGTCCTGAGGGGGGACAGGAACCCTTCGGTAGGCCAGTTCATGGAAAGCTTTACCAGTTTGGCTTCCCTTTGGCTCTGATCGGTGCTTAAGAGGTTACGACTTTATTTGTGCAAACAGAGGGAGCGAGCAGGGAATCGCGTTGGCCGCAGCTCCCCAAGTCTCGCTTAAGATCCTTTTCAATTACCATCCATTTCTCCTTTAAAAAGGGACGAAAAAATAGAGGAGTGGAAGCAGGTCAGGGCAGCCTGTGACAATGACAGTGTGATGGGCTCGGGCCCCCTGCGGCGTTTCCATCTGCTATCATTAAGGTGACTATTCAGACATGAAAAAATCCCTCTCGCTGCGCTGACAGGCAGGCATCACGGGCTCTGACAGGGCATTAAGACGGAGAGCAGACACAGAGATGTCATGTCCCGCAAACAAGCCCGCCTCAAACGCAGGCCTCGCAAATTTTATCGGAATTTAAAACAAAAACCGAAGGGCGTTTTACCTGGAGGTTATCAAACTTCCCGGCGCCTGGACTGGGCAGGGGGGCGCTGCTGGCGGCCCCGAGCCCCCAGCCCTGCCAGCAGTCTGGATCACCGCAATGTCGGTACTGATTTACCCGGCCTCACCCTCCGGTAAAAGCGGGCCCGGTTCGCTGCCTGCCCTCCCCCACCGACGGCCGGGGGGCACCCGCAGCGGGAGGGGCGCGGCGCGGCCGGCAGGGGGGGCGCCAGGACCGCGAC
>JAVJGJ010000002.1:25313641-25324385 GCA_035590215.1 Microhierax caerulescens
CGAAGCGCAGCAAGGAATCCCTTCAGCCCTTCCCGGGGCAGGCAGGTGCTCAGCCACCCCCAGGACAGCCGGGCTCCGTCACGTGTAGCGGTGACTCGGGAGGACAAAGTGCAGTAGCTTCAAACATCCGCCTCTTCCTTCTTCCCCCAGATTTAAATACTGGGCATGTCATTCTATAGTATGGAATGTCCCTTTGGCTAGTTAGGGTCAGCTGTCCTGGCTGTGCCCCCTCCCAGTGTCTTGTGCACCTTCTCACTGGCAGAGCATGGGAAACTTGAAAAGTCATTCACTTAAGCACTATATAACAACTAAAACATCAGGATGTTATCAACATTATTCTCATACTAAATCCAAGCCACAGCGTTGTACCAGCTACTTAAAAAAAAAATTAACTCTATCCAGCCAAACCAGGACATATACATTAGGGAACACCTGGGTGTTTTGGATTCACCTAAAACAGCAAAGTACACCAAAACACATCATTGTTAGCCTTTCTGTATGTATACAGCTATAACTATCCTTTAGTGTCATACAAAAAGAAAGTAATTTGTATGCAAATCAGAGCTAACAACCTTCATCTGTAAATCAGGACCTGTATTCCCTGTAGACATACAACATAGTATCTTGGCATTCCACAGAAGTAAAGCACTGGCACTTCAGAATAATCTAACCTGCGAGTGCAAGCACAGAAGGATTACAGCAGATTGTGCTGCACAGCACTTATGACAATAATGTATTGTGTGTTGTACTCTTCATTTATCTATTTTTTTATTAAAAAAAAGCACAGAATATGCTTCTTTACCTACAGTATGGTTTGGTCATATATGATTTAATTAAGTCAGTCTGCACACATGTAATGCTTGAGTCAATGACAATTTAAGATGAATAGCCAGATGTATCAGAATTATGGAAGTGATAAGACAAGTATTCACAGGCTACTGCAGGGGAGGGTGGCGGAATGCACAGCAAAACAAACTTTTTACCTTGCATCTATTTTGTGATGGAGTAAGAACTAACCATGAACCAGATAACGATGAAATACAAAGCAACCAGAAATCAGAGGTCAAACTTGCACCAAACCTAATTAATAAGCATCTCGCTTAGCAGCTCAGCTCTATGTGCAACCACATCTCCTCCCAAACTGCACATCCACCCACCTCCCCTTGTTTTTCTTTAATCAGTTGACTCTGAGCTGTTAACTACTTGATTAATTCTTCTATGGGACTTGTAAGGAAGTATTATTAATTGGAGGAACTGGAAAAAAAATCTTGTCAAAAAAACTAGTGCTGAAAAAATACACACTGAGATTGATTGTTACAACATACAAATTGTTGGAAGACATTTTTATGACTGGAATATATTTGACATATAGTTTTGATTGAACATGAGCATATACATGACGTTTCAAACAAAAGCTATTCAAGCCCTATTCCTGCTCATACTGAAGTCAATAGCTGAGTTCTGTTGTGATCTATCAATAAGTTGGTAAGTGTAGTGGTGATGTTTGTGTGGAATACATTTGATTCAACATGGGCTTCTTATGCATAAGATGAAAATATATTTCTGCATATTATAATGTATCCATCATAAGTACCCCAAGAGAGTACAATCCTAAAATAAAAATCAGAACTATTGCTTGAAACAATGAAACCTACTAGAAAAACCCACCATCAAATGTTCTGAAGACCAAAATGTTTCATGGAAACAAAAAAAGATGCAGCTTTCTGCCTGCTGAAGTTGCCTGTTGACCGTTACTCTCCCTCTGCAGTTTTGAGATTAAAACTACAACTATTTCTCCTCACAAAACACACAGCACTTTTGTCAGAAAGGGTTAAAATTTTCATTAAAATGTTCGCTCCACACTCAGTCCAGGTGTAACACAAAGGTACACTCAAGGCAGCAGTCATCCCAAAGTTTAAAAAGAACTGAAGGGTTCTGGGGTTTTTTTGGTTTTTTTTTTTTGTTTGTTTTTGGGGGTTTTTTTGTGGTTTTTTTTTTTTTAAAGGGACTGATACAAGATGGTAATTATATTTACAATAGATACGTAAGATCCCAGTACCTGCTCACAAGCCAGTGATCCACTTAATGTAATAAAAAGAGTTATTTTCAGTGAATTATTGATGTGCTTGAAGTTAGAAAAAAACATTTCCATAGCTCTCAAAACCATACCTCTTAGACAAAAAAAAAACCAACAAAAAAACCCCTATGCAGTGCTAGAAAAATTTTCTTTCAAATATTTGGGAACAATATCAAAGCTTGAGAAAGCCAAAAAATTGAACTGACATGACTGACAGTTATGGACTGAAAATATACACTTGTATGATGTGATTATGTGCCTGCCTACAGGGCATGTGGAATACAGTTCCACTGCACAGAGAGATGGAAGGGACTTAATTTCAGTAGCCGTGCTATGACTTACCTAAGAAATTATGCTGCTTTAAGCATACGGAATAACCAAAGTATCTAAAACTGCCTCAAAACTTCCAGAATTTCCAACAGCAGTATAAAAAAACCCAACATAACACATGCTCAGCCTTTTAATTTAGTTTTCAGCAGCACCCAGAGCCCCACCTGCAGTAAGGACTCAGGAGCACTGCAGTTCCTGGGGCAACAGGGGCCCTGATCCTGGCCAGATGAGGGAACAGCTGCAGCAAATCAAAGGAGTTGTATCTGGATGATACAAAGTCAAAACTTATATTCTTACTAATTAATTCAGGAAAACATAAGAGTTAACGACATACATGTATATCAACAGGCAAGCGTTTCCAATTCAGCCAGCAGTTCATGCTGAGTGTCTCTGAAGAACAAAGCATGGTCATGGATTAGGTTGCAACAAATATCCAAGTAGGTCTAACTCCCAATCTGTGCAGCTATGTAGGTACCATATTCAATCACTTCACAAGCACACAAAGAACTAAGACAAACCGAATACTGAAGTATTTAACTTGCAACATTTGCAGACTCTAGTCCCCTAAGCTAATTGTTCCAGGCTAGTCCCAACAAGGACCATTACAAACTTCCTTATGCTCATTTAAACATTTTTAAATTCCAGAATATGGAAAACACCCAAAACTCAGCTGTGATTGATTTTAATCCTGAGGAACACCTCACATGATGTTTCACTCCCTATTACAGCCTGGGTAGGACACCATAGTCAGAAACAAAGAAGTTCTCTTCATTTTCCGAATATTCAATATGAAACATTGGTCCATAATATCTCCCCATTGATGTACAACTGAGCTATAGGTGTTTTCTAGAGACTTTGCTAGAAACAGCACAACCTGACCTGCACAAAGCTTCTTGTTCTCTTCTCTGGCAAAGAAATTAAAATGATGAAGGTTTTTTCCAAAGCAAAGTCTGAAATTACCACAGTTTATAGTATAGCAAAACAACATAACACAAAAAGGAAAAAAAATGGGTTTAGAACTAGGCTTTCCTGGGAGAGATAGATCATATGGCAAGTTGATTTCTTGTGTGATAACAGTGAATTCTATAGGCTTCCTGTAGATGTGTAACACAAGCACAGTACTCAGTACAGCAGCTTGCCATAGGACAAAATGAATATCTGAAACTTGGATATTCACCCATTTTCTTTCTGTGGGAGGGCAGTGAAAGAGAAAGAAGACTTCAGCTGTGCTGCTATGCAACAGAGTTCAGGAAACAAGATTTAGTTATCATTATAGCAATTTAACCACTGAAAGAATTAAGGGCAGGCTGGGCTGAAAAAAACTGACAGCAAGTTCCAAAAGCTGTTCGTGAAGTTGACCTAAACCCAACAAAGCGCTCTTGTTCTCTTCGTTTGAGCTTGTTAGACTCCATAACAGGTCCCTAACACTGTTCTAGGCACCATCGCGCAAACCTTGCTGCGTAAAAATCATCCTGAATTTAGTTCTCACATAGCTATCCACTGGTCAAAGTGGATATGCTAGTGATCAAAAATCAGAATATTTGTGTCTTCAAATAATGTTAAACATAGCTTAGAACAGGTTTAGAGCTGAAAATGTATTTTCCCAGATGTATTAGTATCTTTTCTTATGAATACTGTAGATTTTCAAGCAGTTCTCAAGGCTTTTAATGTTCTAGGAAAATCTGCTAAGAAGGGCTCTTCACTTTCACAGAATTTAACTTTCAAAAGAAGAGTTTAGGGGCATGCGTGTGTACATATATGTACATTTATGTTCTGCCCACTGTCTTCCAAAACTAATCAGTAAAATGAATTGATAATTTATACGTATTTTAACAAATTTAAGTTAAAGACTATTACAAACCACCTCTAAGCCCCTTCCCCAAACAACGAGAAACACTAATTTTGAAAAACACATTCCAGAATTCAGAGATATATACAACGTTAGTAAGCAGGAGCTACATTTTTTTAAAAAATTCACAATATTAAACCATAAAAAGACTATTTAAACATACCCTGCTTCACGCACAGATCCCACAACAAACTCCTGCTCGTAGGAAGCTCCGTAATATATATCTGTTTACTACAGACACCCCTGTTCCTGCTTAGCCTGTAATAGCGGAGCAGGTTTAGTGAGGTGACCTCTATAGCTTTAGACAGCTGCTTGTAATTCATCAATCAGTTCCCTCACCTGAACAGTTAAACTACATCAGCTACTAGAAAGAGCTAATGTTGATGTGACCCCTATCAGATTTTCCTTACAAGCCCGCAGAAAGGACGGGCCATAATGTTCCAGGCTGGACAGGACCTGTAATACATGTGTAACTTCTACATATCAAAATATTTCTAATTCAGGGGTAGAGGTATGTTTCTATGCCTCTAGAGAAAAAGAGGAAGAACCACATATAAGAATGGCAAATGCAAGGAAAAAGCACAGTTTTCCTTCCCATTTATTTCGCATTTTATAGAAAACCACATAAATCACCAGTAATTGTACAGTTATAGTGACCTTTTTATAACTGGAAAAAACACATTCATTTTTTCCATAATTTGCAACTTACAAACTCTGTATTCACAAACAAATGGCATACATTAAAATTAAAAAGGACTACATAAACCTTTAACTCCCAAAGAACTTCTATGTATAAACTGTATATGTTTCTTTGAATATATTTAGCACATATTTTTCCAGCTTTCATTAAAACACTTCCAATATGTTTATGTATCTTTCATGACATATTTTCATTAAAATAAGAATTATATATATGAATTTGGGAAGGACAAAAGAGTGCCTCAAATCAAGGAAGTATACAAGAGGTCTAACCAAAGTAAAAATCATCACTGCCATGCATTCAAAAATCAAAATTATACTTTTTGAAAAAAATATAAGTAACCTTTCCAGTGGTGAAATGTCTATATTCAACAGACACAGTAACAGTGTAGCTACATTTTAAAACATCATCATTCTTGGAGCTGTTAAAAATAGCTGATAATATAAACTATGTAATCATCACCATCATAATGTTACATTTGGCAAACCATTAAGAAATGCTAATTAAATTAGCCTTCAGAAAGAACTAACAGCAGCAGGATGCTCAAAACAGGGATACTTCCAAAAAGCCAGCCCAAATTCTCTACACCCTGTGGTTTCAGAAATTTCAGGGTTCAGAATTGCCAAGTCTTACCAGTCATACACCAGTTAAATAATTTAAACATAGGAGTACAGTTATGAAGTTATTTTTCAGTATGGAAACATGAAACTTCATATCTTACTCAAAAACGTAAGCTCTACAGTACAAACACAAATAAAATACTGGGACCATAGTATGTTTGAGCTGATGCCTCCAGCTGTCTCCATTTGTGTTCCCAACTTCATTTTTCATACATAATTGTGCATCTAACTTAAAGAAAATTAGATTACATATACCATTAGTTTTAATGGCTTCAAAGAAATAACTGGGTCAGGTTGTACATGGCAGTTAAAGAGATATAGCCTTATATTGCATGGGCAATCACATGATTTTCTTATTCTATTTTACTGCAGAGTTATGTATGTACATATAGGAAACCATATTCACACTATCAAGGCAGCCATGAAGTCCTGAATTGTATAAGATTTCTCAGTTTTATTTATTCTGTCTTTTATTTGAAGGACATTGTAACATATATTGAAGGCAAAAGGTTTTCCAGTGGCTCAAACACAGATTCTTCTATATTACTAATCTCTTATTCTATTATTGATACAAGATAACAATTATGAAAACACAAGACCTACATATTCCTGCATATTAAAAAAGACTATGAACATTGTCATCTACTGCTCAATCCATTCCACTCCAGCTGAGTCTCTGACATTGACCCTGGCTACAGGGAGAGAACCAAAACACTTCTTTAAGAAGTGCTTGCCCTAGTAAGTTAATAACTTCTTACACTTTTTTACCCCATATCATGCAAACTTAGGTTTACTACAACATTATTTGTTTGCTTTTGGTTATTTTCAAACAAAAAAATACCAGAACAATGATATCTTGCAGAAGTGAGATCTAGAATTTCATTAAGTACTTAGAAGGAAAAAAAATGTAATGAGCCTTATTTTTGTGGAATCTCATGTGGTATATCTATTTCATGCAAGTTGTAACTTAGTGGGGGTTTTATCATGTTCAGTATTATTCTTATCTTACTTGAGCCATAGTCTTTTCATTTTTACTTTAAATAAAATATTTTTACTCTTTTTGAACACAAAGCTTTAAGCCATGAGTATATTTACTACAGCTTTCTTTCCTATCCCTGTGAGGGAAAAAAAAAAAGACATTTCAAATTTTAATTGGATAATTAATGCTAACAATTCTTTACAATGTGTATCACATTTGCTATTAATGCATTTAACTTGTTATCATAATTTGTATTTCCTTAGCTTCCTTAGGTTTCTCTGAACTTCTATGACTAATGCCCAGCCTGAAATCACACTTACAAATTCTATGCCGCTTGTGCATTTTTCTACTTCAAAATATTTTTCATCATCTTTTGCAATTATAAGCAAAGCATAAAGATACAGTAATACATTATTACTATTAACAAAAGCGAGCAGTGGTGTACTTTAAAGATTCATACTTGCAACTATTTGCACTCTTCATGCATACATGCAAACATACATACATAAAAAGTAGCCAAATGTAATGCAGAGCTTTAGGGTATAATGTTAGCCTTTTGCCATCTTAAAAGCATCTATTATTATTTCAGTCTCAGTTCTCTGCTTCTCAACTATGTTTTCTGTAGAATATATAGGAGAAAACGTTTTTATGCATTAGAGTGATTGCTTGACTCTGCATCATTTAAAACAGAACATGAAAACACAGCAGCAGAAACTTCAATAATATTATTTGATTTTCCTCTTGCAAAGATATTTGTCAAAATAATATAATTACTTATGGTGAGATCGGGCAAAGCACTTTGTAACATCCAATTTTATGTACAAGTTGAATATAACTTTTCAAGTCAATAGTCTGAAGGAGTAGTTCAACTTCAATGCAAGATTTTCTTGAGAAAATATTTCAGGTTGTAGACCTCTACTAGTATAAAAAAATAAACATCTAAAGTTTTTACTTTGAATATTTTTACAATTTTTCTTCAATTAAACACATCCACTATAGCAGCAGCAGAAAAATTTTGCTCAAGTTCCCTTTTAGTGTTTTTGTTCCTTAGGTAGCAGGTCATTCCATAACGTAACCCTACAAGTGACCTAAGTGAGATATATTAAAATCTAGTAATACAATACCCCTGGACTATTTTACATAATAAGATTTTTTTTCCAACTCCCAGATGTTGCTAAAGGACAGAAAAAAAGACCTGTAAAATTCTTCATCATGAATCTTTTTTTCTGCAAATCCCTTTTTTCCCCCCCTTTCAAAAGCAATTCTGAATAGAGGTAAAAGAAGACAAAACTTGACCTTTTGTGATCCCAGCATTAATAGGTCTGTTCATAATTCAATCTGTGTGTGTGTAGAAGCATCCATGTGGAAACATGCAGGCCTGAGAGACATAAAGCCTTTCCCTTTAAACATTATCTGACCCTATGAGTCTTATTCACAAAAGAAGGCTTACGTACGCATAAGTTGAAAAAAATGCGTGCTTTCATTGTGCTACAGAGAGCCTACACATTTTACTCCTCATTCTCCAGGAAAACTCATCATGGAAGTGACACTTGTACAGGAGCTGGGTGACCGAATGGTAAATGAACACAACATAGAAAAAAAAAAAAAAAAAAAAGAAAAAAAAAAAAAGGCACATCCAAACAATAAGCTACTTTTCTCATTAAAAATATAGGAGGGTCATCTCCTTGGGCTGGCGCACAATAGGGTAATGGTGCTGATGTGGAAGAAGTTTAAGTTCCCTGGATATTGCAGCCTTGCAAAATTCCACCTTGTGGATGAGCATCTTTTTCTTGCTACACTAAAACTTTTCTTCTTCCATAATCTCTGCCCACCAAGGTGAGGGACAACCGTGTTTATACCTGGACTGGTAAATATTTATGATGTAATGTTTATAATACCTTTGAGTCTAATGAAATGCTAATAATTATACACTACATAGGTTTCAAGGCAGCTCTGGAAGGTATTTTATAAGCTAAAGTGTACTGGTGCTACTGCAAATCGACAGCAAACAAGTGTATCAGTTATTTTTGTTACATCTATACATGAAGTCCATCTATTATCAGTATCTCTTCATGCCTCTCCTGTTTAGGCTGGCAGTATAAAGTCAGCTGTCAGTTTAAATGCTATATTACTCAGAGTCCACTCATGTTATCAGAGAGCGCTCTAAGCCACTTTGCACTGAACCTGTCAATTGAAATCTGAACAAGGGGCAGGAGATACGCAATTGTAAGAACAGCAAATAAGAGTTCCCATTTAGTGAAACAGATCCTCAGCTGGTATAGATCAGCCAAGCTTCAACAACTTCAGTATTGATTTACGCTAGGATCTGAGCTCAGCATCTGTAATTATTTTCTAAACCAGGCAAAACAAAAGGCATGGAAGAATTTTCTTAATAAGTAATAAATAATTCTGCAAAATGATGACTTCCCCATCAAAGTTTCCAGCATTTTCCCTCCCAGCAGAGAGGAAATACTGCCTACATTTTGCAAATCATATTCTGTACCTATCTGCATCTTCATATGCCCAAATGCTTTCCAAATACAGCTCTGACAGCACTCAGCTTCTAGAATCTCAGAGGAGGATTGTTAAGGAAGGAGAGAAATGGAAATTTCATAGACCTTTATTGTTTTCGTTGTAAAATAGAAACAAGAATATTAATTAGGCAATCAGAAAATGGAAAAAAAAATCTGAAAGTAGGGCTGTGATGGTGCCACAACTAGTGATGGACAATGGGTGCAAATGTTCAGATTCAGCACCTTTGAAGTAATATGAAAAGTGCCATGTACCAATTGTGTTTAACAATTGGATGTTGTTTGTTAGCTCGAATGTCTCATTAAGTTGTTAAGTTGAATCAAAACCTAATCTTGGATCAACTAACTATATCTACATTTCATAATTTTTCAAAATATAGTTGATAATTACTATGCCCACTAATGCAATACATCATCTTTTATTTGAATTACACTTGTAAGAAATTTTTGCTTAGATGAACTATAAAAAAGAAGGAATATTTAAAGATAAAGCTGGATCATTTAACGTGGAAGTATTATTGAATCGGTATTCAGGCTAATGTCAAGTGATATTAAAATTAATACCCACATTGAAAGACATTTGAAATATTGACAACCAATGGAGTTATTCAAAAGACAAAATAAACGGGGCTACATTCTTTGAGCAATGGATGTTACAATTCCACCAAAGAGAACCAGAGAGCTATGAACTACAATCATTTTGCACGCTTCACCACTTACAGAAGCTTCTCACCTCCTCCTAGTTGCTTCTTTGCTGCTCATAGGTTACGGCTGCCCACAGGCTAACATTGAGCTCTGCCACGCAGGTTCAGACTCCTTCAAACAGCTGGGTGCCCTGTCCTCTACTAGGTGCTTGGGGACTGGGAGGTGCAGCACCTGGCACCACTTCCATACTTTTCCATGTGCCAGAAGCCTTTAGGAGGATAGATACAACATCCTGCTGAAGAGCAGTGAAAAACCTGAACAGCTATTGCATGTGATTCGCAAACCTTAAAGGAAATCCAGTGGATTTCTATCTGTAGGGTATTAATTTGCAAGCTCTAAATAGAAAATTTAGTGTCTGTAAATTAACTGTCTATTACGTACTGCAAGATCTTAAGCATCTAGAACCAGAAAGTTGTTTAATATTTTATCCACCTAAGACATATTTCTCTCTCCATCTTTACATACATTTTGTTGTTCCTTTTTGTTTTTTTGGCCTTCTAAACATTTCAAGGATGGTTCTGAGTGGTAGTTTTGTTATGCGAATAATAAATAGTGTTTGTTTTCTACCTCCATATTTCTGGTAATAAGTGATGTGTCATTAAAAGTTTTTTATTATGGTACATGCATTTTAGCAGGCAGAATTAAAATTACCAAGCACATGGAACTGCAAAAGCTGTTTGTCCCAACCTCAGGCAGATAATTTAGGATTTCTGCTGAAGTAGGGAGCTCAAGCTGAGGTATACATGTAAATGCTCTTTAGTGAGTCTGTTTTATTTAAGAAAAAGATGACAGTAGATGACAAGGAAAAGTAATGTTCCTGTAAACAAGTTAACGTCAAATAAAAACTCGTGGTAGGAAAATGCAATATCATTGATATTATTATAAAAATATTTTAAATTATTCCAAGAAATGAAATGTTTATATATATATAGCTATTTAATGGTATATGTGTA
>JAVJGJ010000002.1:25324485-25334485 GCA_035590215.1 Microhierax caerulescens
AAATGAAATGTTTATATATATAGCTATTTAATGGTATATGTGTATAAGATTTATACATTTTAATATATGTGTAAGATGTATGTATTAATAATATTATAAAGAATTTTTTTTTGCCATCCAGAAACCTACACACAAATAATTTTTAACTTCTATCTGCCATGAATTTCATACTAAAATTTCATTTATAGAATACACTGTCAACTTCACGACATGAGCTATTGTAAGAAAAATGCTTGATTTAATAGTTTTTCATTATTTTTCCCGCATAATCTTATGATTAGCTTACTAAATCTTGACATTGTGAACTACACTTTTTCCCTCAATGAACAGAACAGAGTTTAATGATTTTCGTTATAGCAGCAACACTGTTCTAACAAAAGCAAAGGAGTTACTTAAACTCTTAACTGAATACTAAATGTTTTGCTAGGGTGAAAAACCTCCTTTAAAAATGGTTTTACCAGCAAAAGGAATTGTTTTCTAAAAACTGTAGGAAACAAAATTTGAAGAAAACATCCTTAATCTCTTCAGAACTTTACAGAACTGATAAAAAGTATGACATCTACCTAAACTTAACTACTGAGTTTAAGAGATCAATTTTTCACACTCACTGCAGTATGCAGGGAGGTTTTCCCTATAGGAAGGATGAATCCATCCTCTACATGGGGTCAAACACAGTGGTGGAGTCACATACGGCATGGAATATATTTACAGCTACATTGAATGTATTGGAATATATTGAATTTTTATCTCATTTCAAGCTTCCTATCCATCCTTTGAGTGGAAACACACAACCACTGGGGGTGGGGGTTATCTTTTGTTCAAAACACATCAGCAGAAAGTAGGCTGGCAGCGGTAAGGGGAGAGGACACAGTCTTCACTAAACATTTTCATCATGCAAGTAAAGGTACTGAAGCTGGCCACAAGGGAGGAATCACCTATGCAAGTAAAAGAGTCGATGAAATTTATTTCCATTCTGGCATGAGGGAAGAGGAATGAAATTGCACTTGCCCAACTTGTGTTTGGGGGCAGAATATACAACTAGACACTGCTTCTTCCACAGAACTATGAACTACCTACTTTTACTTCTATCAATGTTAAATGTCAACAAAACAGAACATTTGATTGTAACCATGGAACATGACACTACTTATGTTTTGATTGGCCGTTGAGTTAATTGGAGCTAGAAGTTAATCTGCAATGTATTTTTACACAGAAAGGGCTAGAAAGGAGAAGAAAGTTAGAGTCCATGTCAGACCCACTCAATATGGAATTAGGAAAATAAAAAAAAAAAAGAAAAAATATGCAGGGAGAAATGCAATAGTTGTTTTCACAGAGAAAAGAAAAAAATCAGTCAATCTTACTAACCTAAAAAATTTACAAATACCTTTCAAGTTTTAACAGATACAGTGTTAACAAAGTGACCAGTGTCTTATATCGAGGCATTTCAGAATATGAATAATCTTTTTTAAAAAAATATTCATTAAAGCCATTGTTCATTATAAAATTAATTTACTTTAATAAGGACTGAGGGGGTTTGTGCCAGTCAGTACTAATACTGACCTTCCAAGATACGCAGCTGCTTCTGATAAGCACGGTTAAATTTTTTAATGGAACTGAATCATAAGCCAATGAGAGAACAAGTTTAAAATAGGGTCACATATATATAGGCATCCTGGTGACTTTTTTTTGTGTGTTCCTGAAGCCAGCGTACAGAATATCAAGTTCTTAGCTCTTGCCTAGTACAGCTCCTGCTCTGTCTGTTGGGGAAATTACCCTTTGATACTGGGGATCACAATATTCACAGAAAAAAAGATGTAAATTTAAAGATTCAGAAAGTTCTATCCTGAAATTAGTTTTGGTAATTGCTTTACTGGGTCACTAAGAAGTACAGTGGTAGAAAATTGTCCCATTTTTTCATGGTCATCAAAATCAGCTTTAAAATCAGTTACAAAAATAACTCTTCTGGCCTTCAAATATAGACTTTATGGTATTTTTTCTCTTATTTGACAACAAAATTACTTTAATTCACTTGCTTCACCTGGATTTAAATATAATTCCTCTGATATCATTGGAAGAATATCTAATGATTTTTCGTTTCTGAACATTCATAGCAAACTCCAACTGAAGTATGAAAAAAACCATACTACATACACGTGGATTAAAACCCAATATGAAGCATTTTCATATAAACATACTGGTACTTTCTTATACATTTTCATATAAGCACTTTTCTGTATATGTGTTTTTCATTTTACACCAACTTGAAAAGGCAGATATTTTAAATGCTATTAGGGTTCACTTGGCTTTCAGAATGACTAACCTAAAAACTTCATACATCCCAAATACAGTTTTCAGTTGGGAAAACAGTTGGGGAAACAGTGTCTAGTTTATATGCAGTAGAAACAAGGTTAAAAAAAAATATTAAGACCATGTTACTTTTGACAGTAGTCAATTGCTTTTGTAGGGGTTGTTTAAAACTCCCAGGCTCTCTGAGGGGGTCCTATTTAAATGATACTTGTACACTACCTCTAGTAGCGATGGCCTCACATCTGCATTTTTGTTTTGGAGCAGTAGGCATTCCATGATGGTTTTGCCTTCCCCTAGGTACCTGCCAGAAGGGATCAGTATGAGAGGATCAGTTGCTAACTTCAATGAAACCAGAATTTCATCTACTGTCCCAAGGTCTAAAACAATTCAAACTATTCACCTAAGTGGTAAATGAAATCTCTAGAAAGGAAAAAAGAGTCTGTATATGCTTGCTGTCACAAGGCGATTTGATTGACACTAGTACACCCACTGGTCTTCAGCAATTAGAGCTGAAAACAAAACCAGAAGAACTGGGAGCAGATGGGTAAGCTGTCAAGTAAATATAAGTTAAAGCTGATTAATGTTAGCCTTATCACAGAAAAGTTTCCATCACGGTGTGAGCAAAGGGCTAACAGAGTTAGCTATGTATTATATTTGATCAAATATTGATAATATTTGACAAAAAATATTGCTAAAATTCTGATTCTAAATATGAATAAATACCTGGACACTTGAAAAGAATCTGAGAACTTTGTTGTCACAAATTCTTGTGCCACTACTAAGGATTCCAGGACACACAGACCTGCATTTTTATGCCTAAAGTAAAAATAAAGCATCTTTAAAGAAAAATTAAACAAAAGTTTAAGCCAAAAGAGTTGGTTTAAGGCACAATCCTCTGCAAATTTGCATACTGCATCTTTACTTCTGTTTAATGGAAAAGAAAGATACTAAGATATCCTATTTTTTTTCAGCATACTTCTAGTTTTATTCTCGTATCATGCTTACTGCTGTTGAATGGGACTATATTGACAAAAAATTTAAACTGCTGACAGAAAACAGGTATGTTTCTCCAGTGAAATGAATGTAACTTGTCCAATAAAACAAATACGCTGTATCATAATGTCTTTCCAAAACCAAGACCTGTTCCTGATCATTCTTATTTAATTCCTTGTGTAACACCTGAAGCTGTAGGAGAAACAAAAGCTAAAAAGCTCTACAAAGCTGCTGTTCAGAGATTTTTCTGAAAGGCTTCACTGGAGAAGGCGTAAGTCCAGGTTTGCATGTCACTCAATTAAATGAGTAAAAAGCCACCAACTTCAACTGACACCACTTCACTGCAGCTGAGGGTCTGTCCCAGGACATTCAGATACACAGGGGGAGGGACTAGTCAATTGTAAGTATGGATACGTCGAGATCACAGGAAAATCCTGTGCATCTCTGGCTCTTCACAAAAGGCTACAGAAGCTACACAGAAGAATAGCCCTTCCTTTTCCTCCCCCAGTCCTCCACAGCCAGTTGAGAATGATGCTACTATGAGCTCCTGATCTACATCCACAAGGCACAGAGCAAGACACAGTGAAGTTAAAGATATCAAGACATGTATTCTTTTCTGCAGCAGATTTCTGCTCTGTGCATGGTTTTCTATAGAAAATATAGCTCTTCCCAAGCCTCTTTTACTCTGCTTATACATGCTTTTTCAAAAGTATGCTAATCCCTGGTGTTCATATGAAAATGGATAAAAGCAAAGCCACTGATTTTTTTTTTTCCCCCCTTGCAAGTTACCCTCTAGGAATTTTTTTAAAATTAAATCTTTGTTAATTCTACCTAGGTTCTAGTGAACATCAGAATGTCATCACTGATACCATGTTATAAGATATGCCAATATTATATATTTCGTTAATCAGATTTGCCTGGGCAGGATTAATAGGTGGAAACTGATGGCCTGTGCTAGCACTCCAAAAGGGAGATAAATTATGTTAGGAAAACTACATTAAAGAAAGAAAAGGGAAGGAAGTATGATAAGCAAAAAAGAAAAAAAAATGTATGGAAAACAAATTAAAGATTAAGTATGAAAAGAAAGGAGGTAAGAATACAAATTTGTAAAAACAAGGTGTGACGTGATTAACTCACAGAATTAGAACAATGAAACCAGTGAATTTCAAGGTTGATATTCCAGATTAGAAATCCACACTTTACGCTTTCCCATTTTCTTTTTAGAGCCATAGAAACCTATTGAAATAGAAAATCAACAGTTCCTTAAATCTTGTAAGAGACACAGAGAACATTCACACTGATAAGAGATCCAGTACCTTAATTCCTTCAAACTTGAGTAGCTTTCTACATAATTTATGTCATGTTGCAGTAAAATGCTAGCATTTTGCATAACTGATCTGCTAGTATTTTACATTCAGTGTGCCATGGCTAACACAACTTCACAGGTGCAAGAACCTGGGGAATCAGAAGTAACGTGGCATTAACTCCATTAATCCTTCGTTGCATTTCCATATGTGTTAGAAAAATGCATTGGAAACACACCTTTAGCAACATTCTAACGACTCCTTAACTTCCCGTGATGTTTTGTAACTCACAATTTGCAGGGCTTGGTAGAAGCCTGCATCCCTTTTTTGCTATATAAAAATTATTCCTGCAATGCAGCTGTTGGACAAATGCAGCATTATTTTAAGCAAAACGTCTCACTATTGAAATTTATAAAAAAGAAACCAAATGCTTATCTACTTATTAAAGAAACCCCATAGCAATAGAAGAGGACATAAGAAGGCTCACTTTCTTTAAAATAAAATGTTCTGCATATATGTTTATAAAGAATTAACTTGAACAGTGTATCCAAAAATAAAATATAATAGATGATATACTAAGACAAGGTGCAAAAGTTACCAATTAATACTTTCAAATATTTGTTTACTTGATCATATATATAAAAAGTATTATAATAACGCTTATGGTGTGTTTAACAACTGGTCAAAAGGAAAAAGGAACTTCTCAGTAACCAACCATCACGCCTACTAACTTTTAAAAGTATTTGCAACCAAATAGCAAACAGTTACTGTAAATACTTGTTAAAATATGCTTTATGTGCATATAGATATAAATAATATTGTTTAATCAAAATCCTATGACACTCAACCTTCATATATATGTTGACAAGGTTCTCCAATGGTTTGTTACCATACAAAAGAGTGGGACAAATTACTTATTTATATATACAAAACATGCTTATAAAGGCCAGCTGCAGGTATTTTTTGGAAAGTGCATTTTAATAAGGTCCTATTCAGTGGGGGAACAAATGGGGGAAAAGTAGTTTGCACTACAGAGTTTAGTGCAAGAGCTTTCTCTTTTTCTAACAACGAAATCAATCATTTGTCCAGACTGTGGGGAGTCAGAGTTAGTTACTGAAAAGAGCTCCATATATAAACAAGTCAATAACTCATTGTGTGTTATTGTTGGACTGAAGAAGTCTGCTTTCAAAAAGCTGCCCCTGCTTCTCTGAGAATGAATGTCACTGTATTCAGAGAGTGAGAGAGGGGTCTTTTGTTTCTAGCTATTGCTGACTGCCATTTATGTATGGGAAAAGAGATGTGGCTGCTAGTTGTCTCAGGAAAACCATACCATCACCACCACCCAGTTCTGCATTATGGTTGCCCTGGACCTTTTGTAAATGTACTTCTATAAGAGAATTCACACATTTCATTGACTTTCTGAATTCGCTAGCAGTATTTGTAAATATTTTTTCCATTTCATAAAGACAAAATGCTGAAGATTAGAGGAAATAAACATCTTTGAGCACTTTAATTATGACAGTGTAAGGAGTAGCACTAAATATATTAGCCTTCAGGCTTTCTGAATAAATATCAATGTTTAGTAACTCAACAGCACATTAAGTGAACTTTAACAAGTCTTTGTAATATTTTGCGTGTCTTTAAAAGAGAGCTCACAGCTGCTGAATCATCTCAAGTCAGACTCTGGGGAAAAAAAGAAATTAAAATGTTATTTTTGCTCTCCTAAGTAAGATCGCTTCCTTACTCTCCGGCCCAACTAATTAAAGAAAGTTGCCACCTTTGAGTTTAACACTAAAACCTGGAGGTTCTGCAAACAATATTGTCGTTCCACAAGGGAACTCAGGGGAGTTACATTCATATCTGCTGAGCCATTCACATGCAGAAGTATTTTCAAAAGCACGTGCAGCTGTACTCTAGATTTGACGCTTGTCAAAAATTATGAACTTTACTAATTTTAAAAAGATTCT
The DNA here is from genome assembly GCA_035590215.1 of Microhierax caerulescens. Classification (NCBI taxonomy): domain Eukaryota; kingdom Metazoa; phylum Chordata; class Aves; order Falconiformes; family Falconidae; genus Microhierax; species Microhierax caerulescens. The sequence continues at coordinate 25,331,057 of JAVJGJ010000002.1, forward strand.
TTTTTCATTAAACAACATTAATTGACATATTCTTTACCTTTTTTTTTTGTTGAGCCTAATACAACTGGAGAAAAAGTCACGATCCTTTTCATGAAAAATGCCCCATCCTGTGGGATTAGTACAGGTTCACACAGGAAATAAGCTTTATCCATGTTTCAAGGTATTTACTGCGCTTCCTTAGACTACAGAACGTTTGTTTCTTAAGAAATAAAAATTATAGAAGGAACAAACTTTTTCCACCAAAGACATCACAATGAACATTCAGTACTTTTTAGGAGGCAGATCAATAGGGAAAGCCCAACAGGGAAAGCCCATCAATATAGTTTGACAGAGAAAAATCATGATTGCACTGTAAAATCCCACCTATTACACAGTTTTGCAGCTCACAGCTGATCTAGCCTGTGCGAACAAGCGTGGCTTTGATGAGCACCATTGCACTTATCTGGATTTTCATAATCCACTGCTCTCCAGTAACGTCACTCATGCCTTTGAGCCTCTGTGCGACTACAGGACAGATTCAGGTGAAGTACACTGTAAAGCTAAATTATATTTTTAAACTTGTAATTTTGAGTAATTTTTCATTATCAGATACAGCTACATTTATAGTAGTTCTTTTTCTCTATTAAAAAGTAGTGAGATTCTTCATCCTGGGGAAAACGGGTGCCCTCCTGAGTGAAAATAATCTTTGAAGAACTCAAATAGGATACAAGAAATGAATCGTCAAAGTAACAGTTACTAAAGCTGAGGATGCATTTAAAAGCTTTGTTAAAACCCACAGTTGTACAGTTTTTCTGAGTAAAAACATAGAGACTAGACTTACACCTTTGCAGAGTTCTAAGAAAAATCTGCAAAGGACAGTAGACAATATCACATCAACTTGGGACTCTGACAAATGATAAAAGACTGAGTGTGGGTTCTGAACTGAGAGTGTACCTTCAGAAGTATCCAGGAGATTAAATGAATTGAAGAACATTCTGGGTGGTCTAGCTATAAATTTTTCCCTTCAATATTACTGACTTTGTGGATACTAAGATCCTGTTTGGGAATATGACACTTGGCAGCTCAAGTCACTTAAACAGAAGAAATACTGACCTAACACTGAATAAAGACCAAAAAGTGACAAAGTTCACCATAGCTGCATACATAAATGGGTGTACTAGCTTATAAAAAGCAAACTTTTAACCTCAAATATATCACACTTCAAAAATAATTAATGTATATACGTATATAAAAGTATTTATGTCACAGTTACAGAAGCTGGTAGCCAACAATATAGCTCAGTCTCCTATGTCCTAGAGGATTTTCAAATGTTTCAGTTTGGCAAAAAAATACATTCTAACCTGGAGGGAAAAGACAGAAGTTGCCTGAATTAAAAAAGGAATTAGTAAAAGGACATGGCAGGTGAAATATAATCAATTTAATATTCTTACAGTAATGCAGTCTTTTTGAGTTGGTAAGTTTGTCAAAAAACAACTAATGAGTACCACTAAATTAAGTGAAGTAAGTTCATTTAAGATGGCCAAGCAATACCATAAAAATATATATGAACTCCATAATTGAAGTTGGTGTAGATTTTTAGGAAAATTAGGCCTAAAAGTTTTAAAAATGCATTTACTTTGAATGAGAAAGATACCACTACTCACTAAAGAGACTTCAGGTAAGAAACCCACCTGATATGAATAACTTCCTTTATCAAAATGAAAAACTGGTAAAACATTTCAGTAATAAAACATTCTATGTGCTACTCCTTAATACTATCAATTCTCATCATAGTGAAAAATTCAGACTAAAATTCCCCTGTGAAGGATAATGAGGCTATTTATTTACATATGACAAAAAATGCAAAGAGCATAAAGAAAAGGATAAAACCAGGATATTAAGCAGAAAGAATCTGATTATTCACAAAAACAGCAATTAGTAATGAATTGGTATCCTTTCTTCCTCTTGTTCCACAATGAAAGGGACGCTAATAAATATTATTTGTCACGGCTGTTTTGCTTGCCTTACTAAAATTAACTAACTGCTTAGGACAAGATCCCTTTATAACAGATTTGCATTGCAGGGAATTACTTGTAAAGGTTGAAAACAGCCAGGTAGTGAACTAATAACTAAATGGTGGGAATAAACATGAGCTAGGTACTCCAACTCACTTCCTGGCCCCATTTTATTGATCTTAAATGATTAGAAAAATGATGCAGTTGAGTTTTAGCCTTCCCTGCTCCTTGTTTCCAGGATTTTGTATATTCCAGGAGGGAGGCACAAAATGCCACAGACACATGCATTCCCTCTGAAACCACAACTCTCCAGCACATACTTGAAGCCAGAGTGCGACCTCTTTTTATTGCCAGAATATTGTAATAACCTCACCCACTGCAGACTTTGGTACAGGCATAATATAAGATGGCACAGGATTATTATCAAGGTTTGACATGAACTATCTAACCTTACTGAAATGTAATTACCCTTCTCTGAAAAAGAAATGTTTGCCCCAACATAGAAATTGCTATTTCTGATTTAAAGACTTTCTCAGCTAAATCAAACACCAGAAGCAGTGTATGACTATCTTACAAAGAAGTGAGATAAATTTAAATTAAGCAAGAAGTCATTGAGTCAAATATGGGATAATTTCATGAGCAAATACTTTAAGTTTGCCCTGAATGAGAATGTATTTTAGAAATATTTTCATTTGAAAAATTCAAACCCAGATAGGGCTTCAGGAATTTCAGGAATGTTGGTGGTGAGGAAAAATAATAACAATAACAATAATAATCAGTGGGTTTGATCTTTGTATTTTCCACAAGAAATCTACTGAAGTAGAACATTTTTATTAAAACAAACAAACATGTAATTTTTTTGACCTGAAACAACTTGTTGATTTGATATCATTTTTTTGATAACCAGGAAATCTTTTATTCAGAATACTCTGCTTATAGCTAATGCAAACTTATAACAGCAAACTAAACCTTACATCTCAACATGTAGCATCCTCACCTGCAGACATCAGGAAGAAATTCTTCCTCCAGCATACAGCACAGCTGCCTAGGTGCTTCATAGGGAGCGTCCTTGGTGGATAATTACCTATTACAATAGGGTCTGATCCAGAGCTTATTCTAGTCATTCCATCCAAATGGGCTTTGGGGCAGGCCCATAGTCCAGGTGCCTAAATAAATGCTGAAACTGCCTAATTTGCTATGTTCCCCATCACATCAGTATGGCCACACAACTCATTAAGCACAAGATAAGCACAGATAATATCTGCACACTATTTCAGCTGACAATCACAATTAAGAGTAATTTTAGAACTCCTTTTCCCTGGTCCCTTTAATATAGTAACATGTTAATGATTAGCTTGTCATCATTTTAATATGCATTAAATTTGCATTGTCTGTTTCCCATGTAACTTCTTTCAGGGTTCACAAATAAAACCTT